>JAPZDY010000023.1:0-80152 GCA_029783645.1 Ctenochaetus hawaiiensis | reverse complement strand
AGAAAAGTATAGAAGTCTTATCTGGTTTAGTCATCACAACAGGATGATCTGTCATTTTCTCTCTGCACTCATCACAGTCAAGAAGTCACCGAAACATTCACCCTCCTTGTGTGGTGTCCACTTACCGGTTTGTCTGAAGAAAAGATTCATATTATGTGATGAATTTTACTGTTGGAGAAAAAAATCTGTGTGCTTCAAATACATTTTAAAAGAAATTCAAGCTGTTATAATGTGCTACAAATTCAAACAATTCCACAACTGGATGATTTTGTTTCTTGTTCTGATGCAGCTACTGTGGGAATTAACTCATTGAATGCTTTTTGACCACTTTATTCATCTTTGAAAAAGGAAGCAATAGTCTGTTTGTTTGTTAGTTCAAATCATCAGCCATCTTCATGAATCTGCTCTTTTTAAAAAAAAAAAAAAATTCTTTCATAACTGAAAGTGAGAGTTAAGGAAAAAAAAAGTTTGTTAATGACTGTGATATCCTGCTTTTTTTTATATTATGGATGGTTCGTTATTATGAAGCTGACTCACAGAACCTAGAGGGAAAAGCTGTTAAATACTTTGTTCACCTTTATGCACCTTCAACACGAGGTAGATCTGATTATGTGTCTCTGTGTTTGATCACAAGTGATTGATGGAGGCATTTTGGAAACTTCTTTGTCGTGTTTCATGTTTTACCCTCGTACGTCTTGATCAGCTGAGGTTCTTGAACTATCAATGAATGTGACTCTTTTACACTAACTTATCATGAATGCTGCACCACTGGACTGTTTCCTGATGCACACAGTGATCATGCTTGACTGTATCCTTTTTTTTTTAATGTTATGTTTATGACTGACTGTCTGATCCAGCAGGTGGTAAAGGAGTTGAGGGGCCTCGTCTGTCTGTGTGTGTGTTTTCATTGCTTATTGTTTTTTCTTCCTTGCACCAGAAGCTGGTTTATCAGCGGAAGCTTATACATCCTCTGTGAAAACTGCTGAATGAGGAGTCGTTGATGGAGCCATTTGTAGTTTGTGTTGATCAGCTTCTCGGCTTGTCTGCGTCCTTGACAAAGATCTCTTTGTGGTTTTGGGAAATGTGGTGTTGGTCACAGTGAAGGCTGAGCAGAGGCTTTACTCCTCCTCTGCAGGCAGATTCACGGTCCGTTCCAGCTGAGGGTTTCTCTCAGTCTTTTCACTACAGTTCCATTGAGTGAATCCAGCTCTAGAGATGTGCCAACTGTGTCTTTTGAATTAGCCTGGCAGACTGCTTTAGTTCATCTGTCACACGTTTGCCAATCAGAGCGATAATTTGTTCCATGTTGGAACACATGTGGATGTTGCTCGCCTTGTGTGCATTTGGAGTTGTGGTTCTCAATCCTCTCATACCCCCACTTAAATTTGAGGGTCTCCAAATTTCCTTTTTTTTTAATAATGTGACTTTTCTTGAATTGATCTTTCGGGGCTGCCCCTCCCCCAGATTGAGAACTGCTGATGGTCTTTTAGCTTGTACTGTTAAGTCTTTACAGCCCCCAAAGATGTTCTCTTGGTTGGTTAAAACATTTTCAAAAGTGCCCTAAGTATTTTAATAGAAAGAGAAGGTCACTTGAGCTATGTTGTTTAAATGGAGCCTTAAAGAAATGTGAATTTTTTTCTTAAACTTGCTGCAGCAAAGGGACTGACTCATTTCTGTGTGTGCGTCAACAGTATTTGCTGAAAGATAAAGAACATTGTCCTTAGCACTTCAGAATGACCTTACTGTCTCCAGCAAAACCTTGACTGGTCTATTTACTTGTCAGCAGACGTATACTCTTGCCTCTGATGCTGTTTGCTTTAAAGGTGTATGTTAAATGTAAAAGGGAATGTACACAACACTCACCACTGTATAAAATGCCTTCTTTGTGGATCCGTTCACACGTGTACCAGCATTAGCTAAATGAGTCGTTTGTACAGCGTGACATTCACTCGAATGTCTAAGACAGCAAAAGTATTGCACACATGCTGCAACACATCCAAGTCGTGTTTTCTTCTTGATTGTAATTTAAATCAAGAGTTTTCACAGAATAACAATAAGCCTTCACCTTTACTAATGTGAATCACTGTAAGAGATGTCAGTCAATGTACACATGAACTCAATAGCATGAGCAACTGTTAGTTTCACTGTACTGCCATTGTAAAACAATAAAACATTGATACAGTTTTGGTGTTATCTAATCTTCTCCTTCTGACCTGCATAACTATTTTTCTTTTATTTTTTTGTTTGTTTCATAGTCAAAGTTGAACTAAACCTTCCACTCTTTCTTCCCTCAACCAGGATCCCAGCTTTGATTGCTTTTCATGGCCCCTCCTCCATGACTCAACGGCTCATCCTGCAATGTGTGCTTATGATCTGTCACCTGGTGGCTATGTTTTTTTAAAATCTTGTTCTCACACCCTGCTTGCTGCTGTTGGTTGGGGGCTACAAACCACTGCCTGAAGGTTGACGCCCAAAAACATCCTGGTGGAAACAGCAGCCTGA
This sequence comes from Ctenochaetus hawaiiensis, assembly GCA_029783645.1. Classification (NCBI taxonomy): domain Eukaryota; kingdom Metazoa; phylum Chordata; class Actinopteri; order Acanthuriformes; family Acanthuridae; genus Ctenochaetus; species Ctenochaetus hawaiiensis. The sequence continues at coordinate 77,650 of JAPZDY010000023.1, read as the reverse complement.
GAAAAGACAGTCAAACAGCAGTCTCTCTGCAGATACAGACACCATTACACACTTTTAGGAGGTCATAAGTGATTGATCTTTTGCGTTTAAGGAGGAGCTTTTCAAAGTCAACAAAAATGATGATGACATCATCTGGGTTATTTTAGGAGTTCAAGGATTTTAAACAGAAAGCCATTGCTACAAACAAGCTGTGAGGTCTAAGAAGCAGCCATTAAGAAGCAGCCATAAAATGATTTAAAGATTCTACCCTGTTGTATTATGGGAAATGTAGGATCTAATACCTTAAGCTCTTGACTCATATGAGGGTCTAAAATATGGCATGTCTTAGTCCTCGTCTCTCCTTTTGTGTTTATTAGTGTTTTCTGAATTTTCAATATAAATGGAAGTGCAATACTAAATCTCTTGGGGACCCCTGTAACGTTTCAAAATACATTCAAATTTAAATGAAGTTGATCTTTATATGTAGAATCTTATACAGTAACTAGCAACTGAAGCTGCCATAAAATCAAGCAAAAATTTTAATATTTCCCTCTAAATTGACCCTAGTAAACTAAATTGGATGTTGTCAACCACTGTCATTTTCCTCTAATAACACCACAATAAAAACAAACAGAATGAAACTGCGAGCCCCTCCTTTTTGTTTTTCTAACCAACCAAATATGATGATTCCTGCAATGCTGCCACTTACTAAATCTTGCAGATTTGCTGTCTACGTCAACTGGCAGATCAGACTCCGCCTCAGCAGGGAATCTGCCAAACTCCCGGTCCAGAATCTTGGATCAATCGCAGCCCATTCAGAATGCTGCAGTATTCCTTCATTCTCTGCTGCTGCTTTTTATTTATATACTTCCTGCCTGTTGATACTCCTCTGAGCCCCCGTAGCAACAGCCAGCTCTCCAAGAAACTCCAACAATATCCACTTGCTCACATACTAAATGTCAAATTAGTATAAACACATATTATCTTGAATTGGACAGATATTATTTTTATTGACCAAGTTCAAATGTGTAAACATAAAGTCCATTGTTAAGACAACCTGTACAAGGGTTACTGGCTTAAATAAACAAAGCCTTGGTCCTTCTTCATAAAACAACATGTAAAATAATCCTCCTCATGACTGTAGTAACTTCACAAGTTCAACTTAATATCTTGGCGATGTTTACATGTAGTAAAACAGACCAACAGCTCTTCAGGATTATTTATAACTGCCTGCAGAGCATCTGTTTCCAAAATGACCTCAGAGTTTCATGGCGTCTGGTTTTGTTTCTTTGGATTTCTGTTTTGTTTTGCTGTCCTTGTCTTTTGTCTTGTTTAATGTTGTCTTTCCCCTCATTGTGAGAGGAGCTGCTCTCTGCGTTCGGCACTGATGAAGAAGTGCAGTTTCCGTGGCAACAGCCTTACCTCCACAGGCATGGCCTCGTACTCCTCGTTGTCGATGTTGTAGAAGCCGCCGGCACCCTGCAGGGTTTGAGGACATAATGTTCAGTGTCAAGACAAAAACTAATAAACTGAGCTTTAAAAAGTAATTAAACCAATGTTAGCACAACCTTAGTTTAGTTTTACTCTATTGTGACACGATGAATTAAGGGCACTAAAAGGGTTTCTGACCTCTGGCAGCTGCAGCTGACAAGCACCGGCCTCCAGTTTTGTGGAGTTTTTAGTGAATACAGTGGGATCCTCTTCTTTTTTATTTCTGTAAAGGAAAAAAACATTTTCTTTATTTTACTTGGAAACAAGTAAGCTTTTATATGATGTTCACTGGCCTCAATAGTGTCCCCTGTTTGCAGCAGACTGATTCAAAACTGAAACTACTAACCCGACGGTGATGAAGTCCCCCACAGTAAAATTGTCTGGTTCTGCACAAACCATCAGGGAGTCATTTATGCGCTGCAAGTTCAAACAAACAGAGAGTAAACTAAAATTTCAGATCCCATCAGCATTCACATGCTCAGGATAATATGTAGAAAGAATATAAACACAAATATTTTTGGACTGACCCTCTCCACTGGATTTTTGTTGTGTGTTTGAATATACAGCTCTACTGTGGACAGCTGCTGCTCATTCCACACCTCTGGCTCTTCCACTTTTGGAGGCTCTGAGCAAACACACACGCGCGCATATCAAAATACATCTCAAAGTATACTTGCTGCCATGCTGTGATCAACTGACAACATAATGACACACGCTACCTTCAACAGGAGGGTTCCAATAGTTTTTTAGTCTGCGTGCAATGCGGTAGAGCAGGTTTGGTCTGGGGGGCTTCTGAGGGGGCAGGTCAGGGGGTCGAAGGCTGGGAGCCAAGTAGGACACTGAGACATCCCGTACCTGAGGCCACTCCTGAGAGTTCACAACAGTGTCAAATTAAAATGACTACTGAGAAAAATATGTGTTTTACTGAGGCTGCAATTGCCTAATTTGATCAAAATATTTGAAACTTGACCAATACTTGACCAATTATCACCAGAGGAATATGTGTTCAAATATTTAAAAAAAAATACAGTTAGCAGCATTAGGATCATTATAACCTGGATCAACTTTCACTCTAGTTGTTTTAAGGTAAACAGCTGTTTAAGACACTGAATATGACAATCAAACAAGTACTTTGTGGTTTAAAAATAGGTAACACATGTCAGGAGTTTTTAATCATCATAGCCAACAGTGGTTTAATATATTCAAACTCAAATTTTCAAGACAAAAAATAAGAAGCGTTACCCGCAGAGTGCTGAACCAATGCGCTGCTTTTGTTTTTAGTGGTCCAAGGTACCAATATCTATAGGAAAGACATGATTAATTATGCCTTTCTTTGTATGGGAAACTTTGTCATAGTTTACCAAAGATTATAATCTGAGTAGCCAGTTGTGTAATCTTACTTGCTAATTGTTGCAGCAACATCTCTGAACGCACCCCAACGTAGTCCCATCAGAGCGAAGACTGGCTGCTCTTTCTCCCCCTAGAGGCACACACACAAAACTCCTGTCCAAATGCTGATACATAATATGTCAACTAAACTATCCTATGTGAAAAAAATAATGCATATTACAAAGTACAAAACTATTTAAAAAACAAATCTCTTAAATAATCTGTTAATTTGCCATGAAAACAAAGAATGTTAATCCATAGTTGCATTCAAGGCAAACAACTGGTTCTTAGCTTAGAGGCTTTGTAGAGTAAACAGAAGCACTTTCTCACTTTGATTTGTAGCACATCCAGGGGAACAGTTTCACCCTTCAAAATGGACAGTGTTGCTGATGTAATGTCTCTGAAAAATGAGTGAGGTCAAACAAAGTTTTAGTCATGAAGCACTTTCATTATACAGTGTAATATGGGATTGTGTGATGACAAAATTTGGATCTTTCAGTATGTTGCTGCTGAAATACTTACTGGACCTTGCTTTTACTAAGAAGGTGAAGACTGGGACTCAGGGAATTATGAGAGCCAAGAGGAATGAATCCAATCGGTGTGTTGCTCATCTTCTCCTACAATCACAAAACAGCCATAAGTTACTTTTACATTGAATAAACTGTAAACTAAAGCTTGTTGACAGATCGACACAATAACTGTGTGACACCTACTTGATCTGGCCTTCGCAGTAAACCTGTAATGACTTCTTGCAGAGTCCCATCTCCTCCAGCCACGATCAGCATGTCTGTATGTTCCATGAGCTCCAACAGCTTTTTTGCTTGACCTTCATAGTCTGTCTGTAGAGGAATAGGTTAATTGTAGTTATGATTTCACGCAACAGGATCCTTACTAGAGCCATTAAATGCACTGATTGGTATCATCGGTAAGAAAGAAAAAGAGTCTGAGCATACCTTCACTATTGTTATCTCCACACCAGCCAGGTGTAAAATAGGAGCAGCATTCTTTTCAAAGAGGTTGTTGGCTTTCCTGAGGAATATTAGGGCAACAAAAAATGTTAATATTCTGAGATGAAAAAGGTATCTGGAGAGAATTGAGAGGTTTTAAGATTTTTAGGATTTTGTTTTCTTACCCCCCGCATGCTGCAGGATTCAATATCACCGTTGCTTTCCTCAGCTGCTCTTGTGGTGCGATCTGTTGACGACCAAATTCCTACCAAAGACAATGATGATGATTATTTCTAAAAACGCTTGAAGAAGGTTTTGTTTTTCTACAATATATTTGGCTAACTATGTATGTACAAAAACAAGTGATACCTTACCCTGGCAACTAGACAAGCTTCTCTCCGCACAACATTATCACTGAGAAGACAAAAGATATTACATGTAAGACACACAAACAGACTTGTACTCTAACATGTGGAAATACCAAAACGTGAAATACTTACCAGTGTTTTCCATACAGCCAGTAGCCCCCGTAGGACAGCACACACACAGCAAATGTGGACTTTTTCCAGTGATTCCGCAGAGTCCGAAACACTTTCACAACCCGAGCCATAGTGTCGATCAAAATGTCACCAAACCCGCTATTCTCAATGCGGTGCTACCTTTACGAAGTTTTAAAATCATGAATGACAGATTTTAATTCTAGCGGTCAAGGGTCCGCAGCTGTCAGAGAATCGTGGACATTTTGGTGTAACGTCAAAACAGCACGGACCATCAAAAGGCGGAACCATGTGTCTGCTACATGTAGATAATTTAAGTGTTGATAGCACGAGTATTTCATTGTTAACGGTGATTCAGAAATCAATAGAAAATAACATTGAAAAGAAACCGAAATTTGTCAGTGCTCCATCAAATTTAAAGTGAATAAAACCAAGTTTACTTTTAAATGACTTCTTGCGTTAATCTGCACAAGTAAACTACAATTCCCATCAACTTAGACGGCTCTAAATTCCGAGGACCTCGCCTGAAAACATTATGTAGAATCTAATTACGACAGTGATTAAAATATCACGCCTTCTTCATCTCACAGGGTGCACGTTAGAAAATGCATTTTATTTCTGCAGAACAATATTGCAAGAGCCTGTTTAGAGGTTTTTAAATTTTACAACGGCACAGGCTTGGACAGGTTCTGTCCAACTTTCTGAACGTATCATGGCGGCGCAGATGGCGGTAAATTCAGGTATGAAGTATACGTATTTAATTTTAAAATTTTAGTTTCGAGCATCTGTAATCAATGACTATTTTACATATAATCAACTTAATATTCGCTTTTCAGTGCCAGTTGTGTCGCATGTCATTATTTATGACCGCATGGTGATGGTTCATTCAAGTTCAGGCTCTGGCTGCTAGGCTATCTTAGCCTAGCCTGCATGTAAACGTTGGGTTAGCTTACAGTAATTAAACTATTAATCTCTGGGTAAACACGCTTTCACTCGTGTTAACACACCTGGCATCACTGCTTGACACACTGTACTTCTGGGCCATTTCTGTTACACCACGCGTAGCTTTAAAGTTAACTCAGACAACTTCGTCCAGCAGTCAAAATCCACGCTGAAACTAATATTGATGTTTTGTTTACTGTAGCAGTAATCCGCTCCTCTCAGCGAGGATCTATATCGTATCATAGGAGTTTTACAGCTAATTTGAATCCTAAACATTGAACATAACCTTCTCCGGACAAGTTTCGGTTTGCAGCATTTGTAACCATGGTGACCTAGTGAAGTTAAAACAGAGATGCCATTGCATTAACTTGGGTCATAGTACACAAATCAAATTGAGGTTGTTTTGTGAGAAGTGGACATTTCTGGGTATTTGTATTAATTACAAAAATCAATAAATACCATTACTGGAAAATGAGGCTGAATCTACAACAAATGTAAAATGTACACACAAGGTCAAGTCTGATACTCATAATGTAATATTAAAGTAAGCTCACTGGTACTGTGATATACAAACACATGATCATCTTTCATCTCTCCATGCAAAACTTCATGGGGTTTATAATCTATCTATCTATCTATCTATCTATCTATCTATCTATCTATCTATCTACATGAAATGCATAAAACACAAGATACCTATGCCAGTGTGTAATGAGGCAAGATAATGATAACCCGTTTTATTCATCCAGGAGCCAGTCTGTGGGGGCCGCTGAAGGAGTTGTGGGAGACAGTGGATGGAGCAGTGTTGAGGAAACAGCCAGAGAGCATCCACCTCTTGGACCTTCAGCTGAAGAAACACAAAGCGCACTTTCTCTCACTATTTAAGAATCCGGTGAGATGCTGTGCAAAATTCTATTCATCTTTTGCAATGGCATTATTCGATAATTGAATGCTGTAATACTGTTCTTCCTTGGTGCAGACAAGGCACATTTTTGATATACAGTGTGTCTTCTGATACTGTAATGTCAATAACATCAGATCCCCTCTTTTCTTATTTTCAGCCAAAGAGTGCAGAGCAGAGAGAGAAGGTGCGTAAAGCCAGCACAGAGGGCATCGCAATCCAGGGTCAGCAGGGGTCACGGCTACTTCCAGAGCAGCTTCTCAAAGAGGCCTTCATCCTCAGTGATTTGTTTGATATTGGAGAGTTGGCAGCTTTGGAGCTTCTGTTGGCAGGTAAATGAAAAAAAAACTTGAATACAAAAATATCATGAAAGTAAAAAAGTAAATTTAGTGCTTGTGTATTACTTTATGTTTTTTGCAAAAGAAGCAGCATACCCATTAATTTTTTGTCTCCTTTTTGTTTTAAGACCGGCGTGATTGATGATTTTGAGATAAAGCCATGCAGAACTTCCAATAGTAAAGTCACAGTTACAGTTCATTTGATTCTCTGACAAAAAAATGTCTGTCTTTAGGTGAGCACCAGCAGCCCCATTTTCCAGGACTGACACGAGGTTTAGTAGCTGTGCTCCTCTACTGGGATGGAAAGCTTTGTGTGGCAAACTCCCTGCGCACACTCATCCAGTCACGCCATGGCAAAACCTTCACACTGGACCTGAGGTAATAAGGCTATTTACAAGTAGAACATCTATTGAAAGACAGGTGCCTTTAAAAAACCATATGATTAGTATGTTAAAGATCTGTTTTGTTTTGGTTTTGTTTTTTTATTTGATAACTATGTGTCCATGTCATTGACCTGTACTGTCGTCTGCTTTCTCACCCAGTGAAGAGCTTGTGGCGTTGACAACACGTTTTACAGATGAGCTGATGAGTCAGGGTCTGACCAAACGCATCCTGACCTTGGTATCAGAGATAAATGTGACACGTGAGTTTGAACGGCTGCAGAAGGAGCGCGGCCTGGGCAACGAGAAGCACAGGAAAGAGGTGGGATTTTGTCACTTTAAAAAAAGAAGTAATCATCTCCACAACATGTTAATTTTCTGTCACACTTGACTCATGCAGAGGCAGTAGCTTGTGTAGAGTGGGAGAGGAAGGATTGTGGACAACATTTAACCCCCTCTCTTGTTCCCAGGTTTCTGACCTCATTAAAGAATCCCGACAAGCATTGGCAGACAGCCTGTTTTCTTGGACCTGCCAATCACCTTTGACTAAAGATGACACACTGGCTCTTATTGGCCACCTCGAAACAGTGACTGCTCAGGCTGATGGCTCACTGGACAGTGTGAACATGGCTCTGGTCATGGCACTGCTTTACTGCTTGGATGTCAGCTTCATAGAACAAGGAACAGAGGATAGAGAAGGTGAGAGCATTTTAGATACATAAGATGTCAATAACTTGTACTGTGATCAATTGCTGCTATGCATAAGATTGCTATTTTTTTAGTGTTTTTTTTTTTGTTTTATTGCTATTGAAGGACTGTCTCATCTTTCATGTGTGTCATATCCTTCTAGATCTGCTCCAGGCACTGCCATTGCTGACTGAGAGGCAGTATGTAGCTGCAGTGCACAGCCGTTTGATGGATGGCCAACCGTGGAAGCTACCAGGCCTGCAGGCTGTGTGTCGACTGACTTGGGCTCTGTCTCTGAGGGTCCTGTCTCAGCTACCACAGGGATGCGGTGAGTTCCCTCTCCTTGGATATGCATTAAATAGACCTTCTAACTGAGTTAAGAGAACTTTTGGAATGAATTTGAGTTGTCATGGATAGGAAGCATTGAAATGCATTGTGTTTCTGTATTGCACAGCTCTGGTTGAGTTCACTGAGGCAGATGAGGCTTTGGCCGACCAGGCTCTTCTAGGAGATGTCTTCCTGTTCATGAAGGAGGGCATGCTTGGATGTGAGAGTTTTAGCCAGGAAGAATTTTACATCCGCCGTTTCCATTCACTCATCACAGACTTTCTGGCACTCATGCCAATGAAGGTGAGAGATGCCACAGGTGTACACAACCAATGTTTCTACTATGTTAATTTGTGTAAATGTCATGTTATAGCATCAACTTGTCAAAATTTCTCAAATTAATTATGAGGTTATAGTTTTGTTATTTTCTTTTATGGATTACTTAATTGCCATCTTGTCTGCTGTCTCTGTAGGTGAAACAGCTTCGTAATCGTGCTGATGAGGATGCCCGTCTGGTGCACATGTCCCTACAGGTGGACAGTGAGCTTCCATCATCATTACGCAAGGACGTTGACCACCTCATGATCCTTGTTAGTCTTTTTTACTTTTGCACACATACATGCAAATATTAACGTCACTTTTGTACATTTAAGTAGTTTAGCTGATGATATCTGTTAACAGTGTTGATTACTGCTTTGTTTGTCCAGATAGGAGAGTTTTACAGTAAAGACTCTTTTGGACTGGAGTTGGGTCTGGAGTTCTGGTGTCCCACAGAGTCTCTCCAACACACCTCCCTGCAAGGATCTTACCTGGGAATGGCACTGCAACGGCCTCCACATAAACAGGTAAGAACTGTATCTTCTGGTGGCTGGTTGCTCTAGAAATTTAAAATCCTCACGCTAAGAATTACAAAAAAAGGTTTAGAAAAACTCTAAAATGTTGGAGGAATGAAACCTTTTTACATGTTATACTTTGATGCAGGTGGTTCTGTCCAAGTTTGTGCGTCAGATGGGAGACCTTCTGCCCTCCACCCTGTACATCTCCTATCTTCGTATGCTGAAGGGTCTTGCCACTGGTCCTCAGTGTGCCCACTACTGCTTCAGTCTGCTTAAAACCAATGGAGCCACACACAGTAAGGGCAGATTGTGTACATATTTTCACACCAATGTATAAATTTGATACCATTCAACATTTAATGTGCAGTTATGCCTGCTGGAGAGGGTAAATTAGGTGGATTTTTTGTAAAATTCTGCACAAGAATCTCTGACATCAGAGTTCTGACTATTTTTGTGGCTGTTAAATTTTAAATATTGAAGTAATAAAGTTGATAATTTAGAATCTTAATTTATTTTGCTGTTAAATTTTGGTGAGCATCAGACTCAAAAGCCCATTGCTTGAGTTTAGCCTATCCAAATAATACCAGCTAACTTCATGTATTTGTTTACAGGTGACAACATTCAAGGAGTTTCCGGCAGCCCAGTATCTTGGGAACATTTTTTTCATTCCCTTATGCTCTACCATGAGAACCTGCGACGAGACTTCCCAAATCCAGACGCAGCACAGTACCGCCACCCACCACTGAGGGGCATCACCCAAAGAGAGCTGGAAGGACTCATCTCATTTTTTCAGTTGCTTACCACCATCATCACATGGGTATGGTACACTATTCACTGGAAGGATGGGTATTTGTGGTTACATTAAGGTCAACATTGATGTGTAATCGAGTTATTTTCAATTCCTTGTATACATGTTAGATTAAGGAGTTGTGTGTGATTAAGATTATTTGTGTGTGATGTTTATTGTTTGTTTCTTTGTTTGTTTTTCCTAGAGTGAAAATGCTCGACTGGCGTTGTGTGAGCATCCCCAGTGGACCCCCGTCGTAGTGATGTTGGGTTTGCTACAGTGCAGCGTTCCTCCCATTCTGAAGGCTGAGATCCTGCACTGCCTGGCAGCTTTTGGGAAGTCACCAGAGATTGCAGCTTCACTCTGGCAGTCACTGGAGTACACACAGGTTAACTTTTATACATTGCTAAACAGTTTTAGTGAAAAACTGTTCAAGAAGTACGAGGTCTGCTTTTCACTGTATTAATGCCTTCCCCTCTGTATCTTTATAAATCTCTGGGTGTTTTCTCTGGCCTTTATTCAGATCCTGTTGTGCTATATCATTGTTTACCATTTTGTGGCTTGCTGTGTTGTCAGATTGTTTTTTCTGACTATGAAATTTTTAAACTTAATGCTCTCTTACCACAGATCCTTCAGACAGTGCGAGCCCCAGGACAGAGGCAGGCAGCTGGCATTGAGGTGAATTTTTGTGATTATTAAATGCAATGCTGGATTCTCGCTGCCTCATCATATCTAACAGAATTTCTGCTCGGATTTATCACAGTTCAGTTGTTGGTACAGACAGCAATTAGATCACTTGGTACTGCCAGAAATCGTTACATAACCTTTTGGGAGATGCACATTTAGGTGGAAAGTTTTCTGATTTGTTTTCTTGGCTCTTAGGTGGAGCTGAATGAGATCGAGTCGAGTTGTGAGGAGTACCCCCTGACGAGAGGCTTCTGTCATCTGACCAGCACATTAGTCGAGAGTAGCCTGCCTGTGAATTTGGGGGCGGGGCTACGTGTGCCAGGCTTTCAGCCCTACCTAAACTTTTTGCGTGACTCTGTATTTTTGCCCTTCCCAACCAGAGCATATCGCCGTCCAGCAGAAAAGGTATATAGCTGCGTAGTTTCTCCCACTCTTGAAAGACAAACACTTGCTTTTTGAACAACACATACTGGCCAACAGTTATTTATTTCTCCTTTTTTTACTTTGCCATCTGTCAGTGGGAGGTTGCTGACGCTGTCCTGGAAGTGTTCCACAAACTGCTGCGAGACTACGAGCCCCAGCCGTCAGACTTTGTCCAGGAGATGGTGGAGCTGCAGGGCGAGCAGGTCCCAGCCCACAAACCCCCTGGACACAGCATTATGTTCCACCTGCTTAACGACTCACCCATGCTGGCACTCTGCCTCAGCCTGCTAGAGGAGGGTGTGCGCCAGCTGGACACCTATGCACCCTTCCCTGGTGAGGAAACATATGCTCCTTCTCAGAGACAGAGTGAGAGTTTGTGTATGTGTGTGTGTTGGTGTGTGTTCTGATGACACTCTCTGTTACTTTTCCCTAACAGGTAAAAAGCATTTGGAGTCTGCGGTGCTGCACTGCCTGAGTCTGCTGGACTTGGCTCTGCAGAAGGAGGTGGTGTTCATGGACCTTCTCAGAGAGAGCCAGGCCTCCCTGCTGGTGTCCCCTTTGGAGCAGCTTCTCCAGGGAGTCAGTCCTCAAACAAGGAGAGCTGATCACATTGTAAATATTGCCAGGTAAGGTTGTCCATTCCCATTAAAAAGTGTGGCATTGACCCAATTTTTATTGAGTTTATTTCTTCCTTAGCTTGTTGATCTTTCCTGAATCTTTTCGTACTTTTCTAATCAGAAAAGTTGAGATGTTAAAAATCCTTGTCAAAAGTTATTGCTGGTAATGTTTAAAGAGAACCACTCTTTCATAATCTAATTTGTTCAGAATGGAATTGATAACTCTACAGTGACCTGTGGTCATTTGCAGGTATCTGTACCACAGCAGCTCCAACCCAGAAGCTGCCTTCCAGAGCGCCAAGATCCTTCGTCGAATCGCCAATTACCCCAACATTCAGAACAGACTTGTGGGAGATTTCACACATGACCAGGTATATTAGTCTCAAATCTGAAGAAATGACAAATACTTTTTTACAAAGTCTCAGGATATTAGACAAATGACTGCTGTAAGCAGCACGAAAAAGGCAACAAGAAAACAAAAACACTGTATAGATATAAAACGTGTTGAATAATTTAATTAAATTCTGGAGATCATTCTGCGTTTGATATAAACCCCAGAATCCTCAAATGTTAATGAAAACATTTTAACATTTTTGTGAAAGATGTGAAATTTTTGACTGATCTTATAGCTTGTGTTACTTTTAGAAATTTGAGAAAACTGAAGGATCATCACAAAAGCAGAAACCACATAATTTAGGGAAAAATTACACCCTACACATTAAGTTTGAGTTGAAAACTGTTGTGGTCTCTGTCCCTCAGACTGTGAGTGAGAAGCTCATGGCTGGTTTCGTAGAGTGTCTGGACAATGAAGAGGCAGAAGAGGGAGAAGAGAGAGGAGATGGTGAGAGACCCGTCTTTCTGTCAAAAACTGTGCCATCTTCAGCATTTGATTTAAATCCTGCTGTTGTAGTACTGTAAAACTGTAAAAACTAAACATTGTTATCACAACTGTTATGTTCAAACTCACCAACTTTGTTACACCCAAAACTTTCAGACTTGGACTCACAAAAGAAAGTTGCAAGAATCCGACATGAAACCCAGATACACATCCTGAACTTACTCATCACCTCTCTGGAGCTGAAGACACCCAACATGGCCCTGTATTTGCTGGGCTATGAAGTCAAGAAGCCTGTATCCTCCACCAACCTTCAGGATCCAGGTTAGAACACAGATTAAGCCTTTGAAAAGTTATTTTTTTCTGACTTGTGATTTTAGCTTTATTTGTTAAGTTTTGTTGAGTTTAAGGGAAACTCAAGATTTCATTTCTAGAAAGAGAGGCAACTAAAACTCTCCACAAGTTACCATGGTGACTGACTGTGAGACTAGCCTCTTTATTTAAGGGTTTTCTTCAACAAACCATTAATTCACCAGTTAAGCTGTGTTTATGTCTTAGCGAGCAGGATTGTGATGCAGTTGCAGAACATAGTTTAAATGGGAGTTTTAGTCGGATGCATATAGTCTGAACCCATTATAAGAGCATGTCAGTGACAGTGTTTATTGAAGCAGCAGGACATAAAGCCAGTGGAAGTTGCTTGACCAAGATCCACATAGATGCTTCACATTTAAAATCTATTGTATTTTAACCTCCACTCCTTTTTATTCACACATCAAGAAACACAAGACTGAATCAGACTGTCAGCTTACAAGTGGCCCGTCATGCTGGAGCTCCATTCTTTAAAGCTTTTTTCATTCATCACACATGACCTTAACTCAGAGTGAACAGACTCAGAGTTTATTAAATTGCCTAATCAGCTGCTCTGGAGCAGATGAGTCTTAAATTTTCCATCATGGGCTCAACTCAGAATTCAGTGTTAGACTCAGATTTTTGTTGAACCTTTCATCTGGAATAGATTTGGATAAAAAGGGATGGTCTTGATTATTATCTTTTTTGTTTATGGTGCATCCTTGTGTTACAGGTGTATTGGGGTGTCCACGGAGCTGCCTGCATGCTATTCTGAGTCTGCTGCAGAGAGGCACTGAAAAGAGATCAGGACCTGTCCTCACACAACAGGCCCCACACCTGGCTGAGCTCTGCTATCAGGTAATCCTCAACCTCTGCTTAAGATGGCCAGAAAATTTGGCCCTTTGGTATTGGAATCAGCCTCTGAAGTGGAAAGTGTATCAGAGAAGGATCCTAATATTTGCATTTCCTGCCTGTTAGGTTGAATTTATATATGGAATTTGTGTTTAATTAAGATTATTTTATTGATTGCATGTCTCTGTCATTCTCCCTCTCTCAGGTGATCTACCAGCTGTGTGCCTGCCCAGACACATCTGGACCCACCATGCGCTATTTGAGGACCAGTCAGGACTTCCTGTTCTCCCATCTGCAGCACCTACCCTTCATCATGCCTGGTGAGTACACGACCTCTGCTGATCCCCTTTTACTGAATTTTTGTTTTTTTAATGTTATAAAACTATTTAAAATAAAAATAAGATGTGAAAATAGGTGTGTTGATTAACATACAATCAAAGTATGTTTTCTTTTATCCTCATTAATATGATTCTGCTTTACGCTGTGTTCAGGTAATCAGATCGCTGCCCTGTCCCAGATGTCTTGGTTAATGAAAACAGCGGCAATTGAGCTGAGAGTGACCTCACTAAACCGCCAGCGTTCACATACACAGCGTCTTGTAAGCCTCCTGTTGGATGATCAACCACACACTCAACGCACAGGTACATAAATCTGATGTCAAGTCTGTTTGATCTTCTACATATTAAGTCTTTAATAGCTATATTTTCATCAAAGGACATACTCATCCCAGTTAATAGTTTAGTTTTTAAACAAATGGATAAATTCTGGTCCTTTATTTTTAAAAGATCTGAAAAAGTTTACACATTCAAATTGCCAAATTGCCACTATGTAGATTTACAGTCACACAAACATTTTCACATAAGCTCCTGATCACCATGGCTACACAACAATGCTCCTTATTCCCTGAACCTAAGATCCTCATATTTTTTCTTTTAGCTGATGGGGAATCTGGCATGGAGGAAGAAACCAGATCAGTCAGCAGTTTCCTGCATTTTGACACCGTTTCTAAAGGTTTGTTCCCACCTTAGTACATATTTTAAATGAAAATTGTTAACAAAATTAATTCCAGTTGTTTCAAAATTATTCTAGATGGTTTGACTTTTACTGTCTTTCTGTCCTTGTTTGATGCCCTCAGTGCGCAGGAAGTTGCTGAGTGTGCTGGACGCCATTGACTTCAGTCAGGATATGCCTGAGCTGCTGCAGCTCGACTTTTTTGAGCGCACTCAGATTGAGCAGGTGATCTCCAACTGTGAGCACGTCAACGAGCAAGGACACACTGTGTGCAATGTTAAGGTGGGTTTTCGAGCTGGAACATGCAGTTTTCTTTCCTTTTTGTTTCAACTGTGATTTTTGTTTGCTCTTCCAGGAATGTGTCATACTTTATTTCTAATTTCACTCACAGTTGCTACATAGAGTGCTTGTTGCTGAGGTGAATGCACTGCAAGGAATGGCTGCTATTGGACAGAGGCCCCTGTTAATGGAGGTGAGTGGACTTAAACAAATGGGACTTCATTTTTGTGTTAATATCAAAAGATTGTGGGGCAGGATAAACCAGTGAGGAGCCGTAGTGCAGTGGACTGCAACTTCTTAACTGCGTTCCAGCTGTTATTAATTTAAAATGACTCCCTTTGATGTGCAGTGATTGAAAATGCTCCAGTGTTTCCTTCACTGACGTTGCTGAGCTTTTAGAGATAAAAGCAGGAACTAAAATATTTCACCCTCATTCATCTTTGTCTTTGCGTGTATTCTTCTAGGAGGTGAACTCCATCCTGCAGCAGGTGGTGGAACGTAATCGTGTCCGTCGTAGTTTGAGTGCAAAGCGACACGCTCTGCGGTCCTGGAGGAGCCTGGTGGAGACGCTACTGACAGCCTGCCCTTCTGATCTCATACCTGCTGATGACAGGCAGCTCATCATCAGAGACCTGCTGCTGGACCTGCATGATAAGGTCAGTAAGGATGTTTGTCACATGGAGGCAAAACTCCCATTGCAGTAATATTCAAGTATTTTGGGTGCAGTAATTTATGAAAAGGTTTGACCAGGTACAGTTTAAATCACCCTATATGTTCCATGCAATGCTTATCTGTACATGTGTATTGAATGACTTAAAGTAAAGAAAACAAACAAACAAAACTATAATGTTAATACTTAGTTCCTGTAAGAACTGATGTAACAAATACCGAAACTGCAAGTTGTTCTAACAACTAAATGTTAATGTTGTCATGCATTTTCAGGTGTTGTCTGAGGACGCAGCTGGAGAATTGATGCCCATTGTTGCCGGGGCAGTCTTCACTCTGACTGCCCAGCTCAGCCAATCAGTCCTGTCTGAGCAGCAGCAGGGGGAGGGACTTGAAGCATCCTCTGGATTTGCCTCTATTGCAAACTCTGCTTTGCACCTGATTCTTCGCAAGCTGCTGGACTTCATCCTTTGCACTGGTTAGTGATCTTCAAACTGCTTCATTCATAAAAATCCCTATTTTCCCCATGTGATATGTTGCTAGAATAAACTTTGGTCAGCTTTCATTTTTACAATATTGTCTTTCTTACGCTTAAAGGAGGTGGATACCAGCGTTTGCGTGCTCACTTGTATGGCTCATTGCTGTACTACCTCCAAATCGCCCAGAAACCTGAAGAACCGGACACTCTGCAGACAGGTAAGACACAGAAGCATTAATACTAATAATATATCCAGTAAGTATTTCCCTTATCGGTTATTATTTCAAAGGGACAATATTCAGATGTATTTCTGGTCATCTGAGAAATCTCCCTCTTCATCCAGTAGGGAAGGCAATGTGGGAACGTCTCACAGCCCCTGAAGATGGTTTCTCCAAACTGCAGAGGGAGAACCTTGCAATCATTGAGAGCTATGGCAAGTCTCTCATGGAGGTGGTGTGTCGGGACGCCTGTGATGGACATGAAATTAGCAGGGTGAGAGCCTAACAACAACAAAGAACTCAAATACTTACCCTGCCATTTTGTGGTGTGGTTTTGGAAAAAAAAAAAAGTAAATAACATTTTTGAAACTAAAAGAAGGACTAAAACAGAAATTAAAGCAGATGCAATTACAAAATAAATCATGTTTTGGCTGCTAGGCTGGGCTCTATAATTCTATTTACTCTTAGTGCTCATTTTGACATCCTTGGCTCCTCTTCCTGTGTGTCAGATGTTGGCTCTGGCAGTGTTGGACCGCATCCTGTCCATAGACCGTCAGAACCAGTGGCTAATTTACATCTGCAACAGTGGCTACCTGCGGTCGCTAGTGGAGAGCCTGAGACAGGATGATGCCGCCCTGCAGAGTTTGCTCACACCTCAGCCTCCCCTCCTCAAACCGCTCTACATCTACGAGAGCAAGATGGTAAGGAGTTGTGCATTTAAAAAGACACTGTGTTTTTTGCACTGGTTTTTCTGCAAGCATCATAGGATTTGTGTTTAAGGGCCGTACAAGTGCAGGATTATGTTGGTACAAGCTCTTCTGTGTGTTTTCAGGCTCTGCTGACTCGAGTGGCCAAGACAGGTCAGGGAGCTGTGGAGCTGCTGCGCTGTGGACTGGTGGCTCAGCTGATAGAGTGTCAGGTGTTTGACATGGTGCCTGACAGCGATGCACACAGGTATGGATAGGAAGGAGACTGGTGAAGGGTTTTATTATTGTAAAAATGTGATGGGTTTGAACATTGGTTTGAATTGATCAATTTGAATTAAGTATGTCCTAAAAATGTTAAGTTCTTGCACTGAGCTCTGACTTCAGTCAAATTAATGTGACACTTTAAATACTTCACGTTACATCTGTGTCTGTTCCCTCATTGGTCTGCAGGGCGATGAGGGACCCGTCAGGCTTCATCCCCAGCCCTATGGACCGTTACAGGCAGATTCTTTTACCGACCTTGAGACTCTTCCAGGTCATTCTGACCTCCACCACCATGAATCACCAGCAGGGATCAGCACAGGCAAGCAACTGACAATTGATGTCAATGCTGAGATATTTGTCTGTTTTTAGCTGATAGCTGAATAGAGAGTTTGATTCAAACATGAGTCTATCTTAAACAACTGTGTGAAAGTTACTTAGTTAAACATAAACATCATGGTAGTGTTTGTGAAAATTACAAACAACTTTATATTCTAACTCTTTTTCTGTGTGCGTACAGGTTCTCCAGTGGCTGATAGTCCATGCAGACACCATTCAGTCCCTGCTGCGCTCTCAGGAGCTCAGTATTGGAGCTTTGCAGGAGCTCTCTTTGCTTACTGGTATCATTAGTAAGACAGCTCTGCCAGGTACAGTAACAATCACCTGTTATATTTTGCAAACTACACAATCATGTATGGACTCTGAAGATGTAGTTGTTCATGCACTGCTTGGACTCTCAGGTGCCCTTGAGGTTGGTGGGGAAGTGAACAGCGCTGCTCTTTTGGAGTTCCAGGGTCACATCAACAGATTCCAGGTGCAATTGCTTACATTGTTTCATCATGTGATATATATATATATGTGTTTTGTCATCATCTTCTTTATCCCTGTTGTTGCACTTCCACCTCAGTGACAAATTTTTTGTTTTGGTAATATTTATTTATTTATTTATTTCCCATTAGCGTCTCTGTCTGTCTTTGCTCGGACGTCTGGTGGGAAGTGAGCAAAAGAGGTTACTTAAGCAGGCTGAGATGGCTGCACCTGGAGAGTCAGCAGACAGACGAGAGGAGATGGAGGTGGCCATGCAGCAGGTCTGACAATAAATGGAGTAGTAAGAGATGTACCGTGATGTGGATACCTTAAATCTATTTCAGTAGTATAGTAAACAGTGGGGAAAAATGGATAAAAATGGCACTGAAACAATGTGTGTAGAGTCTTTATCTCGGTTTTCGTGATTATTCATCAGTATTTTGTGGTTCTGAGCGGTTCTGTCCTCTGTTCACAGGTTTGTGCTAACATCATGGAGTACTGCCAAACTCTGCTGCTGCAGAGCTCAACTCAGGCTCAGTTCAGTATCTGCCTCTTCGGCCCGTCAGGCAGTGAGCCAGCTGGCAGGGACGGAGGTCGCACAGGTCAGTGATACTCTTCCCAAACTTAAGAAAAGGAAAAAATATGTGTTTCAGGACACTATATACTGTATGAGCAAGCTTTATTTTCTGCATCTTTAAAGCATTGCTCCTTTTGAGTGTCTAAAATCCGATATGTCCAGCTAGAAGTCCAGAATTTCTTGAGGCTCTCTTAGCCTTTACCACAAACCAGCATTTTATTTGTTAGTTGTCTGCGTCCATGAGAATGAACAGTGGCTTTTTTTTTTTTTATTTTAAAGATCTTTCATCCACTCTGCCGTCAGTGGCTTACTCCCGGGCCCCAAGCCTGGGTTTGGTCCTGTACCTGCTGAAGAACAGTGCTGCAGATTTCTTCCGGTTCCACCAGAGTCACAGACAAAGCTTAGGCAAGCTGCAGAGCCTTGATCAGCTGCCTCCTGAGGAGCTCAAGGAGGTAAAAATTAACCTGTACACCATATCATTATGTCCCACTCTACAATACTGCTGTACACACTGGGCAAACATTTTTGTCCCTTTATAAAGTCAAGTCAATTTAGATATTGTTTAAAACAAAAACAAAAAAAACACCTATTCTTGAATTATGCACCTTGCTGACTCCAGCATGCATCGTCTTCAGTTCTGACCACATATCTTCTGTGTAGTTGTGCCAAGGCCTGGTGTCAGGCCCAGGAGGGGTGGAGAAAATCTCATCAGTCCAGAGGAGCTTGTTGGCCAAGAGACGACTGGTCCAGCTCATCAACAACAGGGCCAAGCTGCTGTCCCTGTCCTCCTGTATCCTTTGGCCTCTTGCAGGCAACACAGTGTCAGACTGCCCCCTTTCAGGATGCCAGAACTCCTAAATTGTCCAATGTGACGTTGTGTATTTGTCTTTTGGAGTCATGATAAGTAAGTTGGAAAAACACCATGCTGAAACATCACAATATTAAATGCCGTGAAATGCCTTGACCCGGATCTTCCCCAGATGTCATCGAGACGTGTTTATTTGTGTTGTGGCGCCACCTGGAGTTCTACCTATTGCACTGTTCTCCTACGGACCCCAAGGACTCCCTGTTGCCTGGAGCTAGTTTGTATAGATCACGCCTCACAGATGGTGAGAAAAGATATTGCATGCACTTTTAAACCAGAGTTGGAATTGAGTGAATTTAGCTTATTATTGTAATCAGTAATTTAAAGATTCTTTTTTGTTTTTTTTTTCCAGACTCATTTAGCGGGTTACAGGCAAGTGGAGGTCGTGGCCTTGGTCTGTCCAGAGTCAGCCAGCAAGACCTTGACCAGGTAAGGAATGGCTGTAAGCTGACAACAAGGCGCATGTACATGTTGCACATATAGACATGAGTAAGATGTAGTTTACACTTCAAATGTTGCTCTGACAAAACATGTTATGCAAAAAATGTGTTTACATATGTACATTGCCACCACCATTATTCCTGATCCCTCTGTCCTGTGTTTGTGTGAGCGCAGCTGAAGAGCGACATGGCAGCAGGTTTCGGAGAAGCTCTGCAGAGGAAGCTGCTGGAGGTGGAGGGTTTGTACAGCCAGGTCCGCTCTCGCTACACTTTCATCCAGGCCCTGGTTCGCAGGATCCGTGGTCTGCTCCGACAACCCAAGAGCTGAGGCAGACTAACACAAATACAAAGACTGGCCAAAACTTAAATAATGAGTTTCGTATGGAATAAAAACCTCTGCCAAGAAAACACCATAAAACTTAACTACCAAGGACTCTCAACTTTCTGTCACTTTGCTTTTGTAGCAACATTGTTTCTTTTTGCTGACCTGTTGCAGCCTTTCTCTTGAACATTGTAGGATGTCAATGCTGTAACAACACTTCAAACAACAGCACTCTGTGTGACCAATTCTAATTGTTTGACTACGAGTATTTCTCAAAGAAGCGACAATTATGAAATTTTTACTTGTTAAGAGAATTTGATATTCTTGTGTTTGCTCTGATTTCTCTTTTTCCCTTTTGTGAAAATAAACATTTTCTAAATCTGTCCTTTTGTCTTATTCAAACACACATATCGTATAACAAACCACCTAAACCAGACCAGTGAGTAGCAGAATTTATTTTGTTGTTATTGGCAAACTGGAGTCACTATCTGCTGACATGCACACAGGTGAGAATACAGTGTGTATGAACAGAACTGCTCGTTCTGTTTACGGCAATTCTTTGATCCACATTGACATTTTCAATTTGCTGGTACTTTTTTTTTTCTTACAAGCTATAGATGTTACCACTTTTTTCAGGCTTCACTTATTCTTTACATCTTCAGACCACTGAACACTTCTCAGAAACAGCAAGCGCTGGCTTCACCTATGTTATGTGAATGTCTGGAATGAGTCATTGTGAGAAGCATCTTATCAGGAGAACCAAAACAAGGAACCAAAACAAGACACTAACTTATGAAAGCAGCATCACAGTTACTGATGTGACCAGAACTGTAGGACTGGTTTGGGTTGCTTTGAGAACACGTTGTAAGTCAAGTCGTTGAAGCAGTAATATAACATTACAAATAAGCTAGATCCACATAAATCATATTTAATCTGTTTTATTCTCTTTGAAGGTACACTTTATAAGACTGTAAAGTGCGTAGATCCTCAAACCTTTGGGGAGGGGGGGAGCAAGAGACAAAAAAAAAATCTAGATATACATTCAGATCTTAAAGACAGGAAAGTTTTGTGCTCTTTTTGTTTCGTTTTTTTTTTTTTTAATACTGGGGTGAGGGTGGATTCAGAAGGTTGAGACTCAGGTGAGCACCAGCAGCTGTTACTGATCGCTGTGGCACTGGAAAAACCGAGGTGACACATTTGATGGGTTAGTAGTTGAACATCTGCTCGGGGAAGAGGAAAAAAAAAACCATCTACCTACGGCACTTCTTAGCTGACAGTGAGGGAACAACTTTGTGCTACTTTTAACAGATCATGCTTGTCATAATCTATAAATTACTTTAAATAATAATATAATTACGGCATTAAAAACACATTTACATTTCTTGCACCAGCTTTGCTTTATCTGTGATTGTGCTGCATCTGCATCGGAAGAGGAAACCCTGACACAACATACAGATCCTTGCACATCTGTCCACATGAAGGTCTATGACTGTCCTGTAGTAAGATGAGCATTTTCCATTCATTCTCACCTTTTCATACAATATACACTGTCAAGGGCACAGGGCTGGGTGAGGCATGACAATACATATCGTGAGACTGAAGAGGTTTATTACGTTACTCTATTGTTGATATTTTAAGGGGAACTTGGCTCATTTTACACATAATAGTTTACTTGTCATGGAGAGTACAAGCTGTGTGGTGTCCTCTGGGGCTTTTCGGAGAGCTGCTTTTTATAATGTGAGGAAATAATTTTTGCATCAATGTGATGAAGCAACTTAATTTTTCAGGTATTTCTTTAACTAGATGACATTTGCATTTGATTTGGTTTATAAATGTTTTCTGATTCGTTTCACAATCTGTATTGCCTTGCTGATATTAAGTTATCTACTGAGAGAATAAATCACCCACCCATAGCACCATATGAGGCTGGTAATTCAGATTCAACAAAACTGTTGGACAATCTCTTTGTCCCATTGTCATCATATTTCATATTTAAAACTTGTTTGATTGGAAAGTTAGTTCCTTTGCTTCATGAAAAAAAAAAAAACTCGGGACAGGTGCAACAAATTGCAAAGCAGACACAGAAGCCGACTTGCATCCAGAGTTGATTAAATTAATGATGAATTTTCAGCGTTGGATGAGGAAGGAAGATGAGACCATCGTTATTCATCCACATGATCATTTTCCCAGTTTTTGAACCATCTTCTCAAGCAAAGAAAAGCAGGAATACTGTAGAGACTTTATATCATACTTACATAATATCTGTATTATCAAAACACATCTTCAGAGTGATTCTTGTCCATGACACACTTTTTTTTTCTTTTTTAAAAAGAACAAAAAAACAATTCATCAACATACTGTTCAGGTTCACAGAAATGAGATACAGCACCAACAGACTTCTTTTGGACCATCCTTTTGCACTGATTAATTTCCTGTAGAGGGCGCTGCGGAAGTCTGTGATATTCCACTGGCTCAAGAGGAATTTCCCCAGGGTTAAGATGAGTTTGAGCAATCTTTCATAGTGCCTGTTTGAAGAAAGCTGATCAGTCCTGAGGCCTGTTTGCTCTAGTGTTGATTGTACCAGATGTGTACTTTAAAAATCCAGCACAGCTCTAGCAGTGAATCAAAAGTTCTT
This sequence comes from Ctenochaetus hawaiiensis, assembly GCA_029783645.1. Taxonomy (NCBI): domain Eukaryota; kingdom Metazoa; phylum Chordata; class Actinopteri; order Acanthuriformes; family Acanthuridae; genus Ctenochaetus; species Ctenochaetus hawaiiensis. Next base: position 55,121 of record JAPZDY010000023.1, on the reverse strand, counting down.
GTGTGGGTTTATGAGAAAGTCCGTGAAGAAACTGAGAGACAGGAGAGTGGCAAGGAAAGGCAGCTTATCCAGCACTGATTTTTTCCACTTAGTCTTTCAGATTCAGATTAAAGGACAGCATGGAGAGCGTGCATTTGTATTTCGTGCATGCAGCACACATCTGCACATATTGTCTTTTCTAGAGCACTCCAACAGCAGTTTGCTTGCACTCTTATGTGCTATCAGAACTCGCTTCTTGAGTGTTGTTGTTGTCCATCATGGTGGCATTGCCGCCGTTGGTCTGAGAGCATTCCGGCACTTCTCCCGTCACCGCAACTCGGATCACCTTCAGCCAGCGCTGCTTAAGCTCCTCACTTTCAGCAGAAAAGTTGTGGATGGACTTGGACTGAGAGAGACGGAAGCTGGCTGGAGGATCTGTGGGTCGGGTGCTGTCATCCACAGAATAACCCAGGAGGGGGATAGTAGACTGGGCCTTCACATCCTGAGGAGAGCGATCACAGATGAGGAGATTGTTACATATGAAGGGGCGGGATTTACATGAAGATGGATGATCTCATTTTTCACTTGATATTCTTGGTGTCATACCTGTGGAGCTCCGTAGAGATAGAGCACCAAACACTCCTTTTCCGGGATGACGCACCACACTTTCTGCCATGGTTTGTTCTTTTCACAGTACTGCAGGAAGCCACACATGATGCTGCTGCCTGTGAACTGAGCTGCCTCGATCTGCACAGGGGAAGACCGCCACAATTAAATATAAAATCGATAAAGCAACATCACCACAAAAACAGAGTATTTCTACAAAAGTTATCTCTTTATTTAGAGTATCCCAACAGAGGGATCCCAAGAAGTGTAATTCTGTATGAATCAATACATCCTCTTCACCTCTAAGATGCCCTTCTTCTTGCCCTCGGCTACCCTTTCTCCAGTCAGGATGGAGAAGCAGTCTTTGCAGACTTTGTTCATCTTGTTGCCATCATACTCGAGCGCCACTTTATTGTCTGAACATTTCCAGCAAACCACCTGTAAGAAAAAGACAGTTTTCCTCACAATTACAGTTAATATACAGCACATTCTTACTTACTGCACTTTGAGCCCCATTTAGTTCACTGTGACTATTTTAAGCCAGTGGTCACTATTATTATTTTATAGTTATTTTAATTTTTAAAGCACTTTGGATTTGGATTTTGCCTATAATTGGTGGCCCACGGTAAATGAAAAGAGAGAAGGGGAGAGATGATGTTCAGCAAATGTTTCTGTTTCATGGGTGCTAGTACATGTATATGGAAGGGCGTTCAATCTCCTCTACCAAAGGCAAACATATTAACAAAACCCCAAAATATTTCACCACAAAAACTTTTTAAAACTTTATTTAAAGAACTAGGGAGAGGTTGATTTGTGGTCATAACTATCAACATTTGGCCTCTTTGAATACCAAGTAATTAGGGTGGAAGAATATCAATTCTTGTTGTTTAAAATCAACATTTCTTCATATTTGAACTGCAAATGTGAGGTTTGAATGTGTAAATGTTCCCTGTTGTACTCAGCTATCCTTATGGGTGCTCTCTCATATCCACCTACTGTACATGCATTATGCATGACACGACTACATCAGGATGACTCACGTAGCCGCAGGCTCTGCAGTGGTGTCTCCGCCGTGTCAGCGCGTTGAAAAGCTCTTTACACTTCATACACATTGTCACTTCATTGTCGCGGATCCAGCGAGGGGCACGCTTCCCCAGCTCTGCAGTCTATATTCAAAGAAAACACACACATACACACACACACACACACACTCAGCATGACGTTGCAGAAAGCTGTAGACAGTTAAGCTATGTGTGTACAACTGATGTGACACCCACCGAGACTTCCTCCACGTCCTTCAACGCATTCTTGAACGACTCGTTTTTCTGCTGGAAAATCTCAATGGTCTCCTGGAAAGCCTAAAAAAAACCAAAATAAATCAAACATATGTGTGATTCCTTCTGCAATATCTCATCATACATATAATCATATATGAAAACAACATGTTAACTATATTTACCTTTATCCAGTCTGCCTTATCCTGCTCTGAGCTGAGGAGGGGGAAAAAAAAAGGCAAAGAGTAAGTATGTAAACACTGAAAACATGAAAATCTTAACTTCATGTGACAGTTTTCTCTTCCTCTTATAAAACCAAGTTGCACCAACGTAGCAGTTAGCTGTGGTCAACAAGTTTATTTAGAGACATATAGGATTTAAATGTGCTCATTTAAGTGGCCTTCTGCCTATATGTGAAATTCTACACACAAATTACATACAATTATATACCTAAATATAAGACGGCCTGGGATTTTTCTTTAAATGACCTCTAACTGCATTATGTGTGATATTTCTGCATAAAATGAACCTGGCTTGTAGCTCCAGTGTCCTTTCCTTTCCCGACACTTGGAAGGTGTGAGGGTAGTCCTCGTTGATTGTTTCCAGGACCTTCAAGCCTTCAATGCCGATCCTCGTCCTCACTGTGTACTTGGCCCCACCAAGGCTAAATTTGGGCACGCAATACAGCAGCATGTTGTTGAACTGGCAAGAAAAAAGGAAAAAAACAAGGCATTATAGTGACAGCAGAATATGTAGTAATAATAGTACAGATCCGTGCTGCTCTAGTTTAGTGTTTCTGGCATGGTTTTTTTCCCATGTGGGCAGCCTCACACGCAGCAGGTAACTTGAATTACACAGATTTGGAGACTTTCTGCCTGAAGCTAATAGCATACAGCCAAAACGTAATCACATCATCTGGCAATCCCAATAATTACAAGATTTATTCCTGTTGTATCCTTACACAGAGATGTTCCTGGCTTGAAAAGAGTCACTTGTTTCACTTGACATGTGCAGACAAAGTCTCGCAACAGCATATTTCCCTGCAGCGTCCTCCATTAGATAAGAGAATCTTATTTAGCTCCGTAATTTCTCTCACCAGGAAGAGGTATCGCTCCATGGCTGAGGTGTTCCTGGCTGCCAGCTTCAGGATGTGGCCCTCTTTGATGAACTCGTTGGAGGGGTTGACAATGTCCTCTTCCTCCCCGACCATCTCATATATCTCCAGCAGTTTTTTCAGATTCTCCTGCAGGAGGAAAGGACTTTTATTGAAATTTGAGGCTGATTTATTGAAAAGATTCTGTCTTGGTTTAAAAAACACCTGTACTTACAGATTTTCGGATGGCGCTGTTAGAGTGAGTGGCTGCTGTAGCAATAATTTCTAACGATTCTGATGTCAAAAAAGGGGGAAAAAATAGGTTAATTTAATTGACTATAAATGAAATAAAAATAGTACGTGAATTTCAGGTATTTCCACTCACTCTCTGCATCTCTCCTGTCAGAGTCGTCTTGAGGCAGCTTCTTCAGATAATCTTTCAGCAGCATCTCGTAGCGAGGGACTCTCTGCACAGGCTCCAGCATGTGATGCTGAAGCGTCAGGGAGCCACAGACCTCTTGACTCTGACAAAAACAACAACAAAAAGGATGTGTCTGCAAACATTAGCACAAAAAACCTACTTAATAGTCTGAGTTCCTTTAGTAACTCCAGCAGCTCACTAAATCCTGACTGGGCTTTGGTTTGTGGTACCTGTATCTCCTGAATAATGGCCTTGAATTGGGGTGAACGATCAGTCCACTGTTTCAGCAGCTCCATGGCCTTATCAAAATTCTTCACATACTCTCCATACATCTTGAGGAAGGGTGTTAGTTTCTGCAGGATGTCTCCAATACGAGGTGTGGACGCCCTGTAAGGAGGAGGAGGAGGAAGTTAATGAAAATGTGGACTGTTTTTAGTACAATGTAATTAAAAACCTATTTAAAGTATATGGAGTAAATTTACTAGCAAAGAAAGCTGGCACCACCTTATTATCATCCTCTACAGCAGCTTTTTCAGTGTTTTAGTGTCTTAGTACACAGAGACAATGTCAAAGTAGCTGAGGTTTGCAGTACTTTTATTGCATTTCTCACCATTCTCCCATACGTTTTTCCAGATCTGGAAGGAGAAACTGGCCGTGAAAGGTGTGGATGGAAGAGATGTTGGAGAAGATGTTTTTCACTACTTCCACAGGAAACGTCCCCTTATTTGCCTCCTCCATTAGCTTAGCACAGAATACCTGAAGAGCCGTGGCACAACATTAAATGATAAATGACACATAGCTAAATAGCAAAATAGCAACCTTGGTCTTGCTGCAATAAAAATCCATTCTTACATTTTACTTGCCTCGCTCTTTCAACATTACAGTTTCATGGTCAAAAAACAGAAGTGCACTAGAGTTTCTCACCTGGTCCAGCAGGTTAAGTCTTGCCACGTAGGCCTTCTCCGTTTGCAAGAGCTCGCTGGCGATCTTAAACAGCTTCTGTTCATTTGTCTCCTGAAAACAGAGGGTGTGAATTTGTATTGTATTTGAGCTTATATTAACTTCGGCTCATTAATAAGTTAGCGAAGTGTGAAAGTGGTCTTATTCTGTCGAACTTGATAGTCAGCAGCATGCGTCGAGACTGTTTCCAGTCTGATACTTCTCTGATGATGAGTAATTGGCATTGTCATCTCAGGCTTAAAAGAAAAAGGGGCTTTATAAAGCTTTTAAAGATAATGAATGGAGTTAAGCTGAGCTGAAAAATAATGCAGCAGTGTGGGACAAAACTGTTTGTAGAGCTTGAATTTGAACTCAGTGTTCATTTCCACATGGTTGCTTTTATTTCTTCTCCTTCTGCAAGTTCCTGTTTGGTTCGGGTTACTGATTTAAGACTGGATTAAGGACACACAGTACTCTTTTTAAAACAGCTGTCAGAAAGTGAACAGCTGAGGAACACCATGTGACATTTTCTGTATTTTGATTAAAAAAACGTTCATTGCAAACTGTGCATGTACTGTAGTGACTCAGGTTTAACTCCTCAGAGACGGAAGCCTTGTGTTATTTAACTCTGTTACACTTCAGTTGCATACAGTATCATGCTACACCAATGTGTGTGTCCATCACACTGGGCTGATGGTGGGCTGGCCTGTGGCTCAGCACAGACTCGCAGAACAGGAAATGAAATTATAAAAAAAAGGGAAATGACACCAGATCAAATATGTCTCACAGAGCTTTATGAGAGAGGTCAATCAGTAAGACGAACAGTGACTGCAGCATCAAAACCTCGCTAAAACAACACACACACGCATGTAGATATGATGATGGAATGTGGCACGCCAGCACAGTTTACTGCCACAGTGACCGTGACAGCAGAAAATTTCGCACTATGTATAACCACAAGGATGCAGCATCTTTCTCTCATATGTGAATCTGAGTGGCCTGTAAGCAATCAGCCTAAAGACCAGTTTACACTCAAGATTCGCAACACAACAAAACAGTTGCAGGTAAAGCTGCTGCAGTGTAGACTAATCTGTCTCGGCACGATTCAAGCCAAAAGAAGGTGTTGCTTGTTGCAACTCAGTTTGTTATGTCGCCACAAGCCAGTTTAAGAACGTAAGGCACATCACTTATTTCAACAGCCAATCAGCTTGTAGTGACTTAAGTGCTTTTTCTTTTTGTTTGTTTTTTTGTTTTTCACTCTAAAGATAACGTTAGCATACAGTAAGCAAAAGCCGTTCCTGAACCTCACCATAAATGTAACGCTTATCTTTTTGCTGGATTCTATAGCTTTTATAAGTACAACTGTGAAAGAATGAATTGGTGCTTTCAGTGTCTCCATTCAAGTTTGCGTTACGCCACAAAGTTGGTTGTCTGATAGGCAAAAGGCGGCAAAAACAGAGTCGTTGCTATGGAATCAATACACTGTCTCATGTAGTCGCGGCTGTGGGAACTGACAGGTTGCACACACTGCACATTGCAAGCACTTTCCAGTGTGAAGTCGTCTCGTTGCGAATCTGTGGTGTAAACTGGCCATAAGAATTTCACACAATTTATTAGTCAACACGTCAACAACACGTCTACAGTGTCGCTCATTCTCTACATAAGTACCATACTTAACAACTATCACAAGGCACGCTTCATGGGTAACTGAAAAAAATTGTATTCTTCATTCGACTAAATAAATTGGAGAGTTAAAATTACCCATTACTTCTCTAATCCAAATAACACGTTGAGGTCTTGAACTGAATGTACTGTTGAAGATTAAATATAATTTGACTTGTGGGTAATTAGGCCCCTTGTCACGCTTCAGATGTCTGAAAGTTAACATTTCCACCAAAAAGTGAAACTTCTCACATGGTTTGATTTCAGTAACTGCTTGAGGCCCAGAGATGAAAAATATTTCACTTCCAATATTTCACCAAAGAATGCAAATATGTCAAAGAATCCAAGATAAATATTTTTTGTGCAGCAGAAGTTTGCTTCTATCTACCTCATTGATCAGGTACATATTGTGACTTTATGAAGGGGCTTTACCCCTGGGTTAAAAACTATAATACCTCGACTATAAAGTAGTTCAAATGAGCTCCATCTTGACCAGCTAAGCCACTTTCGTTACAAACTGATGCATCAGTATTGGAGCTAATGTTGCAGAGGGAGCTGCAAGAGGTCTGATAAATAGCCTGAAGTGCATCTCTTGTTAAATGCATTAAATGCAGGACTTTTTATTTGTGTCCTTTTTCATCATTTTGGCACTTAAAGGAAAGCAAGTGATCTGAGTGACCTACTTTGCCACCAATGAAAAACACACACATAAAGGAAAATAACCTGGGCTGAATGAAAGTATTTAAGATGAAGTTCTATACCAACCAACACAAACAGAAGATAAACTATATGTTTGTTCATATAAATCCTAACAGCCACCATCTAATTAGAAATCCAACCCGGGATGAATCACACAGAATAAACTGACCAAATGCATTGATTTGCTGACATATTTGACAAGACATCATGCAAGTTAAAAAAAAAATAAGAAGTGAGTTTGTTGCAGAAGTAAAGCTTTAACCTGACAAAGCTCCCTCTGAGGGCCACGACACCAGAACATGTGTTGGTCCTCGGACAGAGACTGATCTGAACCTGAGATATTTATAATCTGCCGACAACAGCAGGCACCACAGACTCACAGGGGAGTTTGCTGAGGCATGAACTCAGCTGCTCAAGCACTGGACATCTGCTCGGCCTTTGCAGATAATAACCTCTCTTAGACACACACACACAACACTGTAACTCTACCCTTACACTGTTAGAATAACCGGGAGCTGACTTAGTTGAAGAGATTTAATTGTACTGAAAGCAGAGAACATAAATAAATGCTGACGGTTTGTCTATGAGAGACTGCAGAATCACAGCAACAAGACAGGCTCTCTCAGGCTCTTAATATATGACACAGGATGTAAAAGAGCAGCAGAGTGAAAAGTCAACCATCAGACACACACATACCTTTTGATCTGTGCTGCTTTCTTCATTCTTATGTTCACTCTCCCCGCTGTCCCCATTCTCAGTGTGGCTTTCTGTCTCAGTCCTGTCTGTGTGCAGAGGTGAGTGATCATCACTCTGTTCTGTGCTCCCGTCCCCCATATCTCCATTTACCAGCGCGGCAGTCTCTATCCTCACACTTTCATTCTTCCTCTCCTGCTTGTCCTCGTTCTCCTTGTCCTGCTCCATCTGTGCTACCACCCCATTAGATGTCTGCTTGTGGGCATCCTGCTGCTGGGCTGCTGAGGAGGAGTGGTTCTCCTGAATCCCGCTGGTCTCGGTCTGCTTCTGGTGGGCGCGGTGAGCTGGGCTGCTGTTGGACGACTTGCTGATGTGTTTGAGTGGCGAACCGTCTCGCTTGCTCTCTGTGTTGCTGGAGGAACAGAGGAAAAGGCAAAGGAGGAAGTCGGTCAGTGCAGCACAAGCACAGAGAGAGTTAACTTACCAAAAATAAAGCGGAGCAAAAGGTAGAAAAGAAAGATTACAGCAGTCTGCTCAAGTGCAAGTCAAAGCTGTTTATCAGGTGAGTGTGAGACACGGCGGTAAGCAGAGAGCTTTCGCACGTGAGTGGGAGAGTTAAAAATAAAACTGTGGAGATGCACAAACTTCTGTCTGTCTTGCAAGACTGCTGAGGGCTGGTACAGTGCAGAGGAAGTATGTAAATTTGTGTGTATGTGTGTGTGTATGTGCTCACAAGAGAGAAATGGAGGTACAGTAATGAGGAGGACAGGAGGAGGGGGAGAGGTACAACACTTCTCCCCAGAGATAGATCCTGTCCTACTTCCAAAGGAGAACCCACATTATATATTGTGCTGTAACATCTCTTTCGCTCGTTGCTTGAACGTGAGCGAAATGGAAAAACAGTTTGCACAAGGCAGTTTGAAATACTGCATGGGAATGGAAGCTAGATTAACTGAAAAAAAACACACACACATATGCATGTACAATGTCACCAAACATTTGCTCAACATCCTGTACCGGCAGTCGGTCCAGCTGTTTCCCCGTAAATTACCCTCCAGTTTTACAGCAAGCAGCAACTAACAGTAGCTACTGTATCTCAGCTCAGTTGTGCTGATCTCTGCTGTAAAACAGACCACAAGTCAGATCTAGGTAAAAAAAAAACTTTGAGCCCTTACTCATCATAATTTCTTGCAGAAAAGAAACAAGAGATACTATTTCTGTTATCTAACTTTTACTAGCACAAGAAAAAAACATCAGCCACACGGGTGAGTTTTAGTCTCCATGTGGTTTACTGTTGCACTGAATGTCACTGTCCGATAGAAACAGGAAGTATGTATAAATAGAGGAACAACAAGAGGCTGGGGAAACACTCCGCGAATGAATCACTTCAGGACTGTAGGCCACCTGAGGTGTTTGGATGTGAAACAATACTGTCCATACCCCTCTTTGTGGTGAGTAGGTAGCATCACACTGCAGTTCCTCTTTGAATATAAATAGTACGGTAAGTGCAGCTTCACTGGCAGTGTGGCGGTCCTTTAAGGTGCCTTCAGGGCAGCCGGGTGCCATGTGAACCAGATTAGTATATTAGTAGGCTAATTCTGTGCTCGAAAGCTGCGGGCCTTTCTCTTTCTTCTGTTCCAGGGCCACTAGAGGGCTAATCCTCACAGCCCCAAAGAGTCTGACTAAAAAAGATACACCCATTTGCTGTGATTAACCTCTTTTTAATGCTAGAAAATGTGATGAAAGGTTTCGATTCTGCTTCTAATTTGTTTTTCCGTTTTGAGAGATCCAGGCCAAAGATGAGTTGGAACATGAATCTACAGATCGAAGTTACTGGGTGAAGTCTTAGTGGGCAAGTTGCTGTTGCAGACTGAAATTTTTTGGCTCTATTTTATGAGCAGTTGGGACAAGGGCACCATTGTTGTGCCTCTCACCGCTTTCAGCTGGCCACCCTCGCTTGGACAAGACCACAGCTCACAAACAAAACTTAGATGGCTTGTAAAAAAGAAAAATATAATGCACAGAAAAGGAAACATTTATAGGCCTTGTTGTTACTTCTACACTTATTCCTGCATCAGAAATAGTCAATTCAGCTGGGAAGAGTTTATTAAAAAGCACAGCCAACATACAGAATACATAAATCACTATGGCGTAAAGAGACGATAAGATCCGAGTAGAGACGTTAAATCTGAGACAGTCAGAGAGATCCTACCTCGTTCTCTTGGGCTTCATCTCACAACAGTTGTCCCACAACTGAATGAGGAGCTGTGTTTGCCCTCGCCTGTACAAATCTCCTTTCATCCCCTTGCTAACGCTTGGCTTGTGGAGCCCTGGCTAATCTCTGCTCACTCTGTCTACTGCTCTCGTCTGTGCTACTATCAGTGAGTCAGGCTGAAGACTTTGATGGAGGGACTTCTGCTTTTCATCCTTGAAATAACCAGCGTAGGAAACATTAGGAAAGATAAAGTTTTCCGTCACCCTCATTACAACAGTCTGAATGAGGTTGTTCTGTTGCGAAAGCTTTATAGTGACGTAGGTGGAGATGTTCAACCGCCTGTCATGTTAAACTCTGCTATACCCGTCATAGAAAGTGAGATCAGTGAAATGACTGAAGCTGAAGAAAAACTGAAGAGCCACTTTCACTGAATAATATCACACAATAGGCTGACATCAGACAGAATGAGCAATTTCTCACACAAATCCTCCAGAGTCCAGACGAATACTCATCTTAATGTTTTTACAACACATACCCTCCTCATATTTTCTCTCAGTGAGGGGGACCAACACACACCGCCAGGGAAATAGCTCCTACCTGTTCTCCTCAAAGCGGCTGATGAGATCTGACACTTTAGAGTGTTTCTCCCTATTCACAGCCCCTCTTCCTCTTCCTCCGCCCCCTCCTCCTCCTCCTCCCTCCTCCATGCCTGGTCCAAGCGGTGGTTTCTTGATGTGGCCCAGTGGGGATGAGACCTCCGTCACTGGGCTCTTGAGATGTTGTGGCTTTGGAGGCACTGGAGAGAAAATAGAGATAGAAGTCTGAACATCTGTGACAGCTTCTGGACCTGGTAGTTGAAGGTGGTTGCATTGATTTTTCTCTTCAGGGAACATGTCCCTGCAATGTTGATTTAGACTTGGAGGAGGCGGTATTAGCTACTTCAACCGACATCATACAGAAGACACTAAGCTGTATAAAACATTCCTAATGTAACCCAGCTCAGCATAGAGTAACTGTGCAGGTTTGATTTTCATTTTCTGTATGTTAGGAAGTGAAGCTCCTGCACGATTTACAGCAGCAGAAACAATGGAGCTCTGTCTCTTCTCTTATCTGCGTAGAATGATTTACTGAGCTCAAATAAAAGAAGAACGAGGCTCAGGGTCACTGATCCCAGGACTTCTTATATAACTCTATTCCTGTTTTCATTTTCCCTGTGATGGCCTGAGCACGTGTTCAGCCATACAGCATACTGCAGGGGTGAAAAGTAACTAAGTATAATTACTTAAGTGCTGTACTAATGTGAAATGTACCGAATTAAGGGTAATTGAACTGAAGTTGAGTCTTGACATGTCAGAGGAAAATATTGTACTAAACTACAATCATTTGGCAGCTTTAGTCGTTTATAACTCCACAAATTAAGATTTTTTGGATGCAGACATAGAAAAGCTTATTAAACATGATGCCTTGTGGTAAATAAAACTACTTGACAGTAGGTATAATGACTACTGAAATGATTAGTCCATAATCGATTTAATTGAATATAAATGGACTATCTTAATAAACATTTAAGACATTTTAATGCCGAAAAATTTCATGTTTCAAGATTTTTAGATGTAAGAATTCTCTGCTTTTCCTTCATGTGTTTAAAATTTATCGTTAATAACCATGAGGTTTGGATTGTTGGTTGGGGGAAACAATAATTGTTGAAATGTCATTTTGGGCTCTGGGTAATTGTCATGACATTTCTAACTATTTCTGCGAATTATAACAGTCTAAACAATTAATTAATGGAGAAAACACAGCAGATTAAATCATAATGACAACAATCATTAGTTTTGAACAGGACTGCAGCTAAAAATAAAGTTCAAATGAGCTCCACCTCAACTAACTACAACAGTTAAATCCTTCTTTTTTAATTCATTCATGAATCACAATAATCTGATAGTATAGTTATAATAGCATAACACTCACAGGAGGCTTTTTTCAGCTTTTCTGCATTTATCTGCTACTCTTAGTATATTTTCCATGGAGTATTTTTACAGTGTGGTAATGACACCCAAGTCAAAGATCTGAATCCTAACTCCAACACTGATGACTTGGCTGAATTTATTTAATATGCAGTATTTTTTAAAGAACTACACAGGATGAGAGGAGAAAGGTCAGTCTGAGACAGTTAGCAAGTACATGCCGATACCTTCTCTCTGACTTCACATATGAATCAAAGACCAATACAATTGTGTCCACTCACCCAGCCACTGTTCAGTGTTTGGCTGAATAATTGTGAGTTGTCATTATGTACCTTGTGGTTTAGAAAGTGACTGAGGCCTGCTGCCAGGGCCTCTTCCATTGAAACTTTCCCTGTTCTTGTTTGTCGTCCCACCGCTCGCCCGACTCAGGCACGCCTGCACACTGGGTGGGTTGGTGCGCTCACACACAGGGCTGCTGCCCAGAGCTGAAGGACAGAGAGAGAGAGGGAGAAAGAGAGAGAAGAGAGAGAATTAAAACAAGAACAACATATCATCTTCAATTCACAGCCAGTTAAATGAGAGTTTATACAGATTTTGACAAAAACATAATGGAATGCTTTATGTAGACTTTGATAACATCCATTTTCTTTCCTTTTAGACAGAAGACAGTGTAGAGGTGGAATGGAATGAGTAAATACAGTACATGCAATAGCCTAAATGTTATGCAAACATTGCATTATCACAGAAACAATAGTATTAGATAATCACCGCTAAAACACAGTTTCAAAAGGATTACACACCATGGGTGGGTCCAACTGAGTAAGGTGTAAACACATGTCAAACCTTTACACTTAAATATTTAAAATGTTCCAGTTGATGATTAAGTTGTACTGTTTTAGGAGACTTGACTCACAGTGTGGAATTACAGCTACAAAGAGAAAAAATAAAATATGAATTTTGTCAAGTAAAGGCTGAAATCACTTGAGGTCAAGTGGTTAAATCTGACAGACAGTCAGATGTCTAGACAGCCTAAGCCGTCTGATAAATTCATGCCACAATTATAAATTTTACATTCCAGGCTATGAATTATTATCAAAAGCCTTTCACAGCCTTGTTTTGCTCTATTCAAATTGAAAATGAACTCTTTCAAGGCCTGAAGGATCACTGTTGCTTTCCAAAAACCTCTTTTAAACCTCAATGTGTCTCTTGCTCTGAGATAAATCCTCCCAAATCATTAAATACTAAATATTACACAGTGTCAGACAGTTCAGTTGATTATCCAGCTAATAATCCAGTTGATGATCAGCTATGAAAAAGCTTTTACGCAACCAGCTGGCCACAGATGGTACAGCATCAGCCTTAGATAAAGCAGACAGACTGATTTAATGGAGCGACTGGCAGAGTTAATAGTAGCCTAAATCTACCTCTCTTTGACCTCACAGTGCACACACACATAAACACACACACATACACACACACATGTGTACCATCTGGACTTAGATATGCAGCCCAGTAAGGCAAATGCACACATAAGATACTAACCTGCCAGGAGCCAGTAGGTGCTCTCATTATTTTACAAGCTGTTAGTTCGTTCGTTTCCATTTAAGGTGGCTACTTAAATGGGTGTTTGTGATTTAACAAGTGGCACTGATGAATGGGTTGGATACAGAAATCAATGCAGCTTTGCACTTCGCTATCTTGCATGGATTTGTAAATTGTGTAGTGGAATAACATTAAAACATTAAAACTGAAATTATCCACAGAATAAAAAGCAGTAACAGTTCTCACCTCATGTCAAAGACATCTTATGTATTGTGTTGCAGAAAAAAATCTACTGAAGTTAGCAAGCTAACCAGCTAGCTCTGACTCATCTAGTTATGCAATACCACTTTGTAGATAAACAGGTAACATTTCAGGAGTGGAACCTTTGTAGTTAGAGCTGGAAGATATGTAAAGTGAGCAGCACGTAGTGGTTTTATCTGTTGCCCCCCATTTCTTACACACTGTATCTTTAAAGACTTTCTAATTAAACACTTTCACACAAACTAGAACTTTCATTTTAGGAGTATCTGTTCAGTTTTCACTTGAATGTCTGCAGTACACAGAAAGAAAAGTCTGGTCTTTGGAAATGCTAAAATGAAAAGTGGCTCTTTTCCATCCCTGTAACATAAATCATTGATAAGAGGTCTTAATTCCTTGATAGACCTGGCTTCATGTCCAAAAATAGATCAAGCTAAAAGCATTTGCACTTCTAGAAGAAGTGAACAAGAAAGCTCCTTCAGAAATCTCATTTGGAACTATTTTAGTAATCAATCAATTTTTAAGCTACTTTTTCAAGCAACAACACAAAGAGGCTGCAGATGTGCTGGAAGCTCGGTGGGGCTTTGAGCCTGATGCTATTATCTGCATGCTAACATTCTAACAGTGAGAGCAAACATACTGATGTTTCCTCACCACTCAAATTTACCTCATTGGCTTAATTCATTGGATAACAAACATTATCTAGGTCCAGCCTTTTACTTGGGCTTCTTTTTCCTTGTCTTATGACTTACTGAAAGGGGTTTTGATTTTAACTGTTTGATGTGTTTATAACAAGTATTTGCCTCCATTTTTTTTTACATTTTATGGGATGCATAATCAAGAGATTAATGAAGAGAATAAACCATGGAATAACTGATGATGAAACAATTGTAGGTTGTAGTCTGAAAGGCTTTAAGCAACTGGTATGAAAGTGAAAATTGTAAGGAATCTACTATATATGCGGTTTACCCTTCCAGATGTAGTTCATTACTACTATTTTCCCACAGTGATCTTTATCTTACCAAATCTGAAACAGAAATAAAGAAAAAAACAAAACCACTGGATCATATAGGCACAGTTTCTATTTCTAGCCTGACCGTAATTAAAGACAACAGCTTGAGCAACTGTCTGACTGGAAACAGTCCCACGCTGTGTTTGGGAGAGCAGGCTTTCTAAACATGGCCCTAAAATTACCAATCAATTCTGAAGGCGGCCTCAGGAATTTCTCTTGATTATGTGCTTGGCTTTTCCTCGTGGCCACATTAAGAGATCATAAGAAAACATCCAGCGACAAGTTATGCACCGTATTATACATGTATGGCTAAAAATGAAATCTCTGCCTGCAGATTGTACACCACATATGGCGTCTATCCTGGAAGATTGCAGGAGGTCTGATCTCCACGGCCTGCTCTGTCTCCCAGGGTTGTTATTAACTGTGTCAAACACCAACTCCCCAACTGTAAATCACCTCTGTTTTGAAGACTTTCACTTGAACTCTGTGACAGTTGTGCAGGTATTTTAAGTTAATGTTTGCTATAATAAAAACGAGAGATGTAAAGAGAGATACAAGCAGAAAAGTCTAGAAATGCAAATGTATTTGTCTTGGACCTTCATACCAATTCCTCTGACTGCAGGAAGTAATTTAGGGCAAAGATAGGATCTTTAAACTCTCATGTGACACTTTAGGGCAATGAAACACAGCAGCAATTTCTTTTACAGTAAAAATAGGACAAACTTTACTTCCTTTCTTAGAAGTGGATGGCTTGGCAGGAAGTGCTGCTCCTGGTATTATTCTCACTCTGGTGTCTTCTTATTAAAGCTGACTTGGCACAAGTGACACACTGCCATGTACGGTAAATTAGTATCAGCCAGTCACCTCCTTACAGAAAAACACTTTAATTCTTCACTTCCATTTGGGAGACGGGGGATGGAGCTCTGTTGTCTGAATCTGAGAAATTGTTGATGTGGATGATTTATACAGAAGAGAAACTTCTGCTGGACAAGGACTCAGCCAATGGTGTGATAGCTGCTTTTTGCTCTACAGGTAACCTGGCTTTCACAGGAACTGGGGCGCTGTTACGATCCAGGAAGTGAGGAGCTGACACGTCAAACTGAAAGTTAAACTTCGCTTCTTTTCTTTGCTGGAGGATGTTAAGACTCGTTGCCATAGCAACTACCATGTTGCCACTGAACTATGCAACATTTATTTCACTACAGAGGGGAGTGGGCCTGAAAGCATCTGCTTCTATCTCAATAGGCTTAAATCAAAAACTACACAGCAAGTGGGAGAAAGAGGAAAAAATGCTCTTGTAAAGGTCAGGTATCAGTGGGGGTGTAGATGTGGGGAACTGCAAAGTACTCATGTTTTGATTTCACAAACATCCCCAAAATGTATCTGAAGACACGAGCCTCATCTCCAGGTAATGTAAGTATATTAAAAGGACGGAGCCATGTCAAATTTACACAAAAACATCAGACTATACCCATCTTCATTTTCAAAGGGAATCCATAGAGAGACACTATTTCATTATTATGAGGTTTACCTGAGCTCAGCGTGTTATGTGCATATGTATTGGGGAGGTTAATACTGCACTGGTACTACAACATTAAAGGAATTACCCCCATCCCCCATCCACAACCCTCCAGCTCTGCCACATCACAGCAGTAGAGGAAAGAGTTAGTTCAAGCCAGAAAAGGAGGCTGAAGGAATGTATCAGTCTGACACAAACATATCTCTGCAACAAAAAAACAAACAGTTTCCGAAAATAGTGAATCTTCCCGACATGTGTTGAAAATAGTACAATCCCAGGGATGGCAAGGTCAGTTGGTTTGGTGGTCAAAGGCTTTGGTCCAAAACAAATTGACATTTGGATGGATATACAAAACATTTTTTATATATTTTGTACAAATATGTTCCCTAGAGGGTGAATCCTTATGACTCTAAAACTACAGCTGCTGGAATGGACTCGGTGACCTTTCCAATGATGCACTTGCATCTGCAGTGCATGCTTAAAAAGTCTGTGATATTTTTACTTGTCCTTTATACACAGAAACAAACTACTGCCTTTGTAGGCGGGCAGGTATGTTGGCTGGTTAATCTCCACTTAGCCTTTCAGTCAAACACCATTAGATGAGTGTTCAAGACATTTCTACCATGCGCTCATGACATCACCATCTACCCAAAAGCGTTGTCACCTGACAGCAGGCCTGCCTGACCTGTCTTTTATGTGTCCCTGTCTCGTTCTTTTGGTCCCTCCTTCAAAACACCCTCTGGGAAAATGTGTTTCGATACTTATGTGTGAGAGCTCCAAGTTGAAAAGAAAAAAACAAAAGGCACACCTGTCTGTGCAGTGCGCAGTGTCCCCACCCTGCCAGCAGCTCAAAGCGCTGGGCAGAGGAGTGCCTAACACAGTTTATAAGTCTTTGTCTTTTTGCCTCGTGGCCCCATGGGTAAGACATTTATATAACAAGAAATGTCTGAGAAAACTCTTCACGAGTCCCGCTTTTTCTTTACAAATGGGTTCATGTAGTAAAGACAGTCTGGTTGGCATTTTCAGTACGAAACTACAACAACTTCAGGAAACATAAGAGAAGAAAGAAGTAGAAGAAATCTGAGTGAGTTGAAGTGAACAGCCATATCCAAGAAATCTTCCTGAAAAATATTAATAATTTACAAACTTCAGTGTTAAGTGTTACTTTGTGGCTGAAGAAAAAAGTTCAGAGATCTGTCTGTTCACTGATCTGTAGGCGGTTTATTGTATCAAAGGCTCAGTCAGTGTTGCAGTGTAAACATTGCAACATTCTCATAAATCAGCAGAAGAAAAAAAGAGCAGGTCAACGTAAGAGCATGCAACCTTGTTCCTTCACAGATGATCTAAAAAAACAAAAAAACAAACAAGAAGTGAAAGAAGAGACCTAAAGGAACTAATGAGAAACAATCCCAGAGGAATCAAGCAAAGAGTGTCAAAAGAAATTATACTAGTAAGTTACACATCCTGGTTATAAGTTAAAAGTCCTGGTGAATGGACTCACCTTGTGCTTGAAACAGACAGGAAAACAGTGTATCCTCAGTGAGGGACCACTCTGTGTGTGCAAGAGTGTGTGTGTCCCAGAAGAGTGCTAAGTTTAGGCTCCATGCGATCTTCCCAGGCAGTGCTGCCGCTGAGTGACTCCGCTCAGCAAAGAGACTCTCAGAGCAGCACTAGACTCCTCCTTCACTCTCACTCACACTCACACACCCCCCTACTTAAGTGGCTTTTAACAAGTACAGAGGCACAGAAACTGAGTGTGCACACACTCATCTAGTGGTTCACAACACACGTCCCCGCAAAACTTCAACAAACAGCAAGGTTAAGAGTCCAGCTACAAATTTCCGCGTACCTAGACTTCTACTGTTAGCATGAAGGAATTAACAAAAATAAAAAAATCAAGGACTGTACAGTTCAGCAGTGCATGCACCTCACTCGTAGGCACAACATTATTAAAATGCATCCTAGCTTCCTTTCACTTGTTGATCTCATTTACTTTAATCAGAGTAAACAAATAAAAGCCTGTTTGCCTGGGAGTGTTGTTGTGAAACAGGACCACTAGTAAAGGATTATATAACAGTCGATACACATCTCGCTCTGTCTGCCCCTGGCATCAGTCAGTTAGTCTGATCAATGATTAACAAACGCTACAGTAAAGCAGCCTGGAGCACCGCGCACCACTTCTCTCATCTGCCTCGTAAAATTGAAATGAAGCAAAATGTCTCTAATTTATTATTTCAGACCACCATCCAGCCAACTTCTCCTCCTCAGGCACATTTCTTGGGCAAATATTTGAAGCATAAAAACAACAAATTCATCAAACCGAGTAAGATCATGTAAATGAGTCAAAAGTCATGTGAAATGTGCACCTATAACATATGAGTTTTAATTTCTAAGTATTTAAAAAACGAAACAAAGGAATATGCTACTTAAAAATATTAACAAGAAGTACCTTTTGCAGAGGTCAGCACAGGCTTCTCCATGTTTTGCTTGTGTCTTCTGTGCAGAGCTTTTGAAATACTGCTGATCTGCTGTAGCACAGTGTTATATATCAACCATGAACCATCACATGGTTAGCAAAAAGCCAACACAGGAAGCCGTAATATGCATTATTCTAACAGCTATGGTCATTGTCATCCTGTTGTCTGTGAATATGTTAAAGGTAGGTGTGTGTACTTCTTTTCTACACAACAACACTTGCATGCTCGCTGGCATGCCTAATGAGTCAGCAAGGCAGGATTACAAGGAATGACAGGAACTATTTTGCTCTCACAGTAAACTAGTTTGACAAGTTGAAATTCCGCTCACTCCATCTAAATTACTCACACTTACAGCACTGCAGAAACTCATAATCAAATAACTGATGTTTCAGATAAATGACACAAACATCTGTGTTTAAGTGCTAAAGATTCCCACACATTAAACAAACAAACAAAGACTGAATAGTTATGAAGCGTTGACCAAAATGCACCTTCACGTTCACACCTCAGCAGTGCAACCAGATTTGGTGCCGGTCAACACCTGATGGAGTTTCATACAGACAGGATTGACCGGTGTCATGAGAGACGCTGACCTCTGACCTCAAACAGGAGCTACGCATTCAAACACTTCCATTCATTGACTATCATACAGGAAAACATATGTTCAAGCACCTGATTGTTATTAAAACTGACATTTTAATGCAGCCGGTCAGTAATCCAATTTTCTGATTTTTGCCCTCATTTTTTTGTGACATTTAAAGCTGAATTCTTTGCTGGTTTTTGTTAGACTGATGACTTAAAGAACAGACGAGTTATTTAAGAGAAGTACCCTTCTGTTTGAGTGCAGAATTGGCTTATTTAGACCAATATTTAATTAATGGGAAATTGGGATTCATCTATTTTTTCCTCATTTTCCTCTCTTCCTTCTGTTTTGCAACAAAATTTCTCTTCTTCATCATGAACATACACACAAATGTCACAAAGAGCACATGGCCGAAGAAGTCGGGGTTCCCCAGCACTGTTGTATTCTTGCACCTTTATTAAGTAAACCTGGTTTCTCATTTACATTCTGCTTATAAAATTAGGATACAGCACAGAAAAGAAAATCAGGTTACTTATGTGCAGACAGACACAAAAAAGGTTAGCTGATACTTTTTCTTCATGGGAAAAACACTTTATGAGTCACATGCAAGATACTGAGACAAAGCTACATTAACTGCTGCTACCCACTTCCTTCATGCAGACACACACCACATCAGGTGAAGGGACACAAACAAAACCAAGATTCTAGTTGTCTCTGACGCCCTCCATCTCTCAGTGAGATTAGAGATTATGTAGTTATAGTACATGTAGGGCAATACCCAGGAAGCATTTATTGTGTCTATTATGCTTGCAAAGTGTGTGTCTGTCTGTGTGTGCGTGTGTCTGTGTGTGTAAGACAGACAGGGAGACAGATGACCCCAGTCGTGGGAGATTAGCTGTTTCTGTTGAACTACCCAGACTTTCTTCAGATTAACCATCACTCATCCCCTAAACCAAGGGCCAGTGTGGGATTAGAACCCCAGTCTGCTCTGAACCAAGAGGAATGAGGGGGGGCACAGGGGGGGTTATGATGAAAAAAAAGATGTAATGAGCGTTGGGGTGAAAAAGATGGAGAAGATGAGAGGCAGTTTGTTACACATTGGTATTTATTTCTCAGGGCACAGATGATGATTTATAGGCAAAAGAAGAGAGAAAAAGCGTCATCGGTGCTGAAGAAAAAATGTGGAAGGATGGAAGAGGAAGGGTACGATGAAAATAGACAGGCGCAGAGAAGACGGACACATGAAAGCTTGTTGGAAGAGCAGTGAAAGGATAGAAGGTTTGACAGGAGAGAACAAGACGGCCACAAAGAGGAGAGAAAATAAGTGAAGGTCAAAAATAGGGCGTCACTAGGGGGTACAGGAAAGCACCCATTTATCACATGCTAGCTTTCACACACACACGCACACACACACGTTTTACGTATAAATAGAGCAGATACTAGCCACTTTTTTCACACCCCTGTGCAGCTGTGAACTGCAAGAAGTTTTCATTCTGCCCCCTCACTGCACCATCTCCTCTCTGCGTGTCAGCCTCGACTTACAGTTCAGCTCATTGCAGCTGATTTGTTAAAAAGAAGCAAAAAAAAAAAAAGGTCTTGCCAGACTTGGTCGGGTAAAGAAAGGACTGAAAAGGGTCTCAACTCTCAGTGTGATATTGATTTCAAACGCAAACGTGTGCATCTCTTCTGCTGTGAATCAGGGGTGGTGACTTACGAGTAGCAAAGCTTTGTATCTCAATTCAACTTGTGGCCGTGCTTTACCTCCCACAACTCGATAAAAAGGTATTAAAAAGGACCGTGTTAAAACACAAGCACGAATAAAGACAGACAAAAGACCACAGGAAATAAACAAACTGCTCACATGTACAGTTTGCACAAGTAAGCTGAGAACTGCTGTACTTTTATTAACTATCCCCCTGCCCCCAGCAGTTTTCCACACAAATCATCAAAAAACAAGCGAAGAAAAAAGATAATCAAAATGGCAAAAAAGCAGCTGAAAGGTGAGAGAAGGTGATGCTTCTTACCCCTGGAGTGTTCGATTTTCACTGCGACACAGGCCTCCTCATCAGCGTTCTTGGACTGGAAACAGCCGGCTTTGTCTTTCTTCTCTGCAACAACAAAAACAAATGATTAATTTTTTAATGAAATACAAGCAAACTAGGGAACAGACAGATATTTCAATACTTGTATTACATCTGAGGCACAAGCGTTAAGCTGTTTTAGGCAAACCTGTGTTTTATTTAAGAAGAGCACTGCACTCAGTTGCACAGAGAGAGAAGATAAAAAAGAAACAGATGAAGAGAGGCAGGAGAAAAGCATGCCATGGTATTTTATGTCTCCCAGCAGACTCTCTGGGCTTAACAGCGGCTGAGACAATACGGTGGACATGCATGAAATCTAATACATTAAAATTTGAGAGTTTTGGAGCATTTTTCTGTTAGCTGCATTTATCAAGATCAGTAGTACACTTGTGTTTGTTTTGAGAATGAAAAGGAATATACCACTCCTTGGAGATATAAGCCCTAATTAGTCTGTCTGTGATATGTGGGGCATCGTCTGTAGGGAGCTAACAGTCTTTCAACATAGCCGTTAAATATGCACATAAAAGATTAAAGAGAAAATAGCAAGGGTCGTAAAAAACAATGGTGGGCTTGCATAAGTAGCAGTAAGCCCACTCTGAACACGCACACACACACACACACGCACGCACATACATACACCTATATATACATACATATTCAATCCAGACAATTAAAAGTAGTTGCAGACTCTACATTGAATCTACTTTGAGGCATCAAAGCTGCAGGATGATCAAATTGTTCACATGCAGCAACAGGTCCAAGTGACACATGGAACATTAAAACGACAGATAAACAGAAAAAATTTGAGTTAACTTCATTCAACTTTGTTGCACTCAGGGCAACGGACATGATATTGCAGGGAGAATGACAGCGTCATCACAACAGAATGGTAAGAAACCTGTTGTGTTGTCTTATTCTTTTAGTTGTGAAGGTGACTTCTAGCTTGACTTTTCATGTTTTGTTGCATCTAATGGTGCACTAGCAGGGCAATATGATCAGCTGAAATCATGTAATCACAGTTTTATAGCACCTGAATGAATATGTCAGCCCACATCCAAAAAGAAACTGCAATAAATAACATCTACAGGTAAAAATGTACTTCATCTTCTTCTTTACCATGCAAGTAGTTGTCTGTTCACCACTTTGATCCAAAACAAAATACCTCACTGCAATATGACTTTTTACCAACAGATGAGTGAAGACTTTGGTGATGCTGACTTTTCTGAGTTCTTAGTTATAAAGTTAATCAACTCTACTTGATGTTTATTTTTAACTAACATCATCAACAGATCAAAATGATAATCTATCCATACTTTGTCTATGACATTCCCTCACCTGTTAAACTAAGAAAAAGTACTTAATCTAAAAAGGTAAAATTTACTGCTAAACACCAGCCTGTCATTATGAGCTTGTCAGCACACTGACATTAGCATGCAAATTGCTCAAAGCACTGCTGTGTCTAAATACAGCTCAACAGAGCTGCTAGCATGGCTGTTCTCTGCTCTTGTTTAGCATAGACTTTTGTTAATTGCCAAAGTAATTTTAACATTCATCATGCATTTTACATCAACATTACATCGTCTTCATTAAATGTTTTTTCAATAAAATATAAATATGTATCATAAATGTTATCTTTATCTCAAAATGTGTGTAAAATCAGAATATCTGAGACTAAGATTATTCAAAAGTTTACTGTTGTACCAATATCCATGTTTGCCTCAAAAATACAGAATCAGTCAGTGTACCAAACTATATTTTGTAGCTATTATTAAGCACAGTGTCAGCTGGGATATATCAACACAGCAGTGCCCGACTGAGACCGACATAATGGAGTGTGAATAATGCCATGTTAAAGAAAAGTGGACAATCTCAGTGTGGGGCCGTGCAAACAGTCCTGGGGAGGTACAAATGACTTTTCTGCATATGTGCATATGTGGGTATGTGTGTGTATGTGTGTGCATGTGTGTTAAGGGGGGTTTAATATCCTGGCTCTGGGATTAAAGGAGGGCTTTCTCCACCCACCATCTGGACTCCTGATGACAGGCCTGCCTGCTGTTCTCTCTCTCGCTCTGTCTCTCTCTCTCTCTCTAACACACACATATGCAAACTTTACAGTTTATATGTGTATATATATATATATATGTGTGTGTGTGTGTGTGTGTGTGTGTGTGTGTTCACAGTGTGTACAGCACGCAAGTTAAACCCAAAACTGTTATATAAGTTCCCTGTTGAGAATATCACAGATATAAGCAGCTTATCAAAAGCATTATGTAAAAATCGCTCACTTCTCTTTAGAGACAACCCACAAATTCAACTGTGACCCCCCACTAGCAGACTCTCAGTCATGTGATCTGAGTCATCATACCCCTATTGTTTCCTGAAGTGGGGGATGTGTTCACTGAAAACACACAAACACTAGAAACACTAGAATGTCACACACTTAACAAGAACGTAAATGGCAACATCCATAAAGGATATAAAGGCCCGATGACTGGCTTTCTGAGACTCGGGTGTGCGGGAAACCTACTTCAGTGATGATGTATGATGGGGAGAGTTTACTGGTCCAACTACTGGCTTGACCCTAAACTTCCTTTTCCTGTCAGTCAACTTCCTGTTTTTCTTATTTTATAATCTGTCAACTCTGACCAAAGCACTTAAGAGAAACTGCAAGGAATGACTTATCAACCTGTACAGTGGATATAAAGACCCACCCTGCAGGTCATGATAAGGTCTGAATACTGAGAATAAAACCCCAAAGCTGCATCCATCCTTGAAATGGTAATTATGACATTTTATGAGCACAAAAAACCCCCCTCACACGTTCTGTGAAAAAAAAGGTTCTGTTCGAATGGCTGATCCTGGTAAAGAAACTGAGGAACTGAAAGCCACACAGATTTTTTCATAAGGCGTGGGTTTGTTTTACCAGCTAACTGTCACTTACATGAACACAAGCTACACAGGTGAAAGTGATCATGAAGACGTGTTTCATGTCATCTCATGTCACATCTACATGTATAGAACGCAACCTGCCATCCAAGAAACAAATCAGAAATACATCAGCCTCCTGTTCACTTTGAGATTTCTGCTTCCTCATTTCAACAAAATTCCACACAGGTGACAAACTGCAGCAAATCCTCCAGTGTTGGATTTCACTGAAAGTAAAAATCCCATTTAACACAACAGTCCAATCGGCTTTCTAAATAAAAACTGTGGCTCCTCATGACACATCCTGAGTATTGCATAAGAAAAGTGTGTCAGCTTCCGCCACCTTTGTAAAACCACTTTTAATTGCGGGTTTGGGTTGTGGTTTTTTTTGAATAAAGCTGTTATCACTTGGGGGATGATCAACAGCGCGATGCGACGGTGACTTTATCTTGACGGATAAAAGACAGTCATTGAGCTGTGACATTTTTCAAATCTTAAGACTGTGTGTTTGTGTGTGTGCTTGTGTTTAAATGCATACACGGTTTCCACTATCAAAATGTGGTGTAAACAAACCTATTATCACACATGTAGATCTCTCAGCTGGGTAGCAGCTCTGTCTCTGTTTACATTCACCTGCTCTGTAGCAACAAGAGGATTCAACTACAGGGAACACAAAATGAGTTCTGACCCTACTGTGACCTTCAGTCAACACATAAAATGAAATCCTAGTCTCTGCACATTCTCTCTCTGCACTACTTCAAGCTGCTTTGTAATTTACATCAGATAATGTGGAGTTGGGTTATTTCATGTGTTACGGACTATGGATGCACTTTCCCAATAGATCCAGATGCCAACCAGGACCAAAATAAGGTAATACACTACAATGGAAACATGCCCCTGCATCAAGTACATAGATATACATGTAATTCAGAAATATATAATTCAAAAATATAAATTATAAATAGATTATTTCACTTAAGAAATACAAAAAAAATCATGTAAGAAACAGAACTTATCTGAACTAAGCTCAGACATATCTTGAAAGATAAGGCTGGTGATATTATCTAAACATTTTGTAGTCAAGAAAATCCAAACCACATCAACTTTCTAAATAAACATGGGCCTCATATTGTGCCAGGCTGCTTTCACAAATTATTTATCATTTTTAGACAATGAAACCATGTATTTAAAACATGTTTGAAGATTTACATCTTCAGTAGATACAAGTGGGCACTTCTTTCAGGCAGAATCATTTTAATGTTGGTTGTGGTTTTTTCATCATTCAACTTAAAAGTACAAAGCAGCTAGTCAACTATAAAACATAAATCAAAAAGTAAAAGCATTAAAGGCTTAAAAAATTCTAAACTAAAGAAATTAAGCATCAAGTATCCTCTATAACATCCATAAAACTAGTCCTTAATGCAAATTTGAATTCAATTCTTTCCCTCTCATGTAAGAAACAACAGTTTACAGCAGTTTGCCAGCTCACTATGTACCCACAACACCTTTACAAAAATTACATTTATCCTAACAAACATATTAGCATATGGTAATTGAACATGTTAAACAAGGTGACATTAAAGTAGAGGAAGTTACATTTCCTTTCTTACTATTATTTACATTTTCTGGACACCACAAGCAAGAATAACTACCCGACCTTAAATATAGACTTTTCCATTCATCTTTAACCGAGTCATGAGCAATTATCTACACGTTTTTCCTACAACACATACCAGGCATATTTAAAATGTTTAAGGTGACTGCACCCACAGTGATGGATCCACTTGGCAACACCTGTGTGTTTGTGTGGGTTTCTGTGGCAAAACCAACACTTCCTAGGGTTTTTTTAGAGGTTAACAACGCCACAGGGACACTGACAGCTCATTTTAAACATTTTAACTGAAACCAAAACAAACTATACTTTCTTAATGCTACTGAGCTTCCTTTTTTTTAAAATAAAACAAAATCTGTCTGTACCTGTGAGAACTCCCCTGTAGTACAGTCGGGTTTTCCCTCTCCTGTCAACCACACAGTGTTTATCCATCTCAGAGTGTCTCCTCAACTCAATTTAATCAGCATCTACAAGGAATTTATAGTCCTTTTTTTCAGGTACGAGTTTCCTCGCCAGCTGGTTCCTTCATGTCTGCATTTATCCATCAAACCCTCATAGTGCCTGCTCCGTCACTGCACAAACCGGTTCCCTGGAAACCAGAGTCACCAGGTGTGAGACAGAATAGAGAGAAGGGAGGGAGGGAGGGAGGAGGGTGAAGTTGTCCTTCAAGATGTTGATTCATGGTCAATTTTAACCATTTCCATAATAATGTTCTGAGGGTTGTCCGGCACTCAAGGACAAAGTCAACCCGGAGTGGGAGGAGAAAATGGGGGAAAATGAAGGGGTGGAAACACTAAATCACTGGTGTGGAAAGTAAGCAAAAGGAGGTGACATGTAAAAAGAGAAGTGAGAGAAATAAAAATTAACCAGCTGTAACAGTTAATATTTAAACATCTGCAGTTCCGCCAGAAAGCCTAAAAATCTCATTATTAAACCCATTTTCAGCAATGATGAACCACATAACATTTTGTCTATTTTACCATTGAATCCTAAATGTATTTTCTAAAATACTACAAAGTATTACACAAATCTGGTGGCAAACCTCCACTAAAGACCAATTTGAACCAAATCTTGGCCCTAATATACTGCAATAGATACAGATGGTTACAGAAAGGGGTTTTGAAATTAAAAACCTAAATCACAGAGGGGGATCTGCGCTTAGCATCCCATAATGATGAGAGATAGATACTATTAAATATAAAAAAGGGCTGTTTCTGCCCATAAGGACACAAGAATGCAAAGTAACCTTGGCTTCATTTGCATAGCTGCCCTAGATTGAGATAACAACCATTCAAATGTAACTCATAAATAATGGAAAGGGCAGACTGTATTAATATGCCAAGTCACACCCCTTTAATCATACTGAGGTCCATGCTGGTGATAATGTGTGAAGAGTAGAGAAAGACAGATGTGTCTCTCTCCCTCCTCTTCTGTCCCTCCATTATGGACAATTACCAAAGAGTTATGGTTTTCTGCCACAAACATAATAGAGTGAAAATTAAATGGCGTTTCAAAGCCTTTATGTGGCCAAGACAACCAGATGAGACCCCTCGTCTCCAGATCATGAAGCAGACAAGGACATAAGATGTAGTTTATTCTGCGTCGAACATTTCAGTTCTGTGATGAATCCTTGAAAGGGGAATGAGCCGAGAAACATAATTAACATAATATTAATCCAATTGTCACTCTTCTATTAGCTTTACTTTGGTCTCAACTAACCCCCGAGGGAAATATCTGGCTCTTTGGCTGCTTAATACTGCACTACACTCAGCAGTTAGTCGCTATTTGTGTCTGCTGTTTGGCATTGGCAGGTAACATATAGTGCCTTTTTAGTTCATGTGAACCAAAACATCGAAGTTGCACACTGGAAAACTCAAACAGTGAGCTGTCTGATGAGAACTGTCTGTGGCTTTGTCACTGTGAGTGACCCCCCTTACTCACTAGCAGTCATTTGAACTGATGCTTAAATAAATTATTGATGAAAGTCACTATAAAGCAGATTAACAGATATTTTTCCTCTTGACAACATACTTTACAAGCTGTAAATGAAAACACTGACATATAATCACACACAAAAGCTCTTTTCTGGTCTCTAATAATTCTTAATGGAAATTGTTGCCAAATGCAGTGTTTCCACATGCTAGTCACTAACTTTGTCTGTCATTTGCTGCTGAGTAGATAAAAGCTGGAGCTTTTTTTCATGAAGTCAGCTGCTTGTTTTGGATAAGAATTGCTTTAATAAGATTGGAACAAAACAGTAAATTCTGCAGGCTGAAAGAAAACCCAACAACCAGTTCAAAGATACTATTAGCACTCTAAAGAGTGAAGGGAAACTGCAGAGTTTGTGATAACTCTTGTGTGGGATGGTTACTACAAGTGAACCCTTTCACTCTATGAACTGTCAGATAAACCAATGTTGATATAAATAGAGATTAGAACAGCTTAAACTTTTGCATTTATTTTTTTAATTATACCCAATGTGACCCTTTCAGGTTTCCTTTGCAAAATGCTCTCAGTTCATGTTCACATTAAGGCCACAACCTGTCACACTGATCATGTGGTAAGTTTCTGCCACAGATTTAATTAGTCCTTAGCAAATTTAAACAGACTCCTCAGCAAATACAGCTCAGATTCTTCCAGTCTTTTTTTTGAGCTACAAAATTATCTGCACACTTTTTCTTCAACTTCACTTCTCCTCATATTCCACCAACTTAAACATGTGCCCTCAAAGTTCGTACATCATGTGCCGACACCGTCTATCTACTTTCTAGTTCCCATTATGCTTCCTACATAGTGCCAGCATGTGAAGATAAGCTTTTAGCATGAGCTGAACATGCTCTGTGGCCCGTGTCTAATAAGGGCAGACCAAGCGGGCGACTGTGCGTGCTGTGATCCTGAACCTAAACAGTTACGCCACCCTCTTGTTAATCGCTTCCTGTCTATACTTCACTCAACACATTATAAAAGAAAGGGGGGAAAAATGGAGTTAGTGTTAGATAGAAAGAGCGTGATGAGAGCTCCATAATTGAGATCTAAATAGCAGTGTAGAGATAGTTGACTGTGATCATTGTGCACTGAGAAAGGGATTGATTGTTGGAATTAGAGCATGTGATAACATCGACAAGAAGTCATTTTCTTGTCCTCTATCTCTCTCTTACTTCCCTTTCATTGTACCTCTTTTGTTTTTCTCTATGGGTCTGTTGTCTCTTTCACTATCACCTCTCTCTTTCTATACCCTTCATCTCCTTCTCCATCCTCTGACCTGCCTGTCTGTTTTGCAAAACAGATCACAGCTGGTGGGTCGGAGCTCCCAAATGTGTCAATCAATATCCTGCTCACCGCGTCACCACGTCTGACTGAGCCTCTGCAGACCAGTGTGCTCATAAATGGACAACAGAGTGTATTCGCTGTGTGCTCTTTAATGATAAGACTGAACCAAGAGGATTTGAAATGTTTCACAGATTAAGAGCTGATATGTGAAAGTGACCCATATCCAGTGTTAAAGATCATTACTCTTTTGGATGTTGAAAAAGACAAAACAAAAACAAAAGGAGAACAGAGTGGGTTTATAAAAAGCAATGTAGTAAATTTAAGCACACCAGCTGCACTCATATTTGTATTAATTCAGTCAAGTTGAACCCTGCAGAGCCACAAGCCTCAGGGGTTTTTCCTCCTACAATCGAGCTATGTTTCCACTAAATATCCATGCAGCCCATTTTTAAGCAAAACATTTACCAAAATAACCATTTAAATTTCCATCTGCTTCGCAAAAGAAAATTACTTCCCGGATTTAAAAATAAAGCTGCATCTCCAAAAATAACCCCATGGGAAATTCTCACAAAGTGACATTAATGAGTAGGCCGGAGTCGTTACCGCTCGTGTGATGCTGGCTGCAACTCATGCTGTCCAACAGTGAAAACAAAGAAATGCACTTGGTGATACTGTGATGCACCGAGTTAGAGGCAAAACCACAAAAGAGGCCTTGTACAAGAGAGAAGTGACAGCTCATGACATTTATGAAAGCTTATGACAGATGTTTTGAAGACAACATTTCGCAAGCTGATTTCTAACAACAAGTTTTGCAACAGAGTCACTGAATCATTTTCAGGGATTATTATTGTTTACATAAGAAAATACAGGAAATACACCGACAGAAGCTGTGATATTTCATGCCGCTGTGATATGGAGCTGTGGACAAAACATCTTTCTGTATATAAAGAGTTCTGTTGGTGGTATCTTCTCTTAAGTATTTTTGAAACCATGAAATTCAAATATTTGAATAAGCAGGATGTTTATGTGCTCTGACGGAAGCTGCATGCCCTGTTAACCAGCTTACTACCAACAACATTAACTCAACGTTACTTCCGAGGCCCAGAAGCAATTAATTCTCTGTGTGATTAGTGGTTACATTATACAATAAAAGAAAAAACTGAAAAAGCAGTTCATAATCATACCTTCGCTGTGTTGTATTTCCCCTCTGTGTGAAAGCTACAACTGTGTTTGTAGAGTTGGTAGATTGGATAATGTGAGCAATTCTGCATCAGGCCACTCTTTATTAGATTAGAGAGAGTGTATTCCACAATCCAGCAACTTCAGTACAGCATACAGCTTTATGTTCACCAAACGCACTGGTTGAAAAGTCCCTATACATGCTTTTGTAAAATTAAAATTAGAACATATGAAGTGAGCAGCTATCTTTTACTAACTCACAACTCATTTAAACACCTTTTACATAGTTCTTGTTTTAAAATGAATTAGCCCAAAGATTGAAAGTCAACTGGAGATGCCATTTTTAACCTGCTCAAGCCTGATACAGTTTAATAAGAAAGCTAGCCTCAAGTGATAAAATCTGCAGAGGCATGTGTGATGATGATTGACAGCCTAGGAGAACAGGATGGTAGGGAAATTACACTGGGGGCTTGAAAGAAGAGAAAGACAGAAGAAAGAAGGATTTTGGTTCTGAGCTGAGGAGGATACATGAAAATGCAGAACGCAACACTGTAAAAGACCTTTGGAGACAAAAGAGACTATAAAAAAGAACTGTAGATTTTCCCCCTTTTAACTCAATGCCAACACTGAATCGAGAGCTGTCTGACTGGACAGCTGACTGTGCCTCCAGTGGAAAGCTAGAAAGGCTCATCGGGTAAGAGAGACAGCTGATTGTGGAAAAAAAGACAGTGACCTGACTAAGGTGGGGAATAATCCATACAAACAGCCCTCCAAAGAGGGAAAAATACACCTGAAGATGAAGATTAAATCACACTTTCAAGTCTAATGCAACACATAGGGAAGGGCGCTTCGATTATAAACTTGCTAGCCTTAGAGTTTGGATTAATCACAAGCCTGGGGTTGCATAGTAACATGACACTAACAACAAGCTTATTTTAAAAAAATCAAAGCTCAAATATGTGTGAGCTAATGAGTTTATGATTTTAACAGCATTTCATTTCTTTGTTTATCTCCTTTTATTGATCCCACTGCTGAGGAAACAGTCAGCACAGAGATTCATTAATGCTAAGCTGATCTGACTTAATGCATAATGGATGAAGTAAATAGATGCTGAATATAATGCCAATCAAACAGCGTGGGTAAAGACTTCTGGCTCAAACGGGATCATTGTGTTCGGTATGAATGAGCTCCTCTGACTAGAGGCACTGGAGCCCATACTCTCAGCACAGAGCTGGAATGTACAGAAAACACTGCAATCCTGGAAGCAAGCCTGCAGGCGAGCCCGGAGCCAAGGCTGGGGCACTAACGAAGCAGGAACAAGAACAAGAACGAGAAAGAGAAACACTGACATCTAAGATTAAAATAACAAACTTCCTCTTTAACTGATAACGCTTGAAATGACACTGCCTTTTCTTCCTCATTTTTGACCTGGGTGTCAAAAATCCTCTCTTAAATCTCTCTTCATATTTTAACCCACAGTGCCTATAAGCAGAGTCATATGCTTTTCTGTACGTCTGCATTCACATTCACTAGCGCAGCACTTAATTTGACCTGTCCGTGTGGAATAAAGTGTCAAACAGATCTAGCGTTTCTGGTCAGTGTCGTGGGAGAGTCAGCAGAAAGATGAACCTCTGTACACAGAGAGGACAAAGACGACACGGCCGCAAACCACGCCGATGACTCCTATGCAGGGCATGACACAGCAACTTCACTGAAGAGTTTAGACAAAGAGAGGGCAGAGGAATAAAATTATCCAAGAAGTAAATGAGAGGGAAAGGAGACAGGGAAGGTGAGGAAGAAGAATCCCATGATGACGAAGACCACAGCTGCTGACAGAGCACAGCATGAGTCAGATGCAGGGCATGGTATCTACACGTTTAATGCACAAGGACGTGCCTACATATACATGCCTGTTTTGAAAATGTGAGGACAAGCATCACTGAAAGGAAGTCAGGGTTCTTAGAAGTAGATTGTATAATTTTTGTCTTTGCGTGGAAATTAACATTCACTGTGGCGAGGCCCTTGAGCACTCCTTCCTCCTTTTAGCTTCTCTTTTGAAACAACATGCTCTTTTGTACATACCTGACTCCTCCTGACAGGTTAACTTCCCACTTAGCAGAGATACTGTGGGAAGATACTAAGACCTTACTTCTGTTTCTCAGTTATGATCAAATATTCACCCCAGTTAACAACAAAAGGTAGAAGATTTCAGGAGAGGATGAAAGGAAAAGAGAATGGTGGTGTAAAGAACCGTAAATCATCACACACCTTTGCCTAATTAAGCAAAAGTCTGTTTATTTAAACATCTTAAAGAAAACATCTGGTTCACATGTTGCTGTTTGATTAATTAATGACTAAAAGGCTGATTTTCTCTTATGAAAGCTACTAATGGGATTTGATAGGCAGATCAGTGCAGTGAACAATCAGATCTGTCAGTCCTGACGAAGCAAAACAAAACCCATGCATTCCAAGACAACTTCTAGAGTGACAACAGCACATCTATCCCTAACAAGCCTACTTTCTGATTTAAATTTGAGCCCTGTAAACTTCCCCGTCTGTAAGCTCCAAACCTGCTTTTTTCTCCACCTAAGCTTTCCGGATTTGTTGCAGGAACTTCCTTGATCCTAGAGGAAGCCCCTCAGTGGGATCACACACAAGCCCAGCGAGGTGCCTTGTTAGTGGAAGGCCTGCTGAATGAACGGCTGCCTCCATCACAGCACAAAAGCAGGATCCCATATCGCCTCTGCCACTGCCTGCCTGCACGTGAAGTCAGGCTTAAGCACGACAGAAAATATATTGTTGCAGATAAAGTTAATGGTTTCGACTGCAGAGATAGCTAGCAAAATGAGTTCCACAGTGCACACAGCAGAGATATTGATTAGGGGGATTGAGCCCACAGAAAAAAGCACGAGACTTTTATTTGAATGATAATAATAAAAAAGCCATTATTAGAATGATTTATTATTTTCGGAATAATACTGACAAACCTTTTTCTTTGCTGATGTTAGGAATCAAGGTAGAGTGCAGCGACTACAAGCAGCTACGGTTACACATCATCAAGAGATTGCATTACAGCTATAATGATAAGGTGACTTGTTTACCTTTGCAGCGGGTTCAGGAACAGAAAGCCACAATTTATACACACATACACACACTCATACAAGCATTTGCACGTTCGCGCACGTAGTTGCATATTTTCCCACAGCTCACGGTGGACAGCTGAGGCCGATTATGGCAATCAAGCCAAACAGAGTTAACTGAAATCAGCAGCAGTAGCCACTACATGCCCAAGTATATATGTGTGTTTGATTGTGCATGTGTGTGCATGTGTGTGTGTGTGTGAGTTACAGAGCTGAAGTACAATTTTGGAAACAGTCTGCAGCTCAGAGGTTCAGTAAACAATGCCTTAAAGAAAATTAATAGTCCCCTTCAGTCAGTACAGCTCCCATTGCTTCAAGTACCCAAAACACATGCACACACACACACACACACACGCAGGGTTCACACATATGTATAACCACTGCTGCCACACTTTGCTACAGCAACCGCCAGAGGAACACCTTGTGGTGAGATCCGGGGCTTGTCTTTTGCAATGTGTTCTCCCCTCTTTGTTAACCATCAGTCTCAGCAGGCGACGTGTGTTTCTGTGTGTGCGTAGAATAGCAAACAGCCTTTCAGTGTCTCTGTGGTCATGAACCACCCACATTTTGTCTATCAGCTCAGTTAACCCAGAACCCCATGGCTGCATTGTGCTACGATGGATACAGGGCACCACTGCTGAGTGTTAAACCGGTCTGAAACGAGAGAAGCACTAACCTGAGTGGAGGGCTGCGTTCTGTCAGAGCGGCGTTCTGTCAGAGCGGCGAGGTGGAGTCCAGTGAAGAAATTTAAAAATCCACTGCTGGACTAAACTGAAGGGAGCTCTGCCTCCTCTCCCTGCCCTCTGTCGCTTGCACTGGCAGGTTCAGGCTCGTGTTAAACTGCTTCCTCGCTGCATTGGTTGCATCCTCCCTTCCTTCCCTCTCTCTCTCTCTATCTCTCTCTCTCTCCCCCTCTCTCTCTCTCTCTTTCACACATACACACACACTTGCGAGCTCAGTGACAGACTGACTCGCCCTTTCACTCAACCCCCTGTCTCGCCTTCTCTTCTTTTACCCTTTCCTCATTTCTCTCTCTATGGCGAGTGAAGATAATCACATTCCAGCGGAGATGAGGCATATGGTGGGAGGGAGGGGAGGGGGGGGACGACACTCAGCCCCAGAGTAAAGCCCCCTCTGTTTGTGAGTGTGTGTCGCATGGACAATCAGTCCCATTGTGTTGGAAAAGGGGAGGGCCAGTGAGAGGGGAGGAAGCCAATGGCCATACTCATCTGCTGTCCCTGCTGCTGCCGGTGGCTACAGCAGATATAGGTGCTGAGCGTGGTATAAAAAAAAAAAAAAAAACACCACCAGAAAGAGAGAGGAGAGGGGGACACAAGAAAGACAAGGCATCTGGAGAGAGATGATGATGAAGAATTGATCTGTGTATGTGAAGGCAAAAAACAAAAGGCTTATAGAGTCCCAGTTATCATTTTTCATCTTCAGCATTTCCCAGTAGCTTGTGTGATGTGCTTTGAACTCCTTTCATGTAGGCTGGAGGTGGTGGGAGAAGTGGAAGTAGCAGCCACCCACCCTTTTCCCATGACAACAAAGTCAGTGGCTACATCCTCCAAGGAGGGGGGTCTATGAAGACATATCTAGGGAAGGTACAAAAAGACTGGACAATTTTTGAAACCAAACGAAA
This sequence comes from Ctenochaetus hawaiiensis, assembly GCA_029783645.1. NCBI lineage: Eukaryota > Metazoa > Chordata > Actinopteri > Acanthuriformes > Acanthuridae > Ctenochaetus > Ctenochaetus hawaiiensis. The sequence continues at coordinate 20,333 of JAPZDY010000023.1, read as the reverse complement.
GCCAACATGGTCTGCAGAGGTTTCAAGTCAAAGTAAATTCCCTAGTCAACTGAATCAAATTTGAGTTGAGTCTAAGCATCATCACAGCGAGTGTCAAGTGCCCTACAGCATGGTAAAATAAAGTGCTCAGCAAATTGGAAGTCGCTTACAAATATTTCAGTTTTTTGAAAACAGATTACTTTCACAACATGGTTATTGGGTTAATGGTATTTACAAGGTAATACAAAGACTTTACATTTGAAAATGGCACAACACTTCAGCACCTCCACCCTGATATGCAATGACTGTCGCAATACCAGATTGTGTCCGCAATAACCCTTAGAGAGCATGACACTGCACTGGAGTTTGCATTCAGCTCAAGCTGTGTCTATGTACAGCTTTAGGCTTTAGCCTCTTGTTTACTGCCTGAATTTAAAACATGAATGTTTTTGCCTGCTTAGTCTCTGTCCAGTTCAAGCCTCAAGTTCAAGTCTTACATTTACACTTCTTTGGGAAGCCTCTAAAATATCTGCATTTCAGCAACTGAAGGTTTTTTTAGGTCAATGACATTGCATATTTTTTCTTTCCATATTTTGGGATTGAAATGGTTTCATAATCTTGGGCACTCTTACAATCAAACCAACATGCAGAGCTCCAGCTAAGGTAATAGAATAAGATGATACCACAAATCAGTTCCACATACTACCTTTAAGGTGACTGCAAAAGAGTCTTTTCAAAAATAGTTGATATGGATGTATTTATACAGCACTATCTGTAGATAGACCTCTGTCGTATTTGGTTGGAATGACTAAAGTGTTATCACGGTGAGAAAAGCGCTCAGTTGTTCTCATGCAGTCTGACCTGTTTGTGAAAATGACCTACAGGCACAGTTAAGTGTTACATTTGCACACAGACAGAAGTGTTGCTTTCACAAGTTGTGTGAAGAAACATGCTGTTGGTTGAATATAATGCACACACAGTCACACCTCCGGCACTCAGCCGTCTTTATGTCAAGAAGCTTCATCATGTCCATTTATTTTCTAATTCACACTGGCAGCCATCATAGTCCTGATCTTCTTTCTCTCCTCCTCCCTCCCACTGCATACATCGTTTCACTCCTTTGTTTCTCTCCTTTTAACTGTACCTCATGATTTGTTTCTTCCTTTTTAACAAGCTTCTTCTAACTGATCTCTATCTCTCTATTTCTAATTCAGCACGGGGCTATTAATACTTGGTAAAATGAGTCAACACAACCTTTATTGTTGACCCCTTACACACAGATGCTCATTAAAATGAATTCAGCATGTGAGTCTGTGCAGACCTCATCACACAACACAGTAATTACTGACCGGAAGGCTGAGAGAGGCATAACTATATCCAGACCTCACCATCAGAAGTGGTATGTGTGCTGCATGCGTGTCTCTGACGACTGTTCAGCGTGAAGTGTGAAACCACATGCAGGAAATACGGGTGTTACAGAAATACATACATTCAGTCTCTTTACGGTCCTTTTACTGCAAAGCCACACCACCAATGGGTCAGTAATGCTGCCTTAGGCTCACAAAGCCTGCAGTTATGCTCATACACTTACAAACACACCCACACCCACTAACACACACACATGCTGCTTTCTAGGACCCATTACAGCAACAGTTAAAAATCTGACATTAACAAGCAACAGGAGAGAGAAGCAGTTTACACTAACGGCATCATAAATTCTGTATTGCTGATATCAATTACCATAATTCTGGTATGGTGACATCCTTACTGAATACTGATTATCAAATATAAGGTTTTCAGTTTTCTTTTTTTTGCCAGCATTGAATTTAGCTGAATGTAACTCTGGGGGAGGAAATCCATAAATCTGTGGTGATGTTGTTAGCATCTAATGCTGGACACAGGGGTTTAGGACCTAATTAAGCAATGTAGATTACTGTCCTAACCAAATGTGACAAGTGAGGATATTAGAACAAGCCCCCTAACAAACCCAGCATTGCATTTATTTTATTGCACCGTCCCTGTCAGCTTTTAACCTAATTGGTTCTTACTTAGTTACAAATGTGCCAGATTTGTGTAACGTTAGTGAGACTGTTGCACAGTAGGAGAAGAGAGTAAATGTGACAGTAAATGACCCAGCAAATTACACGCATTTGGACTCTTAAGGTAAAAAATGTCACTATTGTCTCAAAAACACTCACATAAATAATAGAAATGATGTGAAATAACAGGAGGATTTCTGGCTTTTTGGTCAGCAGTTGCCGCTGGAGAGCTGAGCCTTTTTTTTTTATTATGACGTGACCTTCAAAAGAATGTGAGGCATATTGGCTGAGGTGAACATTTGAAAATTATTTTAGCAAATCAAAACTCTCGAGTCAATACATTTATTGATTATCATTACAGGATGGCCTGTTGTTTCCATGGTGACATATAACAGAGGCACTGCTTCTTAGACAGTGAGTAATGGGCCTGTTTCAGTAATCACTAGACAATATGCAATAAAACATTGGCACACAGGCATATTTCATGCCTACCAATGTATAGGTTGTATAAATACTTCTTCATGCACAGAGTGGGCTCACGTAACACACACACAAACACACACAAGTAGGCAGACAAATGAAAGCAGAAATAGAAACATGCTCACAAATACACACCGAGATATGCAACCAAACACTCAATATGCACGCTGTTTGGTGGTAGATAAGCCCTTCCTCGCTGCTTTGCAACCACAGATCAATCTCTTGTCACATGCTGTGAACATCAGCTTAAAGAATATTTCTGTATTTCTGCACACACACACACACACGTACAAACTCTGCTTAATGTAACCTCAGTCTGTTGGTACCCAGTTAAAATTCAAAAGTAATGAAACACATGTTTTAAGACCACCATGTTAGATGCTTTGTGCCCCTTATTTTTTGCCAAAAATCGAGTTCTCCTCTTCACACTTGAATGACCCTGAGGCTCTCACATGCCAGTGTGCACACACACTCAAACCCCTGACAGTCTGAATGTACTGCTAGCAGAGTGGATATTTTTGTCTTGCAACGACCGTATGAAGTCTAATTTATGATTTAAATGGAAGTTTAATTGAATTTATAAATATTCTGTACAGTTGAAACTTTTGTGTCAGATTAAAGTAAAAGAGACCTTTTTAACATTATACAAAAGTATTGGATCTATTGTTTATGTAAGAGCATAGAGTAGTGCAGCTTTAGGGCACTAGTGTAAAGAATGATTTTTAGTTTTAGTGTTAGGCTAAAACTTAAGTCAAAATAACTGCAGCTCAGAGATTTCAAAAATTAATCCTGGATAGATTCTTTCCTCCTTTTTGTGTCACCAGAGAGGAGAGCACATTCAGTCTGGAAGAGGATTTTTATGAGTCTGGTCTAGTTGTTAGCATCTGACAGTGGACACAGTGATTCAGCACCTAATTAAGCAATTCAGTTACTCTCTCAACCAAAAATGATATCAAAAGACACCAACTAACAAAGACAGTTTTTTAAAATTTATTCCAGTCTACTGTCCCTGTCAGCTTTTAACCTAAGTGGTTTCCTTTTTTTGCTTCAGCAGAATGGAGAGAAAAATTCAACCTGTCAAAACCGCTCAACTTTTTCAGCATTTCTCTATTGTGTCCGTCGTGTATTACTGAGAAGAAACACCAATTCATTTAGAGTTTAAAGGATTCAAATCTAATTGATTCGGTTGGCTTTTAAACTTCACTGGGTGCATTGCAAATGGTCTTCTTTTTTACTTTCTCTAACCCTGCTTTCAAGCATGTATCAACATAATATATGTGCATATATTTTCTTTTGTCCTTTCCTTCCTTATGCCTCACTACCTTCCTCCCACTCATCGCAGCTACAAACACTGCCCACCTCACACTTTTCTCTACCTTCTCTTCACTGCAGCTGGCATGTCCCTCCCCCCTCACAGACTCCCCCAGCCTCTCTTTCACATCCACCTACTACTCTATTACTCCACTCCAGCTTTCTCCTCCATCCATCTCTTTTCTTCTCTTTTTGGCCTGAGGAAAGAGGAGAGGGGAGGAGAGCAGCATGGCTTCAGGCCATTACCCACCACATCTCTGACACCACGGGCCTCCCACACTCACCCTCATTAATTAAATCATCATCACTCAAAAATGCATACACACACACACACACACACACACATGCACACACACTTGGCATGCTCAGACAGCATTTGAACTCTTGCTGTTTTCATTGACTCTCGCCTTCCTCCTGGTGCACCGTGCATATTATGAAGGTCAATGATGAATGATGGGTATTGTCAGCAGACACACACGTGTTTATGGAAACGCAGATGCAAGAACAAAAGCTACAAAGACGCAGCAAACAAGGTACAAAGGCTGAATCTTCACCTTTTACAGCAGCAGGGGCACATCTCTCATGGGGGCCCAGCATGCAACGCCTCGGCATATGCCCCTGCATCACAGAAACAACCCACTTTGGACTGGTTCCCTGTAATCAACCTGGCACACACACCACCGTGCCATCCCTACTGTCAGCCTGTCCCTAAAACAACCAACAACCTGCTAAAATCAACCATGAGCGATTCCCCAGCAGCACTATGAGACTGTTACTAACACGGACAGACAATAGCATTTATCTAGACACCAGAATGATTAAACAATTAGTTTGCTGAGAGTGTTTGGAAAGCATCTCAGCGCAGGAGAAGCTTGGTTATTTTCATTATCCTCCTTGTCTCTCTCATCTTTCACTGCAGTAAACACACAGAATAAATCCAGCGATAATCCACCATGAATTAACAATATGAGTGATCACTGTGAACGATAAGTACTTCATTATTTTCAAGCTCAGGGTGCATCAGTGACAATATCCCTGTGAGCATGCTTGGGTGACCATGTGTTTACACTGCAATCACATATGAGGGATTTTACAGAGATAAAGTGGTTGTTTTAATGACTATATATATGGCCCTATAAGAGGCCATTTTATCAAGTCAAGTACTGTTGTGATCATGCAATTACAACAGTCATCGTCTATAATTGATCATTTCTTAGGGTCAAAAAAGTGGCAACTGGTAAAATACTGTTATGGCTGTGTGAACTGTAACATACTGCATGTATTCACCTGTTTACTCTGAATGCTTGAAAAAAAATATTCATTGCATGCTTCACTAATCACATCACCAACAGGACTGACTATGTTCCCCCTTTGCATCGTAACTCTCTAAAAGGGCAATCACATTTCACAGTCTGGGCTGATTGTGAGCTCTGTTCTGACTGATGACAGGCTACGTTTAGATTAGTATATATTCGTTTAGATAGTTTTTACGGTTTAGATGCCATTTATGTTCTTACTGAAGCCACAATTAGGAACCAGCAAGTCAGACTTCTGAACTGCACATATTTTGGCTTTTTTAGTGTTAGAAGGTTTAACACAGTTAGCTGGTATAGTGCTGCTTACTGCAGTAGTGCTATTAGCAGAGAAACACTTGAGCCTTTATCTCCGATGAGCTACTCTCACATTTTTGTTCCTGACAGATGAAATCGAGGCTGGACCATATGATAAAATCGGTATCACTATATTTTTAACCAAGCACTTCACTGATACTGAGATGATATGGCTTATGGTGCTTTCCCAAAAAGGACTGAGAAAACTGATAAATAATAAATAGTAATGTGGATAAACTGGGTAAAAGCAAATATTAGAACAGCTAAAACTGTCTGGCAAGTTCAGACAGTTTTTATCATTTAACTATAATGCAGACTTTATAACCAGGACAAGAGAAAACACTGAATGCCAGTCCAATATTATCTTTAATGATAACTCAGCTCATATGACTTTGTCAGTACATTACAGACAGAGTGGCCAGCCCGAGGCACAACAGCAAGGCTCATTCAGTGACAACAAGCCCTCAGGTGGACAAAGCCTAAATTACAGGTCACATAGAGCCTTTTGATATAATATATGTACATCATCTGGTGACAATTCTCTTTGAAACATTGTTCATTTAATAACCAGGTAAGAATTTCTGTTTTTGGCTCTTGGAATTGAATTAAATTCAAAATTAAGATACCTTTTCACATTTATGTTATTGAAAATAACCAAACACAACCTGAGATATTGAAGGTATAGCTTTGTTGGTCTGATTTGAAAAGTCGAAAATAGGGGAGAGAGAAAATGGCAAGGGACAGGTAAAGAAAAGACAGGACAGAAAAAAACAGAGAGTAATTCCAAGCTTAAACAAAGTGAAAATCTGTACAGGGTATCTACTGTAGAACTGAAAAAGCCTGCCACAATATCAAAGCATCAGTGTTTCAGCATCTCAGCAGAAAGCAACAGTCACACATTCGCACACATCCAGTCCAAAGTGTGAACCAAGATAGTTAACAAACTGCTGTTTTTTTCGTCTTTTATGGACAGGCACACACACACTTACACATACACTCACACATACAGACACACACAAGGAATATGAAACAGCCACAGTGGCTCCGCTCCCAGTGGTGCAAAAAATACTCCAGAAAGCAAAATATCAGGTGCGATAATCAACTGAGAAACTAGAGCATAAAGGAACCAATCAAATATAGCAGGTATAATCAGTTTAGTGTGATTACGGTGAATAAAACCAGCAGGTTTAGGCAAACTTTCAACATAAATGAACTTTAATATTTAAGTCTTATATTTTAGATTTATTTTTTGTCTAAACTGCTAATAGGGTTAACTTGAATGTTGACGGGTGGAGGAGATGTTTTGTCTGCTATCATGTTACAGAATGAGTGTATGTCTTATGTGTATCTCAGCAACAAATACACTTGTCACGACGTCTGTAAGTGTGTGTGAGAATGCATCTTTTGTCTGTTGTCAGTGTGACATCTGAGAATGATGTCAGGATTCAGGCATGCCAGGAAGAATGCAGATCAATGTAGAGAGACAGAGAGAGAGAAAAGCTTAAGGGAAAAGAACGAGTGGATGCCAACTGTGAAAAACAAAATAATGTAAGAGGGAGAAAACTGATCTCTTTCAACAACAAGAAACAAACATGCAGCTAAATTTAGATCATCATCATCATCATCATCACCCTTACTACCTGACTTTCCAGTTTAGCCCTCAGACTCCGAACCACTCTTGTTAGAACAGACTGTGCTGTTACATCTGAACTTTGAGCTCCTTCAGAGCTGTAGAGCACACACAGGAAAGTCACAACCAACAGAAACTAGTAACCCGGCACGACAAGTCAAGCCTCTAAAGACTACAGGCTTTACTATGCAACACAAAATTGCAGATGAATTAAATCTGTGTACAGTGTTTGTAAAAATGGAGCTTAAAATAATAACTATTTAAAAAAAACATGTTATAGTAGTAGTAGTGCTGATGCAAAAATAAAAGGGTTTATTCCCTTGGGACCATGAATGCCCACACTAATTTCTATTAGAGCATGAAATATATCATGTTAAGAGTTTGTGCTTCTTTTTTTGTCTGAATGCGGTGCAAGAAGAAAGCAAACAGAAAATGGAAAAGGTTGATCCTCTGGGGAGCATTGATGTGTTTCTTGAATTTAATATTGATTCCCTCGACATGATATCGTATAATGGAACATGTCAGACCATTATTTTTCCCAGGATACTAATGCACATGTAAAGGCAACAAACAGTCTTAGTCTTTGTCCCAAACTGTTAGAACTACCCTCTGAATTGTTAACATAAAAACAGACAAAAGACTCTTCCACACATGAACTGTGTAAAGCACTGATACTGACAAGCAGTGTTACTACTGCTTGTGTCACCCTCTCCCACGTTAAAACAATGAGTGTGGTGAAAGAAACCCAGCCTGCTGGTGTTCCCAGCCTTTTCCTTCCTGCCAGTGAGAATGAAAGCGAAATGCCTCACAGTGTTTCCTCTCCATTGCTATTTCATAAAACTCTGCCCACCAACAATACACACCACTTTAGTAAAGGTGCACAGCTGAAGAGTCGCACTGTTACAACGCACGCTAATAGTTACACTTTCATTGCCCCGCTATGGTGCATATAAACACACACAACACAAACGCAGTTGGGTAATGTGCCGGCGGGGACTTTGCCAAAAGGCCAGAGTGGTTGGAAGAGGGTCTTAAGAGGGGGAAACGGTTCCCAGGCCTCTGAGAACAAAACTGTCTTTTTTTTTTCCCCAGCATTTAAAATGCTCCCTCACACTCTGCAGGCTGGTCCACATGGAGACCGATGCTGCAGCTCAGTGAATCAACACACTCATTCCAAGTACATCCACTGTATCAGACAAGCAAAGCTGGAACCAATGCATTCACTAAAAAAAACTGGTAAACCACTGCACGGCTACTGGCAAACCTGATTAAAATAAGAATCACAGAAGAAAACTGCAGAAGACAGGAACGTTTGAGATAATTTTCTCTTTTGAATTGCTGCTTGTGCATCCTTAGCATTTTTAGAGGGAACAGCAACACACCAGCAGAGTGGTACATATATTGTCTATTTGGGAGAGCAGCCAGAAGATAACATTAGAAAAAGGATCCTGCTTGCTAGTAGAAAATAGACATCAACTAAATGCTAGTCAAACAAGGACAGCAGAGCAGCAGGGTTGAAACAGGTTATTTTGAATATTTTATGTTAATGAGGAATGAGTCACAGATGATGTTTGTGAAAGGACTGAACACATTTCTTCACTTAATGAGAATATTTCTCAACACTTAACATAAATTCTTCCTTGATTTATCAGTATAAGCCACGTATGGAGTCTCCAAATCTTACCATAGCAGCAGAGCAGACACATCTTTGCATTTTGACCTTTCCGGCTCCAAAACCAGTACTTGCGCCGTCGTTTCATTGTGAGTCCAGTTTCTTTTGTTTTGAAAATGAAAAAAAAAAGGAAATACCAACCAAAGCTCTCCTCCTAACATATGTATTAAACTGATAACAGTGTTCAACCTCACTGTGTTGTTCAGCCTGAGAGGATCACCTACCTAAGGCAACGTGTCTGAGATGGGACCTCTGGTAACCAGCGTCCATGCAGTCCATGCTGTGTCCACAGGAAGCAATACAAACAGTAAAGGGAGACAAGAGGCGTACAAATAGCTAAGAAAAAAGACTGACGACTTGCGCTAAAACATCTCTACCTATGTAAAAACAGTGACTTAAAATACACCTCTGTTTAGAGCTTTGTCCCCCTTTCTTGACCTGTGAACAAAGAGCAGATGAGTCTCCCTAACAGGACGCTACGCTGACACCTACTTTACTCTCCTGTGAGAAAGTAGACAGACAGCACTGCAAAAGAAAAACAAGTCGTCCAACCACAAACGCTGTCACATATTTCTGTCCTCTTGCAAATAGGATGTCCCTAATTTTGCAAAGGTGAAAAACACTCTTGCCTCACATCTTCTTCTCCTCTGTAAAGTTACTTCCTCGAAGTTCTTCTTGGTACTTCAGACCCCAAGAGGCTGCGTGTCTCAATTTTTTCTTCTCTGAACTCAGACTGATCTTGTAAGGTAACAGGAGAGTACAGTAGCCTTCTGGGAAAAACCTCACAGGCCAACAATGCCACTCAGGAGGGGGAAACGACACAGTGCAGTCAGGAAACCCTGGCTGGCACACAGACAGAAAAGAAACACAGCAGATATTCAGGCCTCTGTTGACTTAGCATATTGGGACTCTGACTAACACTAACACTAACTGACACTGACCATGTTTCATGTTTGACTCAAAAAGCCAGCTGATAAGGTCTGGGAGCGAAAAAAAAAGCAATGTACGTATGATCAATGAAATATTTTCAAGAGAACAATTCAGCCTTTAATGGTTATAAAGGAGCATGTGCACAAACACTATTGTTACTAATAAAAGAAGTGTCGACAGTTCTTATCCACCCTTTTAAAACATTTCTACACAAACAGTCTTGAAGTAACTTATTGTCAGCGTCCTCTCTCCACCTCATTGTTTTCAGTTCAGGCATCTGGGAGAAGTTCCCCCATGTCTTCGTACAATCACAGGAACGGTTACTCAGATTTAATATTAGGCTTCCACTTCATATTAGTGAGTCAAAATTAAATCATGAAAAGCACAATAGTCTTTTTTTAAAATGAGATCAGCTCTTGGTTTCATTGTGACAGTCTTGAAATGTTGATAACTATTGAATGTTTTACAATCGATTTGGGAGCAACAGCCCAGTATCATGTAGAGATGTAGTGTTTGTTGATGGTAGCTCTGTTGTAAAGGAGCACATAACTCTGTGTGTGTCCACATCTCACACTGAGCCAAGAGGCCTATCTGCCGGCAGACGGGTGAAACATCTCTGAGCATTTACCTCCACCTACTGGTTCATTTGAAAACTGGACTACCTCAAACTAAATACATGTGCTGAGGGAGCCTGTTTGCAGCTGCTCAGGAATATTTCACAAACATACACATGTATTTAACATTTGGCACTGACTGTTGCCCACACCTACTGTAATTATCAACTGAGCACATCAGTAACCTCCTGCACACCTCCACACGCAATCATGTCCTGTCTGAGACGTCCATGCTACTCATAGAGTAAACTCAAAAAATATTTATTGAGGAAATTGAGTCATTCTGTATTTGTTAAAGTCTAAAGCTACTTATTAACAAGTATGAGATGTTATTTTTCTTTTAATGGCTTCGGTAAAGCAAACCTAAAAAATGCTTTGAGAACTAGTCAACTTGAATTGATCGGAGTTGGCACATAAGACAACAATGTACACTATAGTAACTGATGTGCTCCTGATTGTCTCAATGTGGAAAGAAAAGAATAAAGAGCAGGATATTTTAAGAACACACGGCTGATGTTGTAAAACAAATAAAAGCCAGACAAGCTTTCAAAGACAAATTAGCACAAGAATGTCTTTCCTGAGGCTTAATACAATTGTATAAACCTCAATTCTAAGTTGAATTAAATAAAGGTTCAATTGTAATTTTAAGGAAATAATCCTAACTAAAGCAACCTGTGTGTGATACAACCAGGATCTTTAAACTCTAGCATGTTTCAGTTTTTTCTCTCATTATTTTTCCACTTGTAAAACGACTGAAGAAGACCAACAGCTTTTTAAATGCCTCCAACAAGCAATGATAATTAGTTTGATTTCTACTCTACATATAAATTTATGTTCTTGCTTGTTTGCTTTTCCCTCCAGCTTAGCTTCATTCAAGACAAAATGTCACAACTGAAATGCAAAGTTTATCTGAAATTACAGTTAATGGCTAACATTACACTAATTAAATAAATTTCATATCTGCAAGCATAAAAAAACACACTTATTGATTTAATAAGCTGCAAAAACAACTTTCACAACTGCTGAGGGTGATATGAGAACGTGTTAGCAAAAATCCTCCTGTTAAAAAATCCACTAAATGCAGATCAAAGTAAGAGTTTAGACATCTTCCTAGTTGCTCTTTCTACCCGTTAACTGTGAGAAAAACTAAAAACTAAAACTTAAAGGGAGAGAAAAATATCTGGCTTTTTAGCAGCTATGCTTCACAACACTGGACAGACAGTTGCTTTTTTTCTGAAACCAGTGCTTGTAGTGTCTTGTATCAAGAGGTGAAAGTAATCCAAAATAGTATCAAACAAACAATAAGCACTGAAACGCTCCGTGGAGCTGAGGATAAACTGCAGAGTTTGGGGATAAAGCTCTGTGTGTTCGACACTAGAAGCAACAATTTTCACATTAACATTGTTAATCTAAAAAACACTGACTGGTACAGCTTAAGTGAAATGATCCTTTTGTGCTTCTGGCCATTGGGGCTTAAAAAAGTGTTAATCTTTGATTCTGTTAGTATTATTTTTAGTCTGAGATGATTAACCATGTGCTCTGCTGCCATGTTATTTTTTAACTTAACAATAACTCTGCTGGTAAAACAACAAAGCTGGGGAAGTAAAAGAAATAATGTTCGATTGACCTTTTAGAATTCAAAAAATCACACATGAAGCAATACCTTCCAGTAGCTGTGATTTACAGGTCGTTTATATTAATGTGGTACAGCAATGCACGGCATTTAAAAAGTAATCATCTTAAAGCCATCATTAATGCAGCCGCACAAGGGAATCACTATTAGCCTGTGGCAGTTTAAAGCCAGCAGAGGAAAGTGAAGGGCTTCAGTTCAGGATGAATGGGCACCAGTGCAGCAAAACAATACCAGAGGCAGTAGGCTAGCAGGCCAAACAGCATCTGATTCATACAGTCCCACTGCTTGTATCTAAGCAGACAGAAAACAAACAGTTTCATTGTTGGAGACTGGTACAGCTGTCCTCACTGCAACACCAGCTCAAACCTAAATGCCCTCAGGCCATTTGTGCTATAAACACAAAATAAATATCATTCCACATTGTTGGATATGATAAGGCAGACATTGCATTGTATTTCAGAGAAAGCCGAAACAACGAGATCTCTTTGGAGTCTGTGAAATCTTGATATTCAGACCACACTTTTGCACAACCAAGCTCTGTTACACAAGAGCTGCTGGGATGATAATGAATTGCAGTTTACATTTAAAGTTGATCAGCTACATTCAAAGATGACTGGGCTGATGGGATAGCAGACTTCATGACTGGCTGCCTTCGAACCATTTGTCTGAGAGGAATGCATCAAAACGGACTGAGGCAAAATAACAGAGCTTGATGGATCATTATTCTGTTTCTTTATTGAACTCATATTCATGGTCCAAGAAATGTGGGATGAGCCAGACGCAATAAAATGCCGGATCATTATGAGTTGTGCTGAATCCAGCCAAGTGGAAGAAATGACTATTTAACAGTTGTAGGGGAAATCAGTTGTACTTATTTGTTTTATTCTGTGCTTTCACTTTCTAAGGTCAACCACAGTTCATGTCAAGGTCGGTTTGATTTCTACAAAAACAGCATGACAGATAAGTTTAGAATGGCCGAGTAATGAGACAGTATGACTGTCATTTAGAACAGGGAACAAAGCAAATAGGATGACAAGAGTAAAAGGTTCCTGGAGATGTAGAGAAGGTGAACATCTATGGTGTGTAGAAAACACAAACCTTATGAAGCCTCTGAAGCTAACATCCTCTATAACAGCGTTAATTCGGCCTAGTGACTGAATGAAATGTTTGCATTGTTCATTTTTTTCAAACATTTGCATTAAAAATTTATCTTTCATACATATCAGATCATACCGACATTTCCTAACTCTAACCAAGTGTTTTGTGTCTAAACCCTGTCAATCTTTGAACCCAGAAACACGTTTCAATGTAAAAAATGTCAAGTTTCATTATTAATTCTTGTAATTGGGTTGGTTGAGCAAACAGGCTAGAAGTTGGGCTAAAATTTTACATTCGTCAGTGGTGAACATGAACCCCTCTCATTCCTATTATTTACTGACCAAAGCAGCTGTGTTTAATACATATAAAATTTAAGAAATTTCACATTATATTTTCTGACTCGTAACGTTGTGCAATTCTGGGAGCACATTGTGAAAACAGATTTGCTTACATACTGTGACTCACTGACAGATAACATTCCTGATTATTCTGATACATACGTCACTTTCTGATGTACAGTTTATTACCTAAGATGTGTGGCAAGGTGAACTGCTGACACTAACCTCATGAGATGCAGACACCTTGCCAGATCTTAACAATGGGATAATCAACCACAGAGCAAAGTTCACATTAACGTGCAGGTATGAAACAATCTTGAACAGTCTCCTCAGCTGCATGTTTGCACAAGTACTTTGCAAAGGTGCAAGATAAGACAAAGCCATGTGGATGCCTCCTGTCTCAGTGGTTCTTGCCCAGACAGAAGTGTAGAAGTGCTGACATGTATTGAGATTCCAGTTTTCTGAGAAATATGGACTCCTTATCAGACAAAATCCTGGGCAAACTTTCAGTTACAGCTGCCAGACTGCGGCTTTGCAAAAATCCGTTTGGCAGCCTGCATGGAAACAGTTCCAAAGACTTGTTTACGATCATATTTTAAAACTTTTTCTTTTTTACAAATGCAGAGAAACTTTTCAGATAAATTATCTTTCCATGTTTCTGAGAGTTGCATCCTAAGCAGACAAAGTTCTTGGGCTTCCTATGAAGTGGTGTTTTCCAGATCGCAAATAATGTGCCCTCCAGCCTCCCTGTGGTTACTCAACAGGCTGGGGCTTGCCTTTGAAACCTTCATACCTGCTGAGCAGCCATTAAGTCAGCAGTAAACAGGAGTGGTAATGTAGGTGTGATACAGCCTGGCACTTCCATGCTTTCCCAATCAGACTGACACAAACATAAAGACTAAAACAGAATCTGAAACAAAGTTATTACAGTCTCCAGCAAGCCAGCAAGACTTTAAAATTTAGTATTTTAACTTATTTCAGAATAAGTAACAAGTTTTACGCATGCGTTGAGACAATTTGCACAGGAGAATATAAAAGAAAGTTTTCATTTAGGCTATGACTTAAATAAACAGTACAAAAATACGTCGTAATGAGCATAATAAGTCCAGATGAGATTCTACAGTGTCTTTTCTTTAAAAAACACCGGGTTTATTACTGATTGTAGAGAAGTGTACTGTCCTGTGCGCAAAGATCACTTTGAATCTCTTACAGCAGTTTGGTGAATATAAAGTTTTTCGTTAAGTAGAGTGGTAGTGATCCTGAAACACTCACCTGCCTCCTCTGGCTCCACACGGTCCAGACTTCGTTGTTTCCTGCGGAAAGCGACCCTGTTGAAGCCTTCCATTCTCCAATGAGGCAACGACCGCTCGAGCATTTAGACACTACAGTGAAGCGCTCTCAAAGTGACCGGAAATAACGATTAAAAGTTAACGCACATAACTCAAGTAGAGTGCAGTAGGGAGCTGCAGCCCATATGAGCGTCTGTGCAGGTCAGTAAGTAACATCCAAACACTGGAGACGCGCCGGATTTTGTAAACAACTGCACACATGTGTCAGCTGGATCGACATAACCCACCCCTCCCTGGTCGATGTCACTTTGATGCGGGTGTTTCCCAAGCCCCGCCCTTCACTCCACTCAGTGTGTACTGATGGTGCAGACTCCCCTATTATTACACTTAGACAATGTGCGTACTGTTGACCATTGGAGCCGTATACACCAACTCACACGTACACACACATACACAAATACCCAAACAATGATATTGAAAATAAAAATCGTTGTTTTCTTTTTTACTATTATGACATTCTTGTGTCTTTACGGAAGATAGTAAATGAGATTCCAGAGATCAAGATAAGAAGGCACAGTGTGACTTTATGAGATGCCGTATCTCAGTAAGCACTCGAATTTATTATATAATAAGACATGAATATGATATAGTGGACATTCTGAGACGGAAAATTGCTCATAAGACACTGGAGGGGATTTTGGAATTATGATTTTAAAAGCAACATGTCTAAGTTATTTCATTCATATTACAAGTCCATTGCAATAGATTGTCAAGATTATGACATAATGTGTAATTAGTCGAAATTAGAACACTAAGTCTTGGGATGTTATAAGTGTGAACAGATCTTATGAGTCATAATACAGAGAAATCTAAAACTAAAAGCTGAAAATCTATTTTTTAATCATTACAAATGAATCATTAAATCATTGTAAATATTCGATGCTTTTTTTTTTTTTTACTAAGAATGAGCTAATGTGTTTCAAAATACAAGCTTCATGTAGCAATGGTGTTGGCAATTCATGTATGGTCTAATTATCATACAACATAGGTAATTATTGTTTGATATTTAGTTAAACAAGTGTGAGGACTTGATATTACTGGAGGTCAAAAGTACAGCAGTTAAGGCCTGAATCTATGATGACCGTCTCCTTGGGAGGATCTCTCATCGCCTGCAGCTTGATCTAAATCCCTGACAACTAAGAATAATTATTTTGCGCATCTGTATTTTTATGTACAGTATTTTGTGAAGACTAATATCTTTTGCTTCTGCTTCATTACAGATCTAATCATAAGATACGTGTGAAACTGCACCGATAATTTTTGAATTTAACATGGCCGTGTCATAAAATCTTTAACTTCAGTACACTTATTATAGCTTTTTTTTACAGGTTCAAGGTTCAGGTTTCATTTATTTGTCATTCTACAATGCAGGGTTGCACAACAAAATGTGAGCTTTTGTCTCTTTACGCCACACAATTAAAAAAAAAAAATTATAGTGAAGTACAGAGAATAAGTGAAGAAGTCTCACAGCCTGAGGAGCCTCTGCTGGTACAGCAGCGGTTATTTCTGTATGTATTTCTGGCCAGACGGCGACATATTGAACAGGCTTTGATTGGCTTTGATGGTCATTGTCTCTTAGTCTCCTTTAGTCTCTGTGCAAGCATCTCATTCAATCAATATCAGTGATGTTCTTGATGTTTTTAATTACCCTCTGCAGAACCTCCCTGTCCTCAGCCATAACAGTTTATGATGTTTCCAGTCAGGATGCTTTCTATATTCTCCTTTGGTACAGAGTCTGAATTTGACATCTTCTTAAGTATCCTTAGGAAACATAATTGTTTCTCAGCTTTCAGAGTGATGGAGATAAGTGATGTCAGTGGTTCTCTGTGACGTTGATTCCCAAACACTGCAATGAAGAGAGGTGTGTCTTTGGCTATATTTTCCTGAAATCAACAGCCAGCTCCTTGGTTTTTCTGATGTTGAGGTTGTTCCCTGTGCACCACTTAGCAAAACTCCTGATTTCCTCTCCATATGAACTCTCATCATTCATAAGGAGACTGGCCGCTGGTGGTGCCATCCACATGCCTAACATGTTAACCGAGCTCTCTTCACATGTACAAAGTGAACAGGATGAGGGGTGAGCACTAAACCCTGAGAGGGTCTGGTGTTGAGCACTAGACTGGAGGAGGTGTGATGAACAGTCCAGACTGTCTGGGCTCTGTGTGTGAGAAAGTCTTACATCCTGCTGCAGAGTGTGGTGCTCAAGATGTTAAGTGCTCTATCTTTTGCCAGGGTCACTACGAATTGCAGATGATATTCAATATTCAGAGATTCACAACATCAACATGACGATCTGTGTAATAATTTAACCACAACTTTGAACTCGGCCATTGCCATTCCAGCCATTTTGACCCAGTTTTGTCAATCTCTTAATCTCTTGTGTGTTATTTATGTGGATGCAGGAACCAACAGGAACTTAATTCCTGTCTTCTTGGTTAAATGATGAGATGGAGAAACAGGCACAAACACAAAGTCACATAAAAATCCAAGGGCAGGTCTTTTATTTACTTGTGAAACCAATTAAACACTGTTTTTTTTTTAAATGGTGGAGAAGTTTAAAACCATTTGTAATACAGCATACAGCTATCATTCATTTTTCTTTTTCTGGATTAGTCTCTCCGCTGCTATATTGTGCAAACCAACCACCAGAGTTACATTACCATTGAGCCTGCATGGGTTCAGAAGCTACTTTTTGACCACTGATTTTTTTTTTCATCACTCTGTAGTTGCAGACGTAACAATCTACACTGTTAACAAGGAAAAATCCAACAAATGAACACACGACGAGAACAGGAAGAGTCCACTCGCTCATGCTTTTATCTGCCATTACAACACAATACTGGCTATGTAGTTTCAGCTTATTGTTTTATAGCCATCTGTCAGAAGCATGTATTCAGTGCAGTGAGGAAAATATTAATGTTGAAGACATGATGAGGGTGTGTGAGGGCACTCCTGCTGTCTTGCCTTTGTTGTCAGCCTGCTGGTTCGTTCATTGTGACAGAAATGGTTGAAAGATTGAAGAAATCTTAATCAGATCAATCTACAACTGGTGCTACTGTATTGCTATGATGCATAGTGCATAATTGTGCTTGGACAGTACTGCATACAGTTTGGAGTCATCGTGTAGAGACGGCTAAACATGGAGATGGTACGATGACATACAAGTGCAGCATGGGATACTGAAAATATCAATATGACATTCCTGTTGGAAGAACTAAGGGTGATAATGACACTTGTTTGGGGCTGCGACTGATACGGTGAAAGAGAATACAGAGAAAACTAGTAATAATTCAGAATGTTGACATGACAGAGATGGTAACTTCAGAAGAGGCAAACTTTAGGGGAAATCCTCTGTCCTTAACTAATGTTAAAAAGATGGAGGTCAGTTCACTCCCTGGTCACTTAAACCTGTGCGATTCAAAAGGCAAAAAACCAGGCCAACAGCCCTAGTCCTCATCTCAAACACTCAGCCTCTCGCCTATCCCAGTCTCTGAAGAGATCTGAGCTACTTTACACACACAACCGTGTCACTAGAGTCTGCTGTAAAAATAAATAAAAATAATAGGAGGTATAAAATATTCTTTATGCACATGATTTGCAAAAAAAAAATCTTTGTATAAAAAAACACAAGCATCCCAGAAAGACTACTGACGTTAGAAAAAACTGTTGAATCACCCATCACCACCACAAGAAGCTATTTCTTGTCATATAATGTGTACCTTCATTAGTCTGTTTGCAATTTCAAACCCAGCGTCCTCCTATGTAAAAATGGCATACATATTTTTATTTGATTATCATACTGACAAAATCTAACATCTTAAATGCTGTATGGTATTGTTAGGCAAGGATTAAACCTGTTCACTTGACCAGAAAGAACTTTTGTGATGACTAAGTTCTGCTTTTGGTTGTCTTCACCACAGCAGGAAAACATGTCTTGATTTACATGACCAACAAACACAGAAAAAAAAAACAATCCAGTAATAAATATTTCAAAACCTTGTCTTAAAGCAATATGTAAATAAATAATCAATACAGTAGTTAAATTATAAATAAATACTAGTAGGAATAAGGGAAAAGGTTCCCGTGTCACTCTGGCATTTTGCGCCTCAGTTCAGTACTTTTCAGGGCAGGATGTCACTTCGAGAGAAAAAAGAAAGCGTCCTGCTCTTCTTCTGCAACCCAGGTAACCAGGAGGCCTGCTAAGGGCCTGTAGCGCTTGAGGGTGGGGGGGTCACAAAGTTCAGTAAGCACCAGGTTGGACAGTTAGGTCTTGGGGGAGTTAATCTGAGGGAACTCCCCATGTTGAGTGTCTCTGTCTTTGCATGACTCCCTCCAGACCGAGGCCGGGGCCTACGCAGGAGCAGCCAGGTTAGGTGCTGGAAGGTTGGGCTTGCTGGGCCAAACAGTTACGAGGGTCGCAGGGGGAGAGAGGGCTACTGTTGCTTGACAGGACAGCACGGTGTTCCTCGAGGTCTGCCAGATATTTAGGACTGTAACAATGCAGAGAGACAGGAGAGGAGAATAAATAAGACTGGGTGAAAAAGGCTGATGAGGGCTACAGAGAGGGGAGGACAGTTGTTGGAAGATAAAGGTTACACCAAATCAACATGAAAAAACAGAACATGTGACAAGGGCAAAAACCCTGAGAGTTTTTTTTTAGATGGACAGTTCAACTTTTTGGTAAATATACTGAGCCTATTTGCTTTCTTTCTGACAGTTCAAATGAGAGGTTGCATTACCTCTTGCATGTAAATGTAAAGTAACCCCAAGCAGCAAATAAGATTAGCTTAGAGAGCTAAGCTTACCTGCCTCTAGTTACAACATTATACATATTGCACATACAAGAGTGTTATTAATCTTCTCATCTAATGTTTTTCAAGAAAGCATGTGAACAGATTTTACTTAAAACCACCCCAAAGACAAGGCAAGTGCTGTACGTATGAGTTATTTGGTGAAAACATCTATAAAGGAAAACATGGTTGGAAAGAAAGACCAACCAGCACAACGTGGAAACAAAACATGGCCTCAGATCTGTCAGCAGTTTTTTAGTTGCCTTGTGTAAATGCCTTGGTTCATTTGAAACAATAAAATTTGATAGGAAACTGAAACATAACTGGCAATGTTATAGTGACTAAGGTGATAGAAAATCCTCACAGTGGATGTCTTGACTTGTCAACAGTTATTATATAACTATAATAACAGTTATAGCTACTAACTAGTCACACCAGCGCTTTTCTTTCATTGGCAAGTCAAAATATCTGCTGTGACGAAGGTGCATAAGAGTTACTGTAAAATACGCTTGTAAGGTTAATCTTCAACCATGAAACTAGATTTCTAAAATTAAAAATCTGCCATGCAAAACTATACATGCAAAGTGTAAAATAATTCATTAATTCTTCACCCAGTTGCGTTATTTGCAGCCATAACCTGTTCATATCAAGTTAAAGTAATGCGAGAACATGCAGAGCAGTTTATCTTGTACGGATGCAGGTGTGCAACTGCAAAGAGATGTGGAAACTTCTCTGTGCACTTAAAAGAATGTGATCAGCTGCAACTGTAATTTTGTGATTTGTGATAGATAGATAGATAGATAGATAGAAAGATAGATAGATAGATAGATAGATAGATAGATAGATAGATAGATAGATAG
>JAPZDY010000022.1:27568325-27581141 GCA_029783645.1 Ctenochaetus hawaiiensis | reverse complement strand
TGACATTTGTACCAAGTAAAATATTACCGATTTTTTTTTTGTAATGCCTTACATTACCGCGTTACAGCAAAAAGCAACGCATTACAGTAATCACATTACTTTTGTAATGCATTACTTGAAAAGAACTGCATGCACCTTTGCACGAAAAGCGCCATGCTGCTGCACCGCGAGTGTACCTTGTTGTAGATGTAACAGTTGGTGAACATGGTGTTGAAGTCCTGCATGGCCTCACTGGCACTCCAGTAGTAGTTGTTCTCCAGACGTTTCTTGATGGTTCCCATGTCCATCGGGTTCTTGATCACCTTGTGGTAGTCCTGAAAACACAGATACTGTTAGCTTAGATCAGCATCAAGACTGGAAGCAGACAGTCTGGCTCTGCCCAGAATCCACATGGCAGCAGCTCTCACACTCGCTGATCAGCATGTCAGAGCTCAGTTGTTTCATGTTTACAGGTCAGTGCAGCAACTCACCGCCAGGCAGAGTTTGATGGCATCAACAGGCTGGTAGAAAGGCCAGGCGAACTGATGCTTCCACAGCGTCTTCACCACCACGTTCTGCATGTACTGCAGCTGGTTGGTCTTTCTGATGGACACAAAGAGACGGGCAACACATCACAGAGATGCAGGAGGACTCGCATTCCTGTCTGAACTCAGCACCGTGGATGGAGCTGAGTCCCATCTACACTCTGAAACACTTCATGCTTTGGTTGAGTCTCGCAGTAGCTGAGATGTGAGCCTGAACCTTCTGACTGATGGGACTGATGATGTTCATCAGGAAGCAAGTGAACTTGGAAAGCCAAATATATGTAAACAGTAACTGAACAAAATAAATCAAAGTAAACACATGATCTCTCATCTCAGCTGCTGTTAAAGCAGTTTCCTGATGAACTTCTTCACTTGATGAACACATGAAAGTGAATGCTGACTGTGACGGAGTGTGAGGCTTAACAGGACCCTGCGGGCAGGAGTCAGCTGTGTTGAGGTGTTTCCTACCTGCCAGGTTTGGTGGGATTGGTGACCTCGGGTGGGGGCGGGTTGGTGAGGACAGGGGGGCTGGGGGGCGCAGCCTCGGGGGCGTCCGACATGGTGGACGAAGATGACGCAGCGATGCACCGTGGGACGGCAGTGTCTGACAGAAGGCGAAAAAAACTATTCCCTCTGTGGTCTGAGGGTGTGTGTGTGTGTGTGTGTGTGTGTGTGTGTGTGTGTGTGGGAGGGGCCACACAGGGGTGTGTCAGTGTGTGTTCAGTTCAGGTGTTGATGTTGATTCTTCAGCTCAGTGTTTCCCAGAGGAGACAAACTCCCATCGCACAACCTAAGACAGGAGAGACACGGTTAGCATCGTTAGCTCACTGCCGCTAACAACAGAAAATAATCTTGTGGTTTTCAAACTGAAAACATTCAGTTTTCTTCTTGACTCCTAATAAACATTGTGAAATTCATCCACCTGACAGCTTTCAATCAACCCGTCGTTGCAGCTGCAGTCAGCCGCTGTGTGCAAACAGTAAAGTGTTAAAGCAGATCAGCTTTAACACACCAAGAGATGTACTGACACACGGAGACAGACATCAGAAAACAAGGAATCAAACTTGAAGCTGCAACAATTTGTTGATTAATTAATTAGTTTATCTGCACACAAATTGAGTAATACTGTTTTAATAATTGATTTTTTCTGACCTCCAGCAGGCACGAGTCTAATCAGAGCCAATGATCCAAAACTGAACCTGACATTTGTGATTCGCTGCACTCAACACTTTTATACTGTTGCTGATGTTATCATCATATCAGAAGAAACTCTGAAAAACGTTTTTAGTCAAATTCATTTATATTTCGGTTTTTGCATTTTGTTTCTTTGCCAAATAAAATGCACTCGATCTGAGTGTAGGAGGTTGGAGAGTGAATCTGCAACCAGAACCAAACAGAAAGCAACAACAAGAACCAAATCACTGGATTTATCAGCTTTCTGGCAGCTGACAACCAGCCTGAAGGAGCATCACTGCCACCTACTGAAGCAAGTCAGAACAGACAGAAACAAACCATTTTACACCATTTATCAAACGTGGATTATTATCCCAAAATCAGTATTTTAAAAATATTAAAATATCATCAATAGCAATCTATGTTTGCACCTGCGACTCATTTTCAGAATGAACGATCCGAACTTTCATCAGTGGGAAACAAAAATCCCCTCTCACTTCTACAACAGTTGGTTGAGCCCTCTGCCACCCCTCCAGATACCAGTTTGGACTCCTCCACTTCTGGTTTCATGTGTGACTGTCACAGTGGCAGAGAGCAGGTGCACAGGTATGTGGACACAGCAGCATGTTTTCATAACACACTTTAAAAACAGGTGTGTTCAGACGCAGCTGATGCTGCTGAAGAGCTGCACTCAGTCACTTTATCAGAGCAAAACAGGCAAAGAGCTTTTTAGTTTGTGGCAGGAGGCGAGTGGTGAGGCTGGACGCAGCACACGGCCTCGTCAGCTGTCGAATGCCAGGTTTAAATTCATTCATAGACGATAAACAGCCAGCAACGTGATCCACTGATCCAGATCAATGTGTCAATCCAACGATCGACAAGACGTTTCAGAGTTAAAACAATGATCATTCTCTTCATCTGTGGGACAAAATAGCATCAGGTGATTAAGAATTTTAAGCCTTTTTTGGAATAAGTTTGTTTTGTTTTTAATGGGAAACTTTGTCCTTTCAGCAAATATCAGATCTTGTCCAAGGAATCAAAAGAACGTTGCATCATGATGAAACCTGAACACGTCTTAAAAAAGTTGATTCTGAAACAAGTAATCGAGCTTTTAATAAAGTTTGAGCCTCATCTGAACTTTGACCTCTGGAGAACCAGTTGGTTGTTACTTTGTCATGGAAGCTGATCCTTCATCAGCATCCTGCTAACCATCAGAAACCTCCACAGAAAATCTCACAACTGCCACACTCAGTCATTTCTTTAGTATCTGCATGTTCTTCTAGAATATTAACTGGAAACTTCTACTGAGGTTTTCTTCCATTTATTAAAACTCCTGAGTGCAGGATTCAGAAGGAGCTACTGACAGAAATATAATGTCATCAGTAGGTCTTCACTTAAAATCACCTCAAAGATTAGAATCGTATGATCTTTTCACATCTGCAGAGCGAGCGGTTCATCAGAGCCGCCACGCCGCACTGCTACTGCCTCTACAGGAGCCCCGAAGGGACAAACCAAACACTGGGAGGGCCTCATGTTTGGGGTTTTTTCTGCCACCGTCAGGTCGGCAATATTCAGTCGGTTGCAATCTGCAACCTCACCACTAGATGTCATTAAATTTTAGACACTGGACATTTAAGTAGTGAGACAATAGTTCTGATTAGTTCTATCAGCTCTAACAAAACACGTTGAGTTGGTGAGAGAAGAAGAAGTCTGGGCTCAAAAACAAGCCTGATCTCTGAGTGTCCAACATAAAACACAAAACTATTTTCTTAAAAATGACTTCAACAGTTGATTGACAAAACTTTTTACAATTAATTTGCAACGTGTAAGTGAACTGACCAAAGTATATTTACAGCTACGGACTAATTTGCGGACATTTTTCTCAAAACTGTTCACTGAGTCTATCAACTGCAATCGAGACAAACACTGCGACACAAGTGAACCGTTCTGTGTCTTTGATGATCGAAGTGTTTTTATTTGAGAAAAAACTTCAGTCAATCCAGTTCAGTTTCTCCGGTTTCTCGACTGTTCAACAAATTTTAGTCATTAAAGGGAAAAACATAATGAGAAAACCACAGACACGTCACAGCTCTGTGAAGACCTCTTCAAACAGTTCATACACTTACATCGTGTATGACAGAGAACTTCTTCATGTTTATTCAAGAAAAAAAGATTTCTGCTGGAAAAACGGGTCATTAACCAACGAATCCTCTCTGTCCTACAATCTTTGCTCACAAAGGACAAATCTTCTGCTACATTACTGCTGTGCACTTGTCTGCATATGACTTTCATGATGAACACATGAATCTTAATACATGACCCGGATGGCTCTGTAGATTAACGCCCCTTTCCATAAGTGTGTGTGTGTGTTAATGGGTGAATGTTGACATTCAGAGTAAAGTTCTTTGAGGGTCAACAGATCAGAGAAAACATTAAAATAATTGCAGCTCAGTTTTCATCTAAAATGGCTGAATGAAGTCTGAATGAAGTGCAGGCTGTGAAAACAAAGCTCCCTCCGGGACAATTAAGACTTAAGATACACATTTAAACATTTTATTTGCGTGTTTGCAAAGCAGGATTTACATTTAGAGACTTGAGGATTGTTGGTGAACATAATTCTACATGTTTAAATGATACTGACCCTGATTTGAGCCCGTTAATACCAACCGACTGAAGGCACACGGCAAACTCTCTGAGTCTCTCACCACACTGTGCTTTCCAGTTTCTCTGATCTCATCTACAATGAAAACAACTTCTTCCAGCTTAAAGATGTCAAAGAATCACCTGCAGACGACGGTTATGTCTTGATATCTGACTCTTGCAGAGTCCTGCAGCAGTGTTCAACAGCGGGACCGTGAACCGCACGAAACCCGGACGATCCGCTCGGTCTGGGAAACACTGTTCAGCTACAGAGACAGATAACCGAGCCTCCTGCCTGTCTGTCGGACAGCAAACAAACCCCGCACCTTGTGTGTGCGGTCGGGATCACGGACAGATCCCGCAGGATCAACAGATGTTGTGGTCCGGTCGCCGCTCGCGCTGCCTGCCTGCATGCTGCTGCGGTTCAGCGGCTAACGAACGAGCTAACTGCTAACAGGCACCGCTGCGACCCACAAAGTACACCAATCCGCTAAATAGCTCTCTCATCCACAGCCAAACACGCTGAGCAGGTTATCTGCTGCTAAAATGCACCTTAAACCACAAGCTAACTGCCCGGGCTGCTGAACTGTGCATGTCTTGCAGGCTAATCAAACATCCCATTTATCTTGCTTTAAAAAGATGGCGGGCAAGCCAAAATATGAGCTAGGTCGCTAGCTAACCGAGCTAGGCTACTTTTCGAAGACGTAAAATGTAATTTAAATCGTTTATAGCGTTTTTGGCGACAACTGAATGTGTGCTGAACGTGATATCTTGACATGTGCTCGCTTTTAAACCGCACAGCGATCAGACTGATCCGGACAAAAATCCGATCTTTGCAGATGTTGCCACTCGGTGTTTAGCTAGCTAATAAGCCGTTAGCCTGTTAGCTGAGCTTTGTCTGAAGGCGCCGAGCGGCCAGCCAGGCTCCGACACATTCTGCACACTCCGGAGCAAACCTCCGCCCCGTTCACCCGCCAATCCCACCTCTACCGGTCAGAGAGAAGTGTTTACTTTTTGCTTCGGTCCTCCGGTAAGTCCAGCGGCGAGCTCCGATCAATTGTCAGGAAAATTATTATTTAGCGAAGTAGCATAATAGATGAGTTATCAGCTGTCCGGGGTGTGCGCAGGCGCATTAGCGAACATCATCATGGATGTTGTTGTGATCGGATTGGCTGATCGGGCGATTCAGGCGTTATGATTGGCTGTCAGCTGTTTGCGGGGCTGCGATTCGCTGCTGCAGGTTGTGAAGCGCTGTGATTCGTCAATGAGTCTGCTGGAGTGCAGTGATTTGTCGAGGCGATGGCCGGTCTGCTGTGATTGGTTGGTAATGTTTACATGGTTCAGAATGGCGCCGTCTCTAGAACTACGTTTCCCAGTATTCAAAGCGGCAGCAAAAGGCCAGAGGCCCGCTCGGCTCTGATTAACCGATTAACCGATCTTTGCATATGTGACTTCGGACTGTTCACCATCACAACAGGCAACGTGATCTGTGTTGATCTAATGGATTAAAACATCAACATTTTATTTTTAAAAAGTATTTAGCTTCTTTTTTAACACGCATTCATTGATTTTTATCATTTGTTTCTCTTTTCTCAGAATTAAATGCAAACAGAAGGCAGCGTTAAAACGTTATAAACTAAAGCTGCCATTTTTACATAATGAGAACAAAAAGTGACCATAACAACTTTGAAAACTAACTGAAAACAGAAATTAAAAAAGATGTTTTTAACCTACAATAATTGTTTATTATTACACATTGTCTTCATAGAAACTCAATTTAAATATCCGTAATCAGTAAGTGTGCAACCTAACTACCTCTTTCTTTTTGTTTTTTTCTCATTCACAGGGCTGACCACGCCTCCTCTCTGAGGTCAGAGCTTCTGCCCCCTCCTCGCTCTGAGTTACCACCAAAACTTCTCCAAATCAGGCTCAAAGCTGAGTGAGAAACCAAAAGTTTTCTCCGTATGTTTCTGCTCATGTTTCTCCATGATTTACCCATTCTGAGTCAACGATGGTGGGACTGAACATGTTGAGTTTGTCCTGAGGGGGGCGCTAAATTGATGGATGGATGGATTTTTTTATGTCTCGGTTTCGATCAAAAAGACAAAACAACAACAGCAGCCTGGTTATTAAGAAGCTTTATTGTCATTATCAGAGTGAATTTCATCATCATCATCATCATCATCATCATCATCATCATCATCATCATCATCATCAGTCCTGTTGCTAGGGGCCTGTGTGCTGGACTGCAGGAGGCTGTTAACATGCAGCAGAGCCGAGCAGACAGACAGACAGGAGGACAGACAGGTACAGGAGAGGACGGACAGACAGGCAGACAGACTGACAGACAGACAGACAGAGGTAGGTCAGACAGAAAGGCAGACAGACAGGGGGGAAAGAGGTAGACAGGTGGACAGGTATTGAGGTAGGGGAACAGACAGACAGGTAGAAACAGACAGACAGGTGGGGGGACAGGTAGCTATTGTGTTATTTACATACAGGTAGGCAGATGCGATAGAAAGCTTATTGGCTGTCTTCCAGAGGCTCCGCCCCCCTCTCATCTGTGTCAACCAATCCTCTGTGAGGAGGGGCAGGCTCCGCAGGCTGGGGGGAGGGGTGTGAGGAGGAGGAGGAGGAGGTGGAGGACAGGGAGAGGGGGAGGTCTGGGGCTTGTTCAGTCTGTAACCTCCCTCCCCCATCTGCTTCGCCTCCCATCAGGCCCTCTTCCGCCTGCCCCTCGCCGCCGCCTCCCCCACGAGAGCTGGCGAACTGGAGGTGAGGCAGGAGGCTGGCGGGGGCCTCCTTCTCCCTCTCTCTCTCCCCCGACGCCTCCCGCTCGCGGCGCTCTGCATACAGTGGAGCCTCCAGGCCGAGGTAGGAGGTGCTGAGCTGCCGCAGGTCGAGCTCAAAGGGGCTGCCGCTGGGCTGCACTGCCGCTTCTCCCCCCTGACCTCCCCCTCCTGATCCTCCTGCTCCTCCTCCCCTCTTACCCTTGCGGGGATGAGAGGAGGTGGGGAGGCTGTCCGGGAGGAGAGACTGGATCTTGGGGAGCCAACGTTTACGAACTCTGCGGGCATTGGTGCACATGTCGGCCGCGATGACGTTCATCTCGCTCTCCTTAAAGTTAGGAGCAAAGTTCTGACAATAGACTGAGGAGGAGGAGGAGGAGGAGGAGGAGGAGGAGGAGTAGAAAGGAGAGGAACAGAGGGAAGAAAGGGAGAGATGGAGGAAGAAGTGGGAGAGAGAAGAAGAAAGAGACAAAGAGGAAGGAAAGGAAAAAATGGTGAAAAAAAGGGTGAAAAGGAGGATTAGGAGGAGAAGGAAAGAAATGTTGAGGAAAGAGAGGAGGAAACAAACAGGAGGATGAGGAGGAGGAGGAGGAGGAGGAGGAGAGGGATGTGGGGAAGGGAAACACGAAGAAGGAAATAAAGAAGTGGAAGAACAGGAAACAGATCGTGTGTCAGGGGGGTAGGAGAAGAAGAAAAGAGGAGGAAGATGATGAGAAATATTTCAATATTTCCAAAGTACAGTAAAAAACATAAATCCATGAGTCATATATGAGTGTGTGTGTGTGTGTGTGTCTTACGTTTGACAGTGTTTAACACTCGGTTGTCCAGGGGCTTTCGGCTTGGATCATTGGTGGAGGAGCGGATTCCTGTCCCACAGCTATTGGCCAGAGTGTTTCTATGGATACCATAACAACCCAATCAGCACCTATACCAAGCTTTAGATTAGCTCGCTCTGCCTGCCTCGCTCTCTCCGCCATGTGACGGAGCTGTTATGTAAAGCAGCAGCTGGATCATGAAGCTCCTCGCTGAGTGTCAGAACACTCTGGAATGTTTAATGAAGCCTGATGTCACACGATGTCAGATGACATCACATGAATTCTGCTGATGTCACAGGATGTGTGATGATGTCAGACCGTCTGGCTGTGTCGTCTCTCTCTGGTTCATTTTGAAAACGTGTGGAACATGTTTACAGGAAGACGAAGCAAAAACTGTTTCATCTGGAAACAATCTGTTGACTGATTGGTGGAGGTTAAACTGTCCGTCCAATCAGAGAAGTGCTTACTGATGTGTCTTTGACTGTGTCTCAAGGAAACAAAGCTAATCGCCCACATGACCACGTGTGAAAACCTGATCTCACTCTGAACTCATCACAGACAGCAGCTTAAGCATGTGTGTGTGACGCACACACATTCAGCTGAACCAATCGGTGGCAGCGTTGGACGCTCATAGCAACGCCTCCCCCCAACAAAGGAAGCTGGGAAACCAGAGCCAGGAAGGAAGTGAGCGGTCCTTCCTGGTCAAACGGGGGCTGCTTCACAGGGTTGGTGCTCGTTAACGGGACTTCAGAATAAGTGTCAGTGTCGCCGATGACGCTGCAGAGGATGCAGCTCCTCTGCTCTGCTTGTTTATTCGTTACTCTCTTTTTTTGTGGTTACATTAAAATACATACGGTAACAGTTATTCTCCTCCTGACAGTCTGTGCCGGCTCCCCCATCGGCCTGAAATGAACGCAATGTTTTACAGCAGGTGAGAAGACACCTGACACAGGTGATTCACTGTGAAGGAACAACTCTGGACAATGTCTAGACCTTCGACCAAGAACATACCGGCTGCAGGGTCAAAATCTGAAACCAGATTTGACAACAGGAGCCAGGTTATGACTGAAATTAGCAAAAATTGCAGAGGCTCCGCCCCCTTTTGGGGGACAGAGTCACATACCTGACATCAGAAACAGGAAATTGCCAAAAGGCTGGTGTGCAGCACATTTCAAGCCAAATAAATATATGAATGCACACTTCTGGTTCCTCCAACCCTTTTCCTGGAAAGAAAATGTTCTGACACCATTTTTCCTTCCGATGGCGACTCTGACACCTGAACTTGTGTTTGGGCCGATACCAAGTACTGAGACCATGCCAGTGTGTTCAAAAGAAATATTGTTGGTACCCAGTCCAATGTTTGAGGCCACACTGGGGTCATTTCCAGAGTTTCCCAGGGAGCAGTCGAATACTGAGAGTCCAGAGGACAGTGACTCTTCATGTTGGCAGCAAATTAAATTCCTTTTTAATGATATGATGACATGTTTTTGAAGCCAGACAGTAAATCCATTTCAGAGTTTACAAAAACCGATGTTGATGTTTTCTAGAGAGATTTCTCAAAAAGTAGATTTTAATTTTTATGAAAAACATTAAATTGAAATATTTGTTTCCAAGATTTTGACACAATCAACTTGTATCAGACTCAGTAACATCAGGCCTTTTTATCCTGGAGTTTCACGTGAAGAGACCCATGTGACGTGCCGAGGACGACACACCTGCTCCATCACATGTGCAGTAAGACGTTAGACAGCCGGATACTCACTGTTTCTAAAAGAGTCATGTACACTGGATTTCCCTGAAGATTCGATTTGTGTTTCTTTGAGTTGACTGAACATCAGAGAGCATAAACAAATCACTTTGAGTCTTTTCTCCGACCATGTTGGCAGCTTTGCAGGTGCAGGAATGCAGCTAGCAGTTCCCCCCCGCTTTCAGTGTTTATGCTAAGCTATGCTAACGAGGTCCGGCAGAGTTTGGCAGCTCACCTGTCAAAGAACGTGGCCAGCAGTCTCCTGAGCAGCACCTTGTGTTTGACTCCGGCACACAGGTGACAGTTCATCAGCTGACCTCGAGTCATGAACACACCTGAGCCTGAACACACACACACACACACACACACACACACACACGTTTATGATTACATAAGTCATCTCAGTCCGTCTGCCTCTCAGACACTTTTGTGTTTAAGACCTTTCCAACAATTCTGTTGCCATGACGACATATGAGCAACTATAAGAACAGAAAAACAAGAGCTGCGTCTGAAATCACTTTGTGCTCTCACTTCACTTTTACCTCTAACTAAGGTGTAACTCAACGCTCTGCATCAAACACAGCTGGACAGCTGTTCTGTTGTCCTACCTGCCACCAGCTCCACCTTCTCTCCCGGGTCTCCCTCAGTGTAGAGCGACGGGTGGCAGCGATACCCGATCTGACTGATCAGACTGGCGGGGAGAGCCATGTTGTCCCGACCAACCAGCACGCAGGGCCGACGCTCGTTAGCCAGCGGGAGAGAGAGCATCTCCATCTTCTCTTGGACTGAAAAGACAAAAGTGCAAAAAGCTCAGTGAGCCTGCTGTTAAAGCTAAAGCGAAAAGGTCTCAAGCTGCAGTTCCTCTGAAATCCACTGAATGTCGCCCAAAGAAAACGTGGCTGTGATAAGATGATTGAGAAAAAACTCTGGTTGCATTTGAAGTCTTTCCAGAACAGAACGTGGACACGTCACTGACAAACCCCAGAGCTGAACATTAGACCTCATGATCGGATCTTACATCCGTCCGAGCTCCACGCTCCCTCTCTGTCTTGTTCACGAGTCCCTCGTCTGCTCTGAATCTCATCTCATTTTTTACAACTGATCCTGGCTTTAGAGGGCGCTGCAGAGCCCTCAGCTGCCCTTCTTCCTTTCTACATTAAGAAGCCTCAGGTTCTTGTAACTCTGCCCTCATCGGCTGATGGCAGAGAGTCATGCAGGAAGTGGAGGGACAGGCCAAGGCAGAACTTACTGTAGGGGTTTCCAGGGTGGCCATAGATGTGCTGGTACAGACCAGGGTGGACTGTGTTCCCATAGTAGTCCTCCTCCAGCTCCTCCTCAGTGGGGGGGTGAGAGGGAGGGGAGTCTGTGGGGAGGCTGGAGTCTCCTGGACTGGTGCGCCCCCCGCCTGCCAGCAGGTAGGACTGCAGGCCAGGAACCAAACCTCCACCGGCCCCAAGGTAACACAGAGCGCTGCCCCTGGAGGACTGCAGATCCCCAGCAACGTCCACTCTGAGGACAAGAACCCGTTAGACCAGACATGGACAGCTGGTGGAAGTGAATGTGTAGAACTTTGCTCTGGATGCAGAAATGATTCATACTATCAGAAGTAAAAATGATCCATTGATCAAGCCAGGCCTGTCTGTGGCTGCTTTGTGAAGAGCATCTTCATTGTGTCAGAGCTCTAAGTTGGAGGTTTTCCAAGGTTCCCTCAGTTCCTAGTTACAAAAATCAGACCTGAGACCAGCCTCAAGCTCGGTCCACATTATAGTCAGTCTGAAGGCTGGAGTATAAATAAATGAGCCTGTGATACAAAACATATCTCTATGTTATATATGTATATATATATATATGTATATGTTCATATATATGTGTTATCCAGTCACGTCCACATTTCACTTTGCAGAATCCAAACGAGCAAAAACACAAAGTGTATTTTGGGTTTGAAAGCAGGTTCTTCTACATAATCTGAGCAGCCACATTTGATTTTTCTCAAGTCTGTTTGGATTTTTCTGACTCTCTTCTCATCTTTTTTAGTTCAGGTTTTTGGAAATGGAATTAAACGATACACGTCAGACTGCTGATGAATCTGATCTCTTTCACTTTAGTATTCTGTTTGAAATTGTGACCATCAGCTGGTGATCAGTGTGACTCGTTCTGATCAAGCTGTTTTTATGTGTTTGTGAAGTCCAAAGACTGTAAATAAAGATGGACAACGTGTCTCCACGTCTTCCTGTGACACAAAAACAAATATCTTCATACAAGTGATGTCATCGGGCTATGATGACATCACATCCTGCACAGTTTCAATTGGTGCAGGAGCTGTCGTATCATTCCGCCCATTAACCTGCCTGACTCAACCAGGTTAGGTCGAGCTGTCACTCACGACATGACATCACTGTGTTCAGCATCAAGTGATCAGTTAAAACCAAACGGATCGAACAATCTGCTGACAGCGGGGTTTAGGACCTATTCTGCAGCCAAACACCAGGGGGCGCTGGAGGTGTTTCGGCCTCACATTTGAGTAGCTGTCATGTCATCCCTCTTCTTTCAATGATCGATAACTCCACAAGGGCTTGAATGTTAAATCTAAGGGCTTTTAGAATTAATAACCCCAAAGGAATAATCGATAATCAGAAAAAAACAGTTCTGCATCATATTTCTGCTCACTGAATCGATTCCATTTGCAAAACTTTGGTCTAAATGTTGCTGTTTTCTGTGAATTTCTGGATGATTTTCTTTGTTTCGGGCCTGTTTCATGTTTTCATGAATCTTTAGTTGAACTGCTTTTAGACATTTCCGTTCTGCTCCACCAGGGGGCCTCAAACAATCTGCAGTGTGCTCCTGTTCGTGATCACCTGGCCTCCTCTCTCCCAGACACTCCTCCGGCTGCTCCCCCTCCGTTTTCCTCAGCAGGGGGAGTGTCTGCTCGCTCCTGTTTGATCCTGCTGACAGCCAACAGAAGCTCCTCTGGGCTCAGGGACGGCTGGTCTGGACTGGCATCCTGCAGCTGGGGGGCACTGTGCTGCTGCTGCTGCACCACTGAGGCATCAAAGCCTCCGAGTTCATCTGCTGAGGTTGTCTGGAAGAAACCACCGTGTTTTAATGAACTGAAAAAGAAATGCTGCTGA
>JAPZDY010000022.1:27195263-27205573 GCA_029783645.1 Ctenochaetus hawaiiensis | reverse complement strand
GAGTGCGCGGGGGCGGGGGCCCGGGGGCGGGGTGATGTGCGCGGGTGGCAGGGTGATGGTTGACAGGGGGAGGGTTGAGAGTGTGAGGGGTGACAGGGTGAGGGGACACAGGGTGAGGGGACACAGGGTGAGGGGTGACAGGGTGAGGGGTGACAGGGTGAGGGTTGACAGGGTGAGGGTTGACAGGGTGAGGGGTGACAGGGTGAGAGGGTGACAGAGTGAGGAGCAGTTGTCCCTCTCATTATAAAACAGGCGAGGCTTCGTTAGTGTCTTCAGTTTGAGCCAATCAAAGCTTCACACATGGAAACACAGCAGAGCTCAGATCAGTCTGCTGATAATCTACATTTCACACCAAACATGGATCCTTCCACCACTGAAAATAGTTCCTGTAGCACCCAATAATGTTCCAGTGACTGAGAATGTAACTTCACTCGCACAGAAACTGATGGAAACGTAAACTGTTTTAAATTATAAAAAATCTGAGTTTTGAATGAGTCACATTTTAAATCTGACACCAGATGACCAACGGTACAACATGAACCTGCCCAGGTGCCTTCTGATTGGTCCATCAGACCAGAGTGGATCTGAGATCAAACACCTTCAGAAGATGATGAAACTGCAGAAATAGTTTATTTTCTGGTTAAAAGCTCATTTTTTTACTTGATCAGGGATCATTGCACGACTGGATGCTACAGTCCCAACAAACACACCAGAATCCTTCAGAAACATGAAACGATGCATTTGTGGGAGACGATGAACCTCCAGACGAATGCAGAAAACCAGCAGACTGATGGTCTCACAGGTGTCAGCGTGGTTGTGTGTCGCAGTGACGGGTGGAGGTCGTTTCTCGGGGGAAGGTGCAGCATTCAGTGCCGGTCTGTTTACATCATTATCGTTTGAGTTTATCAGGGAAATAAAACAACATCATCTCTTTTTTCTTGTATAAATGAGTCTGACTGAGACGGATGCTGACAGACTCACACTTTATTTACGGTTCCTTCCTCAAAAATAAGTTTCCTAAGTTACCTGAACCTGTTTCTCTCTGAAGGCAGCAAGTGATGAAAACAGCAGCAGCTACATCTGACTGACTGACACAATATTTACTCTCTGATCTGGTTTCTGCAGAACTTCTCCTCTGTTGTGCAGTAAAAGTGTGAGAGTCGCTGGTTGTGTTTGGACCCCAGCGGAGGTCAAAGCGTTCGGTCACATGGTTCGTCCGTCCTGAGGTCAAACATGGCGGCTGTGCTCAGTGAACTCTGTCCAGCTGAGGATGGTTTCAGCTCTTATCGTATACGAGCGCTTTAAGAAGGTGGTGTTTGTGTTTCCAGTTGATTTCAAACGGCCGACGCGTGAAAGTTTCTGCTGAGATGAAAACTCTGACGCAGTTTGTCTGATAACTGCTGACCTCAGTCTTCTCTCAGAAACTGAGAGTTTGATGTTTTTTAACAGATATCAGCAGAAAAGTCAGTTTCCAACAACAGAAAAATTATTATAAGAATAGTAAAGTATTTTATCAGTCTGATAAAGCTGATTGTGTGTCGTGCAGAACTGAACCAGGATCAGTGGATTAATGGGTTTCACCTACATGATCAAACTATCAGATCCTGGTTACAGTCGATCTGAGGTCAGAGGTTTCTGAACCGAGACGTCTGAGGAGCCGAACAGGAGCAAAACTGAGCAGCATCAGGTGGAACTGTCTGAACTTGAACTCGTCTGGATGTCAGAAGAACAGAGACTTAATATCCAGATGTTAATATCTCCATGTCTGACCATCAGATCTGATCTGCTAGAAGACGAGATGAGTTTGTTTCCCAGTTTGGAACTGGATTTTAGATTTGAAGCAAACAGAAGTGAAAAAGCTGCACTTCGCCACAGACGGAGCAGTGAAGACGGAGCAGGAATGTGAGTGACATGTTGGGAGGTTATGAAAGTTTAATCTGTTATTTTGCACTTTAAACTGGTTACGGGACGGTTAGGGGAGGAGGGGTCATGAAGGAGAGAGATGACAGATGAGAGAGAAGAAGAAGAAGAAGGATGCTTTTGTGTCTTTGCCGTCGTCTTTGACCTCGAATATAAATGAGCAGAAAAGTCAGACGATCCAGCGGAGTCCTCAAATCCAACATGACGACCACAGACGCTTCCTGTTAAACTCATCCTGCCAATCAGAGCCGGGCACAGACAGCTGACTCAACCAATCAGGAAGCAGACACAGCTTAGAAAGCTCCTCCAAACCAATCACACGACTGACAGCCAAGCCGGCCAATCAAGAAGCAGAGTCCCTCTACAGAGACGGCAGGCAGACGGGCGCCGCTCAGCGTCGAGGCGAAAGGTGGCGAGGAAACTAAAACAGGACGACAAGGCGTCGCAGCCGAGGCTCCACCCACACACACACACAGCTGACAGGCGTGTGATGTTTACCGCCGCGTCTGCAGCCGACACTAAACTGCGACGGACAGTCTGACTCTGAAACACACAGTCACAACACGGCGTTTACTGACACGGAGACTCAGTCACAGCTGCAGGACGATGTCAGCACATCTGCACGACGTTCACTCGACCAGAATGAAAACAGGCTCCTCAAAAAAGGCTTTTTCTCAGATTCATGCTCATAAATGAAACAGTTTCATCTCAGATTCTGCTTTTAGACTCTGTGATGCAGATTAAAATCAGCTCTCAGTAAACTCTGATCCATTCTTGTTCCCTGTTAGAAACACCTGCAGACAAACACTGATGACCGTGCGAACATGCTGACGGTCTCACTGGATGCTGTGAAGCCTGAGCAGGTTGCTGGGAAACATCTGCATCATCTGCATGAAGCTAACAACATCTGCTCCGTTACCTCAGACATGCTGCTCCTCCCTTCTACATCCAACCAACCGCGAAGTTTTCTGTCACACAGTTTCACTTTTATCTCACGAGTTTCAGCTTCATTTCAGTGTGAAATAAAAACAGCATCATTAAACATTAACCAGTGATCAGATACATGCACACACACACACACACACACACACACTCTCTGAACTCTGTCACGATGCCACGGCGCTTGTTTTCAAACCAGCAGGTGATT
This sequence comes from Ctenochaetus hawaiiensis, assembly GCA_029783645.1. Classification (NCBI taxonomy): domain Eukaryota; kingdom Metazoa; phylum Chordata; class Actinopteri; order Acanthuriformes; family Acanthuridae; genus Ctenochaetus; species Ctenochaetus hawaiiensis. The sequence continues at coordinate 27,202,506 of JAPZDY010000022.1, read as the reverse complement.
TCTAGAAGCTCACACTACATCTGAACTACAGCGCTGCAGGACCCGTCTGTCCTCCCTGACTTTAAATCACAGACGGCTCAAAGTTCAAGCAGCAGAAAAGCCCCAAACATGAGAGGAAGCTACAGAGAGAGAAGAAGAAGAGCTGCGAGGAGGTGAAAACAAGGGAGGAGAGGAAGAGAAAGAAAGCAGGAGGCCAAAAAAACTCTGCTGTCAGCTCAGAAACGACCTCACACAGGCTGAACGTCCTCCTACAAGATCCAATTTTACTTTCTGTTCATCTTTTTTTAACCAAAATGAAATTACAAATGTCTTTTTTTAAAAAGGTTTCAAAACAGAAAAGTTTTTATTCAAAAACATTTTCTGTTTTGAAGCACAAAGTTGATCCTGAGTTTGGATTTAACATGAAACCCTGAAGCTCTCCTCACAGGAACTCTTCAGCCGGTGCTGCAGGTCGAACTCACAGCTGAACGTCAGAAGATGATTTTTAACACACGGCCACAAAAACTCGATGACTAAAACTCCACGTTTCTCTCCTGGATGAGGCGGAGCATCATCACAGCTGCTCGGCTCTTTGCTCTTCTTCTCTTTCGGATCATTAACAGTATTTTTTCTGGTTTCTGTGTTTTGAAGGTGCTGAAGTTTCTCTGCTCTCACTTTATTCTAACAAACTGCTCACTGTGCATCGACGCGGTCTGACTGCTCAAACTCTGCAAAACTTTAATCAACACATTCAAACACTGAATGTGTCAGATTTCTCTGATCTACTTTAAAACTCAGTCACAAGTGTCTCTGTTTCACTTGTTTGGGTTTTTTACTGTTAAACTCTGACAAAGTTCTGACATTTTGTTCAGTCTCACGTTGAACCACCTGAAACCAGCTCTGACATTCATCCTCCATGATGTCTTTTTAAAAATCTTGACCTGCAGTGACCGAGAGTCTCAGCCTGATGTCGTGGTGTCACCATCTTTGTTCTCACAAGTGCTTTGGATGTGTGAACATTTTAAAAACTGGATGTTATGATTTAAAAACTCAGTTACGTTAGAAGCAGCTCTGCCCAAAAAAACTTTGTGTTCAGTCTCAACAAAAAAAGAATCTTTTAGTTACTTGAAATCATCATTAACTTCTTCCTCTTTTTTATTTTTCTGCCTTCAGATTTAGAAAATGTTGAAAACATCAGAGCAGAAAAGTTTCACCTGAACTCTCATCGTTTTGTGGCCACAGTTAAAAACAATCATCGACTCCACATGAACTCAGAGCTGAATCATCCATCACAGGTCTCTGATCTCTGCAGACGGTCCCACCGTTTACTGGACAGAGCAGCACGCTAGCAGCAGCTCGACGCTAACACAGCTAACACAGCTAACACAGCTAACACAGCTAACTACACCGACCAGAACACACAGGAGACACTTGGAGCTCAGAGGGACTGAAGCAGCAGAGGACCGGAGCAAAGAGCCTCCGTCAGCTCCTCCACCCGGACGTTCGGCTGGATGTCACAGTCAAACGTGTCTCTCTGGATTTCCACCATGTTTCCTGTGTCCTGAGGTCAGGAAGGATCTTTCACTCTGGTTCAGTGTCTGATATCATCAGGTTTTTCCACAGGAGCTCAGAACGAACGTCACCTCTGCAGTTTAACACCGACGGAGAAAAATGAAGCTTCTTTGGAGAAAAATGAAGCTTCTTTGGAGAAAAATGCATCTTAAGAAGCTGTTTGTCTGATTTACATGCAGAGCAAACTGCCCTGAACCAAACAGGAACTTACTTTAAATCTGTGATCGTTTTGGTGCTGAGGGAGTGACTCTGTTTACTTTAGTGTCTGAGTTTCTCATCAGATTCTGGCTGAATTTCTTTCCTCCACGTGAACAGACGTCCATCATCATCCAGGTGTGTGATCAGCGGCGATGCTGCAGGTGTGAACTTAAACTCCTTCACTTCAAGCAAATCTGAAACTTTTAGTGAATTACTACATTTTTTATGTGCACACACAAATAAATCCTGGTCTGTGTGGGCGTTTTTGTCACATCTCTGCTCTTATTTCATAATTAGTTCAGCTTTACAAACCAGTTTGGTGACTGCGTGTCTACAAAGTCATCAGTGTTGGTGCTGAAACGTTCATGAACTCCTGTGGAAGAGAAAGACACTGATCCAGATGAAACATCTGCTTTATCTCCTCCTCTGATGCAGTGACCTCTGCAGGAGCTCAGGAGGCCTGAAACGGATCCCTGTTGGACTCCTGAGTTCCTGGAGACGTTACATGCAGCTCTGCAGTGAAAAAGCTGCAGATGAACTACTGGATTCACAGCACAGCGCAGAGACACAACAGCACCGTCGTTTCCGTACCTCCTACCGTTAGGATTCTCAGCCTGTCCTTGAACACAGCCACGTCTGGAGGGGTCGCCAGCAGGGGGCATCAAAGGGAGAGACACCCGGACACCGTTAGTCACTTACAATCAAACCCGACACCCACGTACATTCTATACAACCGCCACACCTGTCCACAGCTGGCACCAAACACAACATCAGCCCGGCACCTCCACGTCTCCACCACCTTTTCATCTGAGCCACATTCAAAGGGAAAGTCAGGAGGTTTGCTCACAGACGTGGTTTTACAGTGAAGTGGTGGAGACGAGAGGAGCAGCGAACACCATGCTGAGGTCAAACAGTCCTCCAATCAGAAGCCACATCACAACCAGCCCACACTGAGGCTCCGCCCAAACAGGAAGCCGTTCCGCACAGGTCACCTTCACTCAGCAGCTCCTGCAGCCGCAGCACACAACGACTCAACACTGCCGTCCTCACACACACTTCAGATACTGCGTCCACAAACCAGAGGGTCGCATGTTTCCCTGCGACGCTCTGAGAGAAGTCAGCGGCTGACGGTCCTGCCGAACGTCAGCGTGACGAGTCAGGTGGGACTTTGAACAGTGTTGATGTCAGATGATGAATCAGAGTTTCCAGGTCAGTTAAGAGGACGGTCAGGCGATGCTGCAGCTGGTTAGTAGTTAGTAAAGATACAGAGATCAGAGACAGCAGAGACGAGTCAGGTCCCGATGCAGCCAGTTAGACTCTTATGGAGTGATCTAAGACAAACCTGAACCCTGATCTGAAACTACAGAACCCTTCAGTCCAATAATACGACAAAACTAAACCAAAACAATCCAGTAAACTTCTCACGTTGTCAAAAAACCGTCTGTGGAAACAAACAGTTTAAACTCGGTCACAGTAACAAACAAACCTTTTGGACTTGAGAACCATTTTATCACTGAGGCTGTTTGTTTCTGCAGCTACAGAACTTTAAGTTATCATTCTGTTTGTTGGAACATTAGACCTTCATGTTTTAGCTGGTTTGGACTCGGAGTCCAGATGAACTTTACGTCTCTGCTTTAACATCAAACTGACTCGAACTGACGCACATGTAGCATGTGACGCGACGAGCGACGAGGCCGCAGCCGAGCGAAGAAACAACACAAACAAAACCACAGCAGATCAACAAAGCTGCTGATTCCAGAACAGCAAAACAGAGGTAGCATGAAGCTAACAGCAGCAAACTGACCTGAGATCATCTGAGTGACTCTACACGCCGACTCAACAAACTGGGTTCATTCACATCACATGATCTTCATCGGTGAGTTGTGCAGTTAACACGAGCGTTAGTGGTTCAAACCTCCTTTTTTTCTCAGTACTTCTTGTTCATGTCGGCTCACTTTTGACCTTGGAAACAGAATCTCATTTCAAATCCACATCTGAAAGCTCCGGTTTGAAGGGTCGAGGACAAACTTTCAGCCTCAAGTTTAAAGGAAACACGAACAAGAAGCAGAAAAATGACTCCGAAAAAACAAAATACACAAACATTTGCAAATATCTGCTGTTTCGATCACGACTGAAGGCTCCAAACAGCCAAAGGTGAGTTTTGTCAGTTAAATACAATCTGGACATGATCAGGTTTTATTGACCTGAAATAAAAGTTCAGCCTTTTGTTTTGGCCGACGTGTGACGTTTGTTCCTCTACAACCAGGAAGAAAAGGCTTAAATCCACAACACCTGAGGGCCAAATCTATTTCTGCAGACTGAATCCAATTAAGAACTTAACTTATGAACTAACGTCAGCTAACCGAACCAACCGGAGGTTCAAAGAGACTTTCAGAGAAGCTTCAAGTCCTTTCAAGGGACCGTTTCCCATTTTGGACAAACAGGCTGATTTTACATTTGAAGGAAACAACCCAGAAAGTTTCAGAAACATTCTTCTCTAAGGACTCAGACTTTGTTCTAGAAACATCTGCTGCATACAAGAAGTTTCAGAAATCATTCCACAAAGATGTTAATGATGCAAACTACTTTCAGAAAAACACTGGAGGTTAGATTGAGTTTCATCAACTTTCTACATGAGCAGGAACGTTTCAGGAACGTTTCAGGAACGTTTGAAAGTTCTAAAAGTCTCTGAAACGTTCACTGCACATGAGAACGTTCAAGAAGTTTCTAGTTACTTGCAAAGTTTCTGAAACATTTATTGGACATGAGAAGTCTGAACAAGTTCTTCTGATGCACAACAAAGTTTCAGTGCAGGACAAAGTTACTGAGACTCTGCGAGGACGAGAAACTTCCCCGAGCAGCAGCGACCGAGGCAGACCAGGAGGAAACAGGGGACAGAAGAACAGAGACGTTCTGGTTGTTTCTGAGGGTTCGGCTCCTCACCCAGCTTGTCGGAGGACGTGATAATGTCAGTGGGGACGCCCGCGTCCAGATCGGCGTCCATGATGCCGAGCGGGTCCAACTGGGCCACATGGTGCCCTCGGATCTACAGAGAGTGACACAGCACAGAGCCCACCGGGACAGGAGGAGGAGGGGTGGAGGTGGAGGAGAGGACGGAGCGAAATGAAGGTGTAAGATGCAACGAAACAGTCGGAAGGGAGAGGAAGGAGGATGAGGAGCAGCATGGAGCGAAGGATTTACAAAGAAGAAAGAAAAGATACAGAAAAGGAAAGAAAAGGAGGAACACCAAAAGAGAAAAGAAGAGGACAAAAAGATCGACAGCAAAAGAGAATTTGATCCAAAAACAAGGAGAGAAGGAAGTTTGGACAGCAGCAGGGTGAGAGTTTAAGACAGGAGAAACCCAAGAAAGGAAGAGATTCAACAAAAAGAGGAAGAGAGAGAGAGAGAGAGGAGGGAGGGAGGGTGGGCGGGGGGGAGAGCAACATTAACACCACAGGCAGGAAGCAGTTTGATTGGTTCGTAGCTCTGCGTTCTCACCGACGTCCTGGAAGCCGGTATTCACCGGAGCATCATCAAAATTCACACAGCTGATTCCCAGAGGATCCAACTGGGCATTGTGATGCCCCATCACCTGCACACACACACACCCGGCACACACACACAGACACACACACCTGGTTATCTCAACACAGACAGCTGAGGCTCTGCCGGAGGTTTCCACAGGTCTGCAGGAGTCCAGTCAGCTAAGAGCTTCTGTCTGAGAACATCCCATGAACATCCGAGTCACCCTGAGCTCACATGTTTGAGTCTGAGCAGCAGGTTCCAGCAGATTCTGAGTCATCAGACTCCTCTGATCATAAAAACCTGCGGTGATATTAAACTCATGTAAGCACAGCAGAACATGAACGAATCTGGATTCTGATGTTCTGCTCTCGTCTGTGCTCATCATCTCAAACTGGCCGACGAGGACTAAAGAAGTGAAACTAGTCTTGATTTTGATGAGTTGAACTTTGTTTTTCTGCTCATTCTGCTGTTTTATCTGCTCGAGCTGCAGCTTTCACTTCTGCAGCCGAACCTTCTGTTTCTCACACTCTGAATCTGATCGGTTATTCACACAGGAGACAAAGTTCTGGACCTGTGAAAACCTCTGGCCTCGTCCGTCCTCAGGACGTCTCAGCGTGACACCAAAGAGCCGTCAGGTGTCTCACCTGAGGCTAAGTTCATGTTCTCAGCTGTAATCACAGTGTTTTCCCTCAGTTGTGTTGGTTTCTTCCACGTCAACCGTCTCCACGGCAACAACACAGAGGCTGACTCACATCTCAGAGCACAGACGCCCCCACCAACGTCATACATGGAGACTCGGCATTATTTCACCATGAGCAAAGCTTTTTTTGGGTTGGGGGGGGGGTCCTCCACCAGCCTGGACGCACTTTGGGAAAACAGTGTGACACAGTGACTCACAGCGTCCATCAGGTGGCTCCAGGTGAGGTCAAAGCTGAGAAACTCTGAACTTCTTTGCACTAAATTAAACAGTTTGTTAGTAACTTGAAGCACAAACACTGGAGCTTCGAGCTGAAGAAGGATAATTATTCATCTAAAGGTGCCACCTAACAAATATCAGCTAACTAACAAACAGAGCTCAGCCTCATTCATCACATCCGTCTGCTCTGCTGAGCTCCGCGTTGCAGGGGGTTCTGGGAAAAAAAAGACAAGTTAGAAATCAGAGAATTCAGTGTCTGATGATCCAGCAGGGAGACGTCAAGGTCCGGAGACGGAGACGAGAAGAGAAAACATGGTTTTAGTTTTTAAAAATGCATTTTTCATAAATAAACAGCTTTAAAAATCCTCCAGAATGAAAAGTTCTATTTAAACACATTTATTCAACTGAAACAAACCGGAGCGGCTCTTCTGTGCAGGACAGAAGAGCCGCTCACTGAAATATAACATCAAACATGGAGGACTCAGACACACGCTCTTCTTCTGTTCTGCAGAAAATCTGGTAACATGAACCCTGTGTGGTCCTTCCAGATTACAGAGTCTAGATTTCAGAGAACTGAGCCTTTATGAAACACCAGGATGTGGAACATGATGCTGAAGCTTCTCACTCAGAGACTGGAAACCAGCAGATGCACCTGTGTGAGCGAGTACCTGATAGGCCCTGATGAGAGACTGGACGGCCAGGTGATCCTCCACCAGCTTCTCCACGTTGGGCTGAGCTCCCACCAGAGAGGAGAGCTGAGGAGCAGCGAGGCCCGACGCCGCCGACAGACTCAGAGGAGACTGGTAGGCAGCACCGGGGGGAGCGCCGGCGTTAGCGTTCCTGAAAAATACATCCCACGACTGGGCGAGAGGAGGAGGAGGAGCAGGAGGAGCAGGAGGAGGAGCAGGAGGAGGAGGAGGAGGAAGAGGAGGAGCTGGAAGAGCAGGAAGAGCAGGAGGAGGAGGAGCAGGAGGAGGAAGAGGAGGAGGAGGAACAGGAGGAGGAGCAGGAGGAGGAGCAGGAGGAGCAGGAGGATGAGGAGGAGGAAGAGGA
>JAPZDY010000022.1:27157962-27169733 GCA_029783645.1 Ctenochaetus hawaiiensis | reverse complement strand
TTGTTTTATTGTGGAATTTTCTATGTTTGTTTCTTTTTGTTGTATTTGTTGCATCTTAATATGTTGTGATTGGCTGCCACCTCGGCCAGGTCTCTCTTGTAAAAGAGGTTTTGAATCTCAATGGGACTTCCTGGTTAAATAAAGGTCAAATAAAAGCCACATGTCTTGTTTGAGTCACTGTGTTGCATCAGATATTCTCCAATACATATATTTAGATATTAAAATATGTCTTTTCATCAGTTAAGACAAAGCTTTATCTTTTACAAATTGACATGTAGTCAGTATATTTCTGACACAGAAGCAAAAAAACATCGTGAGGTTCGTTGATTCTTTTTGCTGAATCGCTTTTTCCTTCCTGACACATAATGAGCAACAGTGACTTTTATTTTGAAATCACAGCAGTCAAACCGGAAGTGATTGGCTTAGTTTTGTGTTCAAGTAACAACATTAATCTCCCGATTGGAAAAACGGCTCAGACTGCGCATGCGCCGTTAATCTGGTTGACAGTGAAGCGCCTCCTCGCTCACATCTTAACTTGATTATAATTTTATCACCAAACAAACTCCGACCTCCACAAACTCCACCGGGAGGTCCGGACATCTTATTCTAACGCCACTAAGGAGGCCGAGCCTTCAGCCAATGAAAGAGAAGAGTTTGTAACAGTGATCGCTGATTGGTTTAAATTTGATCCTAATATTGTGATGCCTTTAGGTTCTGCTGGAAAACGGAACTGTCTCTAAATCTGAGTCTGTCTCCTAAAAACAGTTCTTGTTTAATATCTTTAAAGTAAAAATATTTTGTTTAGTAACAGACATTAAAAAAGAACTAACTTTTTGTCATTCAACATGATTATTTGATCTCTGCTGTGAAATTATTGGTCACACAGGAACTTTTCCTTTTACAGTCTGAATTTCACCCAAAAACAGAAAACAAACTGCTGTTTTTTTTTCTTAGAGGATCGATCTCCATCAGAACTGAAGATCTCCATCAGAACTGCTGCTCAGTGAAAAATAAAGAAAATGAAATGAAAAAATCCTTCTTTAAATGTCAAAAACAGTGAAAACGTGATGCTTTTGAAGCCTGGCTCTGTAAAACTCACACCGGTCAGTTTTATATTTAACATCAGAACTAAACTGATTTTTCAGCTCATGAGAAGTTTAACTGACAGCTGATAATCAATCATTCAGGTTATTTTTCTTTGCTGAGGTTTTTCTGCCTTTTTCTGTTCACAGAATCACAGGAAGCTGAGACGGTTTTTCAAACCAAACGACAGATTTAAAAGCTTCATGTTGGACTCAGTGAAACATGATGAGTTTGTTTCTGACACTTCAGAGGCAAAACAACAGGATCGATAGTGAAAGCTGCTGTTTGTTACAGGGTTAATCAACGCATTACATTTGAAAATCACTGCAGTCTTGTCTGTATATTGAACACATGCACATTAATTCCTGACCCAAAGAAACACTGGAAATGCAGATTTGAACTATTTTAGTAATTAATTTTTAATTGGAACTTTTTTCAGTGGGATGAATATTTACAGAAACATGTCAAAAAAGCACATTTTTCTAATTAACATGAGATTTATGATGTGACCAATTCATCATGAAGAAGGAATAAAAACAGATTTTCAACAAAAATGAACTGATCACAAGAATCAGGAGCTGATCAATAAACAGGTATCACCAGCATCCTGAACCGGCTGAGTGCACAAACACAATCTTAAACCGCCGTCGTCTCCGTAAACACACCAACCAGCAGCAACTCCACACAAACTACGTTCCTCAAATGTGTCAAACAATTTTCTTAAAGTTCTGCCACCTTCAAGGTTTTTAAATGTTCTTTTGGGAGATTTAAGTGCCGTTAAAACCACAGGACTCTCTGCAGGTTCAAAACAGCACCAGAGTTCTCAGATCTGAGCAGACGCTGCAGGAAACAGTCTGTGTACAGTTTGATCAGCTGTTCACCAGCAGGATTCATCTCAGGAGGCTTTTTCTTCTCACTGACGTCTCTGACTCAGCTGCCGGTACAACTGGATGGTCATGAGCTGGATTTCAGGATCTCCAGGTTTCATGTCGATGGCTCTCAGGAAGAAGCCCAAAGCGTCGTCCAGCTTCCCTGCGCTGTAGTGCTCCTTCCCTCTGCTGACCAGAGAGTCGTAGCACTCCTCCTCCGACCTGATGTCCTTCACGCCGTTCTTCTTCTCTCCGCTGACGGTGCACTCGTCCATTCTCTCAGAGGAGGCCAGCTCGGGCTCGCCGGTCGATTCCTCCAAGCTACTGCTCATCTCCTCTTCAGACTCAATGATGGCGTCTGCTGTCACAAAGCACTTCTCCTCCTCCTCCTCCTCCTCCTCCTCCTGTTCCTCCTCCCCCATCTCCTCTTCGTCCACCTCCTCCTCACCCTCCGTGTTTAACGTCTCTCCGACGGTCTCCTCCAGCCGAAGCTCATCATGGGTCAAACCGATGACGTCCTCTTCTTCTGCCTCATCAGAGTGTCTCTCTGAAAGGTCATTCTCATCACCTTCATCCTCGTCCTCCATGTCTTGGTCGTAGTTCTCCGTGTCTTCGATGATGGACTGCACGAGGGACCGACGGGAGGCCACAGAGGTGTTTCCTCCAACACTCTTTCTTGACCGCAAAGGGGCGGAGCCAGAGGGCACTGACTTGGGTGTGGAGGCTCCGAGAACTTGGAAGGAGTTTTCAAGTTGACTCCTGCTCAACTCCTGCCTACCATCCTCATCATCCTCATCATCAACATCATCAACATCATCAACATCATCAACATCAACAACATCATCTTCTTCTTCACTGTCATAAATCACTGCAGCTCTTTTCTTCCTGGTAACTACAAGAGAAGCGTTCATCGACTCGTCCATTTCTGAGGCGCTGACATTGTTGATGCTTTGCTCAGTCGCTTCCTTTTGGCGTCTCTCAGAAAGAGATTTATTCACATCAAAACTTCCCTCCATCTGCAGCTGAGAGAGCAACTTCCTCTCCTCTGCTTCGGTCTCCTGATGATCCAGGACATCGTGGTCTGAGAACATGTCGCTGTCCTCCAGCTGCAGGTTGAAGTTTCCTTCCCAGGACTGGGATTCGAGCCCCGTGCTGATTCTGGACGATGTTTCTGCTTTGAAGCTGGAATTGGATGCTTGCAGGACGGAGAGTCGTTTGTTCTGCAGGGGTGTGAAGTGTGGATGCCCCAAGTCCATCTGGGAGTCACAGTTTGAGTCTGCACTGACACTCTGATGCTGTTCATCTTCATCACCTGCTGAAGCTGCAGAAGCAACTGCAGCCTCAGACGTTACAGACTCATCCGTCAGTTCTTGAATGGGAGCTTCTGCTTCAGCATCACTGGCTTCCAGCATCACCACAGACTCCTCAGCCTCCTCCTGGGGAGAAGCCTCTGCTGCCTCCAGGTGACTCTGCTCCTGCTCGACCTCCTGCTGACGTGGGGAGTCCACGTCCTGCTCAGGAAGCTCGTCCACTTTCCCAGCAGGTGGTTCCTCTGTCACACCTTCATCTGCAGTCAGATCAATAACTCGATCACTCACATGCTGGTGGCCGTCCTCCTCCCCAGAACCAGACTGATCCAGCTCTACCACCACCGGTGACCCGCTGAAGTTGCTGTCATGTTGTGGATAGGAAGGACTCGGTTTTGGGTTTCTTGTTTTTTTCTCGTTGAACCGCTCTCTGTTGTTGTCCACCGGTTGTCTGAGCCAGGCTGGTTCTGTGCTCAATGCCATGCTCTCTGCCAGCTGCATCTGCAGCTCAGACTCGGCCTTCATCAGCTCCTGGGCCTTCTGGACCCTCCCTTGTATGTAGTGGTGCGCCTCCTCGTCCTCTGGGGCCTCATCATGGTTGACGTCGAGGGAGAACATGAGATCATGGTCGGATATTCCAAACATTTGCATGGCATGGAGGTTGGCGATGTGCTCGTCGAGTTCAGGGTCTGTCCGTCGGTGTCTGGAGTGCAGAGCCTGAAGCTGCATCTGCGTGGATGAAGAGTGTGTGTCCTCCAGAGTGAAGAGCTCCTTCAACTCCTGCTTGCTGAAGTACCGAAAAGGGTTCTTTTTATCTCCAGTATTCTGTCTGATGAGGGAGTCTTTGAAAACCTGCCGTCTGTAGATCTTCTCCTCCACCGTGCCGCAGGTGATCAGTCTGTAGATGACGACGTTTTCCGTCTGACCGATGCGGTACGCCCTGTCCACGGCCTGGGCGTCAGTCGCCGGGTTCCAGCTGGGGTCGTAGATCACGACGCGGTTTGCGGCGGTCAGAGTGATGCCGACTCCTCCAACCTGGGTGGTCAGCAGGAAGACAGAGTAGCGCTTGTCTGTCTGAAACAGAGTGATGCGCCTCTCTCTCTCTGCAATCTGTGTTATTGTGCCATCCAGTCTCATCACTCTGAAGCCTCTGTTGCCCAGGATGCGTTCGATGATGTCAAGAACTTTCCTGTAATGAGCGAAGACGAGTGTGCGGTGGCCTTCCTGCCTGAGCCTCTCCAGAAGTTCGAACAGAAAGACGAGTTTCCCAGACTCAGAGATTAAGGTGTCGTCAGAAACGTTATCGATGCTGTGAGCATCCGTCTCCACGTCCTCGCTTTGCTGACTCTCAGTCGCACTTTCTTCCAAGCCTAACTTGGCGATGGCTGCAGCGGAGAGCAGCCTCGGATGGTCGCACAGCTTTTTCATAATGTTTAGTTCAGCTAAAGGTGACCTGGTGGTCAGGAGCAGCTCTTTGATGTGGTCCAGTGAAATGAACTGCCTGTATATCTCCTCCTGAACAGAGCTCAGGTACGTCCAGACAATCAGGTCGTTCTTCCTCGTCAACGTTGGCATGACTGCCCCCGAGTCCTTCGGAGGGTTTGAGACTTCCATGTCCTCTGAATGTTCCTCTTTACACGGACGAGTGCCGTTCATTTTGCTTTTCTGCACCTCTGATTTCGTCCTGCGGAGGAAGTGGGGTTTTATTATGGCCATGAGGTTCTCCGACATCCGGGAACCGAGCACCTTCTCCCCTGGAGTGGCATCCTTCTCCCTGGCACGAGTGATGGGGTTCTCGTACTCCGATTTGAATGTTTTGGCCGTGCCGAGGAGAGTGCCTTGGCAAGCAAAGTCAAAGAGAGCCCACATTTCTCTCAGGTTGTTCTGGACCGGAGTTCCGGTGAGCAGAACTCGGTTTTTGGAAGGTATGGCGTAAGCACTTTTGGCTGTTTTGGTGGTTGTGGTTTTTATCTTGTGAGCCTCGTCCAGGATCATGTAGTCCCATGTGAACTCTGTGCCGTGATACGATGACAGCTGCTGCCAGTTATTCATAAGCATGGTGTAAGTAGTGATGATGACGCCGCCTCTCCTCTGGACTTTCTCTAAATTCCTGGTCCTCTCTCCTTTGCTGGTGCCGTGAAACTCCTTCACCCTCATGCCAGGAGTCCATTTGGCAAACTCTTTGGTCCAGTTGGTGATGAGTGACGTCGGCATGATCAGCAGTGTGTGTTTCACCAGCTCGTTATCGTACATACCAGAGAGAAATGATATCACCTGGATGGTTTTACCGAGGCCCATGTCATCTGCCAGGATCCCTCCTTTCAGCCTGTCTCTGTAGAGGCTGTACAGGAAGGCCACTCCGTTTCTCTGGTAGTCATACAGTTTGTCATGTAAGTCTTTGAAGAGCATCAAACCGCAGTCGTTTACGTTGACAAACTCTTCATCTTCCTCCTGCGAGTCATTCTGAGACAGAAGTTCTTCAATTTTCTTTATCCTGCTCTCCAGTTTCTGACTCTGGTGGAGGTTGTACGCCATCTTGAAGCACTCCAGTGCTTTGTGCATGTCGCCCTGCCTGGCAACGTCTTTACCATCTTGAATGAACCTGTTAGAAAAAAAACAACATCAGAGAGAAATTAATAACAACATTGAAATTTAATGTTCAGTAAACTGAAAGAAAAAGTATCAATTTGACATTTTATTTTGGATATAAAACAAGGCCAGAGGTGTTATATGACTTAAAAAAAATGTTTTCAGTCTCAGTTTGCACTGATCAGCAGAATATTTTGTATTTTTCTGTGTTTCGTTGATTCTGACATATCCAAACTATTTTCACATTAAGGAAGTTGTGTTTCTGGCTCCAGAAAAAAATACAGTATTCAATCACATAGATCATAATAAAGACACGTCATACAGCTGGTTGGATTTATGTGGAATAATATTTTAGGCAGCCAACAGAGTCACTGTTGTTTTAAACAAATAGATTCCACATAAACCGCTTTTACTTCACTTTCCTTGAAAATCTGAAAGTTGATTGAAAATTGTGAAAAATTGAAAGCAGAGAAAGCTGAAACCATTACACAAGTTTTATGATGCGCGCCTGATAAAAATAGTCTCAAGGCTGCTAAAAGAGCAAGAAGCTGACATCTGCTGGTCAAAACGAGTTATTACACAAATCATTTACAGGAAGGAGCACAAACTTCCATCCATCCATCCTGAGTGGAAACACACCACGTAAGGATAAATGAGACCACCTGCTGAGACAGAACTTTAACGGGACTGGGAACAGGACACTTAAACACTAACGCAGATCTATGATTGTTTATGATTGTTGTAAAAAAGTTTTGTAAAAATGGAAGTTAGTTTCCTGAACACGTCCTCATCAGTGGATAAAAAATTCTTGCCCTTGTTTCAGAGGAGTTTCACCTCGTTAGTTCAGTCAGTTCTCATCCATCAGACTTCATTCTACTCCACACAAAAAGTCTGTTTAAATATGCACTGTTGGAAGAAACTTTATATATTAGTGTACAAATCAGGCAGGTGTTTTGGGTCTGTGTTTACACTCAGACACACTGAATGTATTTCTGTTACCTGTGATATGCTTCCATCTTGTCATCTGTATCGATGGACAAAGACCTGTGAACACAGAACAAAGGCAGGATGAGACTGACGCCCCTCACATCCACAGTCACCCAACACACCTGACAAAAACACTGAACAATTCTGAACCCTGTTGATGAAAGTGACCGGTTACTGAAGCTGTCAGATGAGGAAAAGGGAACAACACTTTATTCTGAAATGCAGCATAAACTGGATTTAAGTCTTCTCAACTACTTTGATGCTAAAACTGTCAGTTATTTCAGCTTGAGTAGCTAAATGTACTGTTAGCTTCACCACTAGATATTGCAGACGGAAGTTAGGATACAAACATCACCTGAAAATCAAAAACCAGGTGAACACGTGTCCATTAACGTCACAGTCATTCAAGTTTAAGTCAAATCGATTTTTATTTGTTTTATTTGGAGCGTTATTGCCGTTATTTCTGCCACCAAGAATCAAGCAGAAGCAGAATACAATGAACCCTTAGCAACAACAGCTAGCTTTACAGTAAAATCAGCTAGCAGGGTGTTTAGCTTCGATGCTAACTGTTTACCAATCGAGACACCGACATTAAAGCTCTCGTTACTTACTTCTCCAGTTTCTCGGAAACCTCCGTTACTTCACCGTTATGTTTGATAAAATCCATCCTGTCAACGACGACCTTCTCACTGGCACCAGAAACGAAACTGCGCCGGTCTGTAACCGGATTTTTCCACAAAATCAGTTGTTGTTGGTGGATTCACTGTCCGGGGGTTTTTGTGTTTGAACCGCAGTTGTTCCCCCCGCCATTTCTCACAAACCAATGAGCGAGGACATTACGTTTGACGCTATGATGACGTTGTCCAATCGGGAAAAACAACACCTTGAATGGGCGGGACGTCAGCAGAGCAGAACCAATGAGCAGCGTTGAGACGCGCAGGAAAACGGAAGTTGTTTCCGTTGAAGGTGTCTCAGTGGGCGTGTCCTGTAGTTTCGTGCGTCCCATAAACTGTTTATTAAATAAGTAGAATTAATAAATATAATAAACTTGCGTCCGTAGATGAACCAAGTAAAATGAAAACGGATGAATTTGCCTAAAACAAGCATCAGAGTTTGAGGTTTTACAGGCAGCCTCAGCTTTTGATTTTCTTTTAATTTCCAGAAACAGTCGGTTACGGCACAAGAATTGCTCGGTAACTTTCCGGTGTATTATTGCCACACCATTAAAAAAAAGCATCAGTATTACAATACGTTTATTTTCAGTTTTACCTTATTATGTGATATTATTATAATATATACATATATTGTTAATACAATAAACGTGTCACGTTATAACGTGATAATTCATTGTTTTTAATGTAAACCTATCACGTTTTAACGAATTCATATACTGTAATACTGTTGTATACTGTCCATATAGGTCTACTTAGATGATAAGAGTATTGTTATAACAATAAAAAAAATACTGCCTTAACAAAAAATTATTATGCCTACGTAATAACGTGAAAAGTAGATCGTTTCAACTTAAAACTAGCAGGTTATTGTTATAATAATAAACTAATCTCGTCATAACCTGAACCTGATCCATTTTATTTTTATGGCGTGGCAGCAACACGCTTCCGTGCAGAGTCTCTGACAAAGTCGGATAAATATGAAGACATGGAGTTATTGAGGGAAAACACAGGTGTAGCCTCACTGGATTGAATTAAAAAAGCAATAACAATGTGTCCCCTAAATAAGTTATGTACTTTATTTTATTTTCGTCAATAAGGACCCTTAAAAAAGAAAAGATAAAAAGGCGCAGTCACCAAAACCACACTCAGTCCATGTTATTGAATCATGTCTCAGTGTGTGCATCAAAGGCAGATCAGGGCTTTGTGTTGACAGAAGCTTTTATTGTGCAGAGTCACTGAGGCTGAAGGAAACACAGCTGTAAGGCCACAGACACACGTTAACTGCGTCTGTCAGTTTCCTCAGACTCAACTCAGGCCTCGATTTTTGCAAAAAGTTACAACAAACACTACATGATTACACATATATTATATATATACTGTGGAATAAAAAATTAAAGTGTTTTAAAACTTAAATTGGTCCTAACTGTTGAGATTTCTCTCAGAATAACGGGGCTGTCTCCAGAGCTCTGACTCGAGCCGCGAAGAGCAGAACTCTTTTCTCCACCTCGGCGCTGATGGCGGCCTGCGAGGCTCGCGGGTTCTCACGGAGAAACTCACAGATGCTGAGGACACACTCCCTCTGAGGACACACACACACACACACACACACAGTCCGTTAATCCAAATGAAGTACAGTTTGAAAGACAATGAGCTGACTTTTCACGTTGCATTTCACCCGGACACAGCGCCCCCTGCAGGCAGCAGACAGGTACCTTGTAAGCATCCACCTTGTTCTGTCCGGTGATCCGGTTGTAGATCTCTTTGCCGACCTGGAAGCCCGTTACTGCCATCAAAATCCTCCGGTCCTCATCGGACTGAGAGGACAGCAGGCGCAGCCACGCCATCTGCAGGAGGGAGGAAGACACTGTCAGAGCATCTCTGCACCGGTTTCACGTGTTTCTGCTCTCTGACAAAAGGTCATTATGTCTTTACGTCACTGATGAGGACTGTGACGTAAAGAAATCATCCGCTGCCTTCTGACTTCCGGATGATCCAACGATCAGATTCACCTCAACTTCTGCAAAACCTCAAACATCTCCATGATTTCGGCAGCACATCTTCCACCTCACGCGCTCCTGTGATTGGCCAATCAAAAGACCAGCTGACCGGACCGTACCATTTAAACCTTGTTAAACAGTTTACAGGCTGTTTACCAGAGGACTGTTTTTTCCCATGTAAACTCATTTTTGGTGTTTAGTTTAATGAGTTCTGTTTTATTGAGGCTTCAGCTGTGGCTCCTTCTTTTCTTTGGTAAACTTTATTCACTCCTGTGAAACATGCAACATCACTTCTGACAAGTTTTAAAAGAGAAACTTGTTTCTTTCTTTGAGACTGATGATCAAGTTTAAGGTGGAAGTGTCTGTTTTTCCCCAACAGGTGATCAGATCACATGAGCTGTAACAGGGTTTAATTGGCACGTGGCCATTGACTATTATTAATAACTCTAGTTAAATGATTTTCTTCCGGTTTATTTCTCTCTGATGAAGATCACCGTCTTCATTTCCTTCCAAAAACTGAAGTTAGCCTCAAGAATCAAATTAAATATTCTGACTGACATTCAGGCTGCAGCTCATGAAGGAGCTTAAAAACACTGTTAAAACACTGCAGTTAGAGTTTTAATGAATCATAAAAATCCTCATTTAGGTGGAAAATTTCAAAACATAGAATTCCACTTTGACACCAAACACTGAAACACGGCGAGAGAAAACATTCGGTGTTTTGTTTTGTGGCTTTACAGTCAAAAACTCACGTTTTACGTCCAAAGCCTGCAAATGTTCACAGCCGTGACCTGTTTAATCTTTCAGAGACTTTCAGAGATGATAATCTGCTAGTTTCACATCTGTGTGTTTTACCTGCTGGATTAACTGATCGTTGGTCATTTCTCCTCCTGAGTTCACTGAACCCGACATGACTGGAAAAAAACAGATTAAGACACAAGACAGTGAACCGTTTCGATGAAAGAACATTAAAACTTCATGTGTAATCAATAAATATGATTAAATTAGCAACATTTTCACGATAATATACCGAAAGAAAGATTGTTCTCTGGACAGAAGGGTGTGAGGCTTCGACTTCCTGTTTACAGCTGCTCTTCTTCTACGCTGTCGTCGGGCTCTGATGAGGCCGCTGCTGCCGCCCAGCGGTCAAAACGTGAATGAGACACATTCCTCAGCGTCTGAACAGGTTCCACTTTAAAAATGTCTTGTAAAGTTTCCTTACAAATGTTTTTTTTCAGCCTGAAACTTTATTTTGTCTTCATTTTTAGCAGGTTTCTAGAAAACAGACCAGGACTTTTCTGTTTAAATAAAATAAAAAGTAAACGTCAGCTAACGTGTTACTGTGATCAAATACTGCAACAGAAACTCTTTGTGCGTCACAGTTTTTATTGTTTTATCATCATGTGAAGTTAAAGGAGGTTTATTCATTCTCACGAGTCTCAACAGCTGCTTGTGTATCAGCTCTGTTCGAGCTCGCACCAGAGTGTCAACATGAAGATGAAGTTCATGCGTTTATATCACACATCGTTTCCACACTGAGGATTTATTTTCACAATGGACTTTAATGCAGCAGCCCAGCATGACCTTTTTCATATCAGCCAGGGCTTTGACAGGTATTTGTTAGTGTCATTCAGGGTCACATGACATCGGAGAGGTCAGAGGTCAGCTCTTCTCTCCGGGTTTGGAGAAGGAGCCCAGCTGCTTGGTGTTGACGTCCTTCAGCTGCTCCAGCTGCCTCTGTCCTCGTCTGTACAGATACTCGATGTGCATCACGTCCGTCTTCTTGATGCGAGCGTTCTCTCTGAACTCGTCGCGGATTCGGGGGATGAAGCCCGGTTTGTCGTGTCCGGCCCGCAGGAACTGTCGGTACAGAGCCAGGACCTGCTTCTGCAGCTTGCTGTGCCGCGCCATCACACAGAGTCCGCCTCAGCAGACCTTCTTCAGAGACAGAGGACAGTCAGAGAACAGGACAGCAGATGAAAACGCACTGACATCAGCAGTTTCTTCAGCTGCAGTTACTCTACTGTCCACTAGATGCTGCTGTCACCAAACTCGGACTGGACTGAAAACCTTTAGTTTTTCTCTGCAAACACAAAGTTTAAGCTTCTTCTTCTCATGTCAGGACAGATTCATGAAAACAGGCAAACACGTGAGATGATGACGCTCCCTGAATGTGTCATGTGAGTGTTGATCACAGAGGACCCTGAACACACCACCACACTCTGCTTTGAGTCTTTTCTGTTGAGGTTTTGAGTTCCAGTTCAA
>JAPZDY010000022.1:27121727-27131733 GCA_029783645.1 Ctenochaetus hawaiiensis | reverse complement strand
TAGATTTAGATTTAGATTTAACATTTAGGCCTAACATTTAGATTTAACTTTTAGATTTAGATTTAACATTTAGGTTAAACATTTAGATTTAACATTTATATTTAGATTTAATTATTTAATAAATTTTCAAAGTTAACAAATATTGTGTTAAATGTGTTAAAAAGTGACTTTCAAAAATTCACACCACTTTTAAAAACATGATTTGAAGCTAAATGTGACAAAATGTTGCTGTTATTTTCACCATGACCAACTTTACAAACGGCGCCCCATATAAAATGAGCTAATAGTGCCTCTTTAAGTTTTCTGGCTGTTTAATGCCAACGTTGTCATCTATTTATATTGCATACGTTACATTTTTGGCCTTGGCTTCCTGCCGTTCGGAGGGCGGAGCTAGGGGGCTCGACTCCTTGACCTTCCGCACCCTCACTCGTTTCCCTCCTGACAGCTCGTCCTCCACTGCCTCTCTGGTCTCTGGATCGAGGGTAAAGAAGTGGTAAGTTAAAGAAGAACTTGTTTTCCATATAATACATACATTAATGCACACCGCAAGCGCTTACTCCATCTGTTGCTAATAATACTAAAAAAAAACTGAAATAACGCTAGCTAGTGAGTCATTTAGCTACGAGCAAGACTCACAGTGTCAGTCATATATGCTAGCTGAACGTAACGTAACACAACTGTGTCAGTATCAAATAAGATGTAACTCACCTTTGATGAATATTATTTGGGCTTTGTAAAAAGCCTCTTTCCACCACACCCAGTAAATTTTGTCACTGCTGACACGTTTAGTGTCGAAGTCTTTCATGTCCGTTGTCAGGACAATCTCTTTACAACCGTCGTCCACATATTTAACGTAGGCAAACATTTCTAATGGTTGAATGATAAAGCCAACGGTTAAGCAGTTCATCAAACCTCGTACTGGTCGCGCGACCACGTAACGGTTTGAGCTCGAGCTGGAGCGTGAGGGATCCAGTCCAATGGCGGTGTTCTGTCCAGGATTATTATAGTTAACTAAGACTAAAAGTAAAAATAGCAATGAAAAAATATTTTAGTTAACCGAAATAAAAATAATAAACACGAAAACTACATAAAAACTACAATACAAAACTGACCCAAACTAAACTGAATTGCAGATACAATTGGCTTAGTTCTAGTTTTCTATTCATTTCCCCTCTCCATTTTTACTGTATTGTGTTCAGTTTGACTTCTTGAGATAAGGGGCTAGTACCAGTAGGAACACCATAAACACAGCTCATTTGACCTGTGTGTCAACATTATTTCTTCCTTTAAAGGATAAAATAAAACTTCTACTACCAATCTAAGACTAAAACTAATTAAAAACTAAACTAAAACTACTTATTAACTTGTTACACTAACTAAAACTAAACTGAAATATAAAAGCAAACTGAAAAACTAAATAAAAATAAAAACTAAAGGAAATTTCAAAACTATAATAAGCCTGGTTCTGTCAGCCTGTAATGCAAAGTGTCCAACAATCAAATAGACTGAACTTTGGCGAAATATTCGCGTGAAGCTGTGTCGGGACAGCCTATCAGCGTTGAGATTCTAGACGATGATGTCAGTCCCGCCTATTCCAGAAGCTAGTAGCAGCTTTGCCGGCCGGCATATTTATCTGGCTCAAAGGCTAGCGATCTGTATTCAACAGTGCATGTTTACTTGTGTTTCTTGTCAGGTTTGCCGCAGAAAGTGGAAGGGGCTGAGGGACACTTATATTAAAGAGAGGAAAAAAGAGGCAGGAAGGAAGAGTGGATCGGTAGCAGGGACAGGGAAGCGGTGGAAGTACTCTGCGGTCCTCTCTTTTCTCGACCCCTTCGTCACCCCCAGGGAGACTGGTGGCATCATGGGCCGGGGAAGAGAGGACCGCAGAGTACACGCAGGACGAGGATGAGGGGGAAGTAGGTGAAGCAGGTACAGCGACGCGATCGTGGTGATATCAGCCATGGATGATGACAGAAAGACATGGAGGGAATAATTGTTTTATTTTATATATTGCGGTAGCCCCTCCCCTTCGTTTTGGGCAAATATTCGCGAGTAAATTCAACATACACGGCCAAATTCGCGCGAGTAACGCGAGGCGAAAATTCACTTCGCGTCCGGTGTGAACGCACCGTAAGTCAGACCGAGCAGAACAAGTTTAGTGTCAAACTGCCACTTCAAGTGTCGTCCTCAAGCACTCTGTTAACTGCTGCATGTTGCTAAACGAACTGTAAATGTGTGTGTGTGTGTGTGTGTGTGTGTGAGCAGGCTGGAGCAGCTGGTCACCCTGTTCGTCCATAAGAACAACCTGTCTTACCTCCCTCAATGTCTCATCAACATCTCCACGCTGAAGATGGTCGTCGTCAGCGGCGACGAGCTCAACTGCATCCCGACCAGACTCTGCAGCAGCTCCGACATCAAGTACTCGATCACATGATCACAGAGAGCCGACCAGCGTTTCGATACCTTCAACACAACATCACGACAAAAACTTTTAGTCTTTAAAAACTGATTTTATTGTGTT
Organism: Ctenochaetus hawaiiensis; assembly: GCA_029783645.1. Classification (NCBI taxonomy): domain Eukaryota; kingdom Metazoa; phylum Chordata; class Actinopteri; order Acanthuriformes; family Acanthuridae; genus Ctenochaetus; species Ctenochaetus hawaiiensis. The sequence goes on along the minus strand of JAPZDY010000022.1, from coordinate 27,129,212 downwards.
AAAGTTGAGTTCTGTCTGCATCACAGTAATGACCAGCAGCTGGAAAATGATGACCTCTAGTGGCAGAATGTAATTACTGAAGAGTAATGGGCCTAGAATTGAACCCTGTGGAGCTCCACATTAATTCCATTCTGGAGAAAAAACTGGAATCCAGACTGTTTCAGCTGAAATCAGTTGCCACATTTGTCAAGATGATTACTTGACGCATTTCTCCGGATCTCTGACAAACTCTGTGCTTAAAGAGGGAAAAACCTTTTGCTTCCTTGTGATGACAGACTGATTATCTTGTTGCTTCAAGATAATAAAGCTGGTTTTCTTTCTCTTTCTGGTTTTCTTTTTTTCTCATCAGGTTCATTCGACTGTACGACAACCCAGCAAGTAAAGAGAAGAAGAAGAAGGAGGAGGAGAAGAAGAAGGAGGAGAAGAGGAGGAGGTGGAGGGAGCAGAGAGAGGAGGTGAAGGACAGCAGAGAGAAAGAGTTCATCGAGGCGTACATCGACTCGCTGAAGGACAGAGGTGAGCGTCTACGGAGGATACGGAGGGACGAAAAGCTTTGCGGATTTAAACCAACTCACTGACAAACAGGACGTTTGAGGCTTTTTTCATCATTTAGGAGAAAAAACTGTACTGTACTGAAATTTGGGGTCTGATCATTATTGTCATCATTATTATTATTCATGGGATGTTTAAAAAGTCAATATTTATAATAGTTATATAGTTTTTACCATCAGTAACAAAATAAACGGCTCAACCTGAGAAATAAATGTATGATCTGGTGATCAGATAAACCAGCTGACATGTTGTTTGTCCCTCATCAGACACCGTCCCATACTCCACCACCAAGGTCTCCATCTCCTGCCTGCTGTGAAGAAAAAGAGGAGGAAACTGTCTGTCCGCATGTGAGTGACTGACGGTCAATCGAAAAGGAGATGATACAAAAATCAAATAATACTAAATCATAATATATCAAAACATAATAAGACAAAGAATAATATCTGATTGTGTTTGACGTTGAAGGCGTCAGCACTTTTACAAACGTCTCTTTAGTAACAGAGTTTAATGTAGAAAATGTTTTTGCTGCAGAGGATTTTTTAAGTTGCAATACCGCGAGTGACCACCAGGGCACAGTAGCAGCTGGGCTGAGTGGTGACAGTGCAGAAGTCCACAATGATGGACTGTGGCTGAAACTACTGGTTTTCTAATCCATAACAAACACTCAATATATAACTAAATCAACCAGTTGGCTATAAAGTGTTTATCAAGCATTGCATTGTGGGAATGTTAGCTTAGAGCAGTTTACATGCTGTGGGTGTTAGCTTTAAACAATGGAAGAAAACGTGACAAAAAAGACCTAATTTTTCCTCTGAGTGCCACTCAAATCAAATTAAATCTTTTTAAACACATTCAAAGAAAAATTTGGATGTGTTTCAAATGATGTTTTCAAATGTTTCAAACTGTCTAAACACCTGCAGCTTTTTAAGATCTTTGTCAAAATGAAACAGTTGACTCTTTTTTCTTTCACTGAGGTGTTTTTGAAGCTCTATATACTGGAAACAGAGGGAACTGCAGTTCACTTCAGGGCCACTAGGAGCTGATTTCAGACGCAACCATGCTCTCATTTCAATAAGCTAACATGCTAACGCTAGCTTGTCCTAAGCTTTGGTTTATGGAGAAAGTTTCATATATATATATATATATATATATATACATATATATAGTGTACTATGTTGAAACTTTGAGTTTGAGACATGTGTTTATTATATTTATTACTGTAAGTGTAACTTACCTGGGGTTGTATGGAAGTCAGTTCATGCCACCAATAAAAAGACAAAAGTTTAAATGAAAAATATTAGAAATCACATTTTAAAGATGAAGAGATAAAAAGTAAAAGTAGGAAAATCAAAACCATGATGTTTCATGTCTAAGATTTGAGATAAAAAAGATGCACATATGCTCTTAGGGGGGAAAACAGTAGAAAATTTTCAAATTAAAATTAAAATCTTGGCACATTAGAAAGTCATTCAGCAATCAAACATTTTTACTGAGTATCAGAATTTTTGAATGTTGTATTTTTTCTTTTTAGTCTTTTTACAATTAATCTTTCTGTCCCCAGCACTAATAAACATACAAAACTCAATGCTAATGTTAGAAAGACTGAAGTTTTGACTCTTTAATCTTTAATTTATTTCACTGATTCCTTCTGAATTCCTGAATATTTTTAAATTGTTTTCAAACTGTTTTCTGTTTATCAAAAATAATTTTTCATTCCGTAAGCGGGTTTCCAGCATTTCAACATATTTTTATTACAATCATAATATTTATGATTACATCATTATGTTATGATTTTTGAGGTTTATATTGGGATGATTTTTTTTTTGCAGTGAGTTTGAAGATTTGAAGAAGTTTAGTTTTTCACAAGAACTGAGAATATTTGAGATAAACTGGATTTTTTAATTGAAGGTTTGAAAGTTGTGACCAAACAGAGACGAGGCTAAATGTGAAAAGATTCAAGTTTCTTTTGTTTATTTGTTTGTTTGTTTGTTTGTTTGTTTGTACAGGTTTAAGCAGCGAATCGACTCAGCTGACACTTTAAACATAAAAACATTTCAAACATAAACATAAACATTCTTGTTTTTTAGAATGTTTGTGAATTTGGTTATTTATTTTCTGAAATGAGAAGCAACTTATAACAAATGTACATATGCAGCCACTGAGATTTACATTGATTTTTAAAAATCAGATAATTGATTAGGATTTATTACTGTGTTAAAATGTTTAAGTACAAACGAGTTCTGTAACTTAAGTCACATTTGGTTCTTAGGTTTTTCAAAATGAGGAAAAATGTTTTTGGGTCGAATATTTTTTTTGGGTTGTAGAAAATTTGAATTTTTTATTGTGTGACACTTTGGGTGTTTTTTTTGTTTTATTGTGACATTTTTAATTTGAATAAAAGTTGTCTATGAAGACTTTTTGTTCACATTGTCTAACTTCAATGATCTTTGCAGAATTTCAGGATGAACAGAAAGGATAAGGATAAACAGATGAAAAAAATGAACCAAAACTGATTCATCACTTGAGAGTAAAAGAGAAAAAAAATATAAAAAACAAACAAGTCAAGTGTTTTGATTTCCATACGTTTCTCTTTATTATTATTATTTTCATAGATATTATTCAAAATTATGTTCTTAACAAGATAAAGAAAGAGTTTGCAAATGCACAACACGAAGACGTCATTCAGCGTCTCTTGGTTTATATATAAAAACAGATATGAACATGGAGAATGATTAGAGGCACACGTTCAGAGAAATTAAAGTGCAGCGATCAGCAAATGTTCTGCATCATGTACGAGGGGAGTCGACTGCATTAGTTCATCAGATCTAATAACTATCAGCTAAAATAAAAGTCTTCTCAGTAAACTTGTCGTACAAAAACAGAGTTAGAAAAGCTTCACTCGTCTTTTCTGTCAGTCGCCATCAGTTCACTTCCTGCTCTTTTCCTCTGGTGTCCATGTCGCTGCTTCAGGTCTCATCTTTTCCACTGAGAAATCCTCAAATCGGGTCAATTAGATCTGAGAATTGTTCAAATTATTTCAGCTATAGAAAACTGTTTTGACATGATTAACAGTTTGCTTTTCAACAGCAGCGTTTGGGTTTGGTTAAAATGACAAAAATCAAACCGATTATCAAAATAGCTGCAGATTAATCTTCTGTTAATCAACTTATAGATCATAGAGTTCGAAAAGCAGGAAAAAAGGTTCTTAAGATCTTTTTTTTAAATTTCACTATTTGCAAAATCTGGAAGAGCCAAAGTGAAGCAGAAACTTCCCGATGAGACTCGAACGCAGCAGTGACAGAAAGACCAGAGAGACGAAGCTGAGGAGGTCAGTCCAGTTTCACAACCTGCAGGATGTAGTTCTTAACACTGCAGTGCATTCTGGGACACAGAGTACCAACTCTGCAGGGCTTCAGACTGTAGAAAAATATAGTATAGGTCCAGTTCAGTTTGACATCATGTCTGAAAATGTGACAACAGAAAAATGAAACAGATGAGATTTAAATCTCAGCTGAGTCGTAAAAATTTGGTCAAAAACAAAACACACTCTTAACGAGCCGACAGAGCTCAAGGTTTAGTAAAAATAATCATTAATTTATTCTCTATTTTAGATTAAATATCTTAAAGATGAAGACAGAAGTTTGAAAATTGAACCTAAATTTTAGAAATCTGAATGATGAGGTGAAAACTTCTGCCTCCTGCTGTGAAAACCACAAACCCTCTGTGGTTTCATGTGATTGTGCTTCATGAAGCTTCACACCTTCATCATCAGGACGCTCAGCTGTTTCTGCAGCTGCCATCACATCCGTGCTGCATTCAGGCCACGTTGGATAACTGAAGACAGACGGCGACGTCCACCAAACTGACGTCATCGCCCAACATGGAGTCTGAAAAGTTCTGGTTATTTTACATCTGCACTGAGACTTTAACTGTCGCAGCCAGAAACTAGGATTTCCCACACAGGAGATATAACCTGAATGCAGCATGTGATCCCTTTACAGTCATTCTGCCTGCATGGTGTGTGAACGTGGGTTTGGTCAGAACGTTGGTAATGGATTCATGTAATGTCCGAACAAAGACTGACCGACCTTCATCACCGTGTGAAGGTCAAACTTTGAGTTTTTAATTCAATCCTCCTGATTCAGCACACGATGCCCTCAAACCGCACGCTCAGGAAACACACACACACACACACACACACAAACTGAAGCCAGAGCAGTTACAAAGCTGTTGCCATGGGTACAGCATCGCCTGGCCGTATCCATGGTAACAGGGTTGCTCCTGCACTCGTCGCTGTGACGTCAGCAGCTCCGACAGACGGCTTGACCTCTAAAAACATCTGGCGAACAAAAGGCAAGAATGAAAACAGAAAATCAAAAAAACATGGCACCATTTGGTTCCTGACAAGCTGCCGACTCTGAAGGTTCAAACTGTTTCTGTGGCTTCAAATCAAACCAACACAGTGAGAGGAGATGTTGAACCTGGACTGAAAAACAAACTGCATCAGTAACTATGGGCGCTTGATTCGTTCGACCTGGAGTGGCAGCCAGCCGGGAGGAGCTTTTACATCAGACGGGCCGAACGCACTTCAAGTATTTAACACACAAGAAAAACAGATGAGGAGATCAGATGATCAGATGATCAGATGGGATACGGAGCCACAGGTGTCATGGAGGAAAAACACTCAGAGGGTTCAGAGGAAGTTATCGGCTTCGAGTCTGCAGTCAGTTTCATGAGCGAACCTTCAGAACCTTCAGACTCCTGTGGCTCTCCGGCTGGATTTGTGCTGAAACATCACTTGGCAGTTGAACATGTCGTGTTGTCTGTGAGCTACAAGGCGGGAGGTGAAGTACATGAGAAATGAAACCAGAGCAGAAGGTTTGCAAACTGCAGGTAAGTTGTTGTTTTTCCCTCCATGACGCCTTCAGGCTCAGGAACTTCAACCCCTTCAGTTCATTTTCTCAGTGTGTCAGTGTTTCTTCTGTTTGAGCCTCGACATGAAAACACACAAAGAGGATGATGTCATTCTGAGCATGCTCAGTAACAACCTGTTGTTGCCATAGTAACAGTCACTCAGGAGTCTCATGAGTACAAACTGTCCGTGTGAGGAAACTGAAGGAGCACGCCGCCCCCTGCAGGCGATGGCTTCCACTCCCATGAGTCTCACATCTCCAGTGTCATATCCCAGAATCCCGAGCAGCTCCGACCTCATCGTCCTCTCCCAGGTTCTCCAGCTGCTCCGGAGTCTCAGTTCAAACAGCTGTCTGTAGTTTTGGGACACTTGATGTCAGATGTGCAGGAAACTCAACACCTCCACCTCAGGTTGGTTCTGTACAACAAGGGCCGTTTGATCTCCTGACCTCTGCAGACCTGACGGGTGGAGGGACGGGAAACTGACTCCAGAGTGTTCAGGCGGCAACCAGACTGACAGACAACCTTCACAAAGATCAGGTGGATGAACAGCAGGACGTCCTGGTCTGATCTGAACATCAACCTTCTTCCTTCACCTCCTTCTGAGGGAGGAGTCTGAGACTCCCGAGGGAGGAGTCTGAGACACCCGAGGGAGGAGTCTGAGACTTCCGAGGGAGGAGTCTGAGAAACCCGAGGGAGGAGTCTGAGACACCCGAGGGAGGAGTCTGAGACTCCCGAGGGAGGAGTCTGAGACACCCGAGGAAGGAGTCTGAGACTCCCGAGGGAGGAGTCTGAGACTCCCGAGGAAGGAGTCTGAGACACCCGAGTGAGGAGTCTGAGACTCCCGAGGGAGGAGTCTGAGACTCCCGAGGGAGGAGTCTGAGACTCCCGAGGGAGGAGTCTTAGTCATCAAAACAAAACTGGGGATAAAACTGCCATTTAAAACTGAAATACTCAACTGAAAAAAACGTGAATGTTTCCTATGAGAGATGATGATGAAGCTGAAGTTCTTTGAAAACAAAGAGCCGTTTACTGAAACTCCTCACTGAGATTCTGGAACATCTGAAGGCCTTGTGGTCTGTGTTGTTGTCAGAAGGTCTGCAGAAGATGATGAGTGAAGGAACTTGAGGTTTATCTGCTGCAGCAGCTGTGGACTTCGACCTGACGGGTTTCTGGTTTTTGTCCACCTGTTTTGGACTCAAGGTGACGGACGTTCTAAAGAAACGTCCCACCAGGGGCTCGAAGCCGTGTGGGTTCCTGCAAAAAACACACAACAAGCCTGCAAAATGACTTTAGGGGGCGCTGTTTGGCTCAGTCAGAGCGGGCGTCCGATGTTCAGAAAAAAAGCCTGGATGAGGAAAAATGCAGAACCGGATCACAGTCGGAATGAAAGTGAAGCTGTTTTTGTCATTTGAACGAAATCAGAATGAAGATGAGCAGACAGAAGAGGGAAATGATTCAGATGAACAGAAAGAACGACGCCTCGGCTTTTCTTTCCAGGTCAGTGAACTCATATTCAGCAAAAAGGATCAGACTTAAAGCTGGAAAATGGAGGATTTGTTACACTAAGAAATAAAGCTGTCAGTGTGTTTGCCGCCGAACGTTCTGACTCTCAACAGTTTGGATCTGAAGAAATAAAATAAAATAAAAAATAAAAGTAGGTGTCTGTTTGTTCTGAAGGAGGCGGGACTAGCAGACACGGCTCAGGCCTCGGCGCTGCGATTGGCTGGGCCAGCTGTCCGTCACATGCTGCTGTCCTGTAGGAGTGGCTCAATGTCCTCTGTGTCACTGGTGGGCGTGGCCAGCGGGCCGGGGTTCTGAGCGTGTGCGCTGGAGGTGCTGCTGGACTTGCGTGCGGCGCAGGTCTTGACGTCGGCCAATCGGTGGTGCTCAGGGATGAAGAAGGCGACGAGAAGAGCGAATACGACGGCACACGCTCCGAACAGGAAGGGAGGACCAGGGATGATCAACTTCTACACACACACACACACACACACACACACACACACACACACACACACA
>JAPZDY010000022.1:27000554-27020555 GCA_029783645.1 Ctenochaetus hawaiiensis | reverse complement strand
TCAGTTTTCAGAGATCGTTTCAGTTTTGTTGCACCATTAAAAAAAACTCGTTCGGTAGTTTCTCTGTATCACCGACCTGAAGCCTTATCTAAATGGTGGTTACAACATTGGGTTGGTTTTACAGTACAGGGAAGCTGCAGGCCATCATCTCCTGAATGTGTTATTAGAGGAGCAATTCACGTTTCTTGTGAACTGAGTAAGTAAAGGTAAAGACGTCAAACCCCAGTTTGACCATTGAAACGTCCAAAGTATCAGTTATATCGTGTTTGGGTTGAATAATCCCATACTGGTAATTTGGGGAAAGGTCATGTAACGTTTAATGGTTCTTTAATTAGTCCAGCAACAGGAAATTAAACAAACAACCTTCATAAATATTGGATTCTGTCTTTTCTGAGTTTGGGAGTTGAATATTATTTTTTGTGCTTGTGTGTTTTTGTGTGTGTTTTTCAAATCTCATTTTTTGGCTTTTGTTCCAGTGTATCTAATAGAAGTCAGTTTAAGTTTCTTGCACAGACACATGTAGTGGTTTCTTCAGTGGTTCTCACTTGAAGTTGTGTTGTCTCTGAGGGGAGTTAAGTCCTTTCAGCTTAAAGGGCTGCAACAAGATCACACATCATCAGAATTAGAATTCACTGTCGTCCACAGCGATATATCAGCTATACATTAACCTGGTTTAGTAATTTTTGGCATTTTTGTCTTCAAATTTTCTGCTTTCTGGTGTTTTATCACATATTTTTGTAAACCACAGTCTCCTGTGAGGTCGCACAGCCTTGAGACCTCAAAATAACCCATCAGTCTGTCATGAAGGCTAAACCTGGACATTCATGACATGAATTACTGTTTGTGTGTCTGTCTGAAGAGCTTTAATTAACCCTCTGTCTGCCTGCATGATCACTGAGCATCTGGGATAAATTTTGAAGAAAATCTTTTGAAAAAGTTGCTAATTGAATAATCTGTGTGTGTGTTTGTGTCCTCTTCAGGCCAAGGAGATCCTGACCAAGGAGTCGAACGTTCAGGAGGTGAGATTTTCCAGAGCAGCGGAGAAAATCAAACTTTAACTCACTGATTTGATGTGTGACCTGCCTGTCTCTGGGCAACATGCAGGCCTTCAGGAGAGAGAGACTGTCTTATTATAGAACTGGAAGACTAAGATTTGAAACGCTGACGAGAAAATTAAAATCTTGTTGAGAAAAGAGGCACTAGAGAGAAAATTATCTTGTCAACAGCTTTCCTCGATTTTCATTTGTCAAAGCAAGGAAATCAGATTTTGATGCTGAACAAAGATTCAACTATTTGGTCCATTTTTTTTTCCTCCCATTTCAGCTTCACTGACCTCCTACATCAGTCTACACGGGTCTTATGTCTCACCTGTAAAACTCTTGTTTTAACATCACTGGAGCAGAGCGCTGAGTAGCTAACAGACTGCTCATATTCAACATAATTTGACAGCATTTAGCAGTAGGACTTGTCTTTTGTGTCCCTTAACTTCTGCTGCATGTTGACCCAGGATGTTATTTCACCCTGTCATTACACCTCAGTTCATTCTGAGACTTGGTTTGTGAAGTTTACACACTGTCACTCCTGCATTGATCTGTGTACAATGACGCAGCTAAAGAGCAGCGGAACAGACTGTTCACATGTTGAAATCTTCAGCTGCTGGAGGGTTTCCAAACATCAGAAAGGGAACTAAAACAAAATTGTTGAAAGCCTTTTTGTGCAGGAAGTCGCTTTAATATCTGTTGTGAATTGACGGAGGACAACTTTGTTCCAAAATGCTAATTAGACTGATGCCTCAGCTGAAACTAAACAATGTTTTTTGTTCAGCACTTCATGTAAATGTTAGAAGTTTACGTATTGATGGTAAAATGTCCTTTTAATATTTTAAGAAACAGCCAGTTTTTTTCTGGATACTGACTTCCAGTGTTCCCTCAGTGTGTTGGGAGCAGAAAGTGACCGAGCCTCTTTAGTCGAGAACAATATCACACCTTGTTTACACCACAAACTGTGTCTTTGCTGAACTGCTCACACACTCACTTTGCTTTTTAAATGTCATTGAGTCTCCTCGGAAACAGCCAACCATTAGGAGTATAAAAGCATCATTATAACTGTGTTCTTGATAAAAAAGTAACAAAGAAGCAGTTGAGCCACAATTTTAGTTGAATGTTCCAAATTATCAATCAATCAAACTTTATTTCTGTAACGCTTTTCATGCAATAAAATGCAACCTAAAGTGCATTACATTATCTCCCTCATCCCCAATTCAGCAAAGCAAAAAATCTGTCATAAATAACTGAATAGATATGTGAAGGAAGTGTGTTTTAAAAGCAGGAACTGAGGAGGCAGAAGAAGTGTTGTCATTACTCTAATGACTTATAATGAGGAAATTAAAGTAATGGTTTTTATTTCACCGTATGATGTCCTGTTTTTAAATCTGTCCTTAATCATTGTTTCAGTTCTGTGTTCTTCATGTCTTCGGAGGAAATTGGAAACCATTTGAGGAAATTGCTGTTTGTTAAGTTCAGATTATTGATGGACTGAATCTCTTTAATCAAAGAGTCTTTCTGTTCAGCATGTTAATGTAATGTCATGGGGCTGAAGTTTAACGGTGACTGTAAATATAATAACCCGCTCATGTGAGTTTGTTTGATGATCCAGTTGTTACCTGTGTCCTCAGGTGCGATGCCCAGTGACAGTGTGTGGCGATGTCCACGGTCAGTTCCACGACCTCATGGAGCTGTTTAAGATCGGAGGCAAGTCTCCCGACACCAACTACCTGTTCATGGGAGACTACGTCGACAGAGGCTACTACTCTGTGGAGACGGTCACGCTGCTCGTCACGTTAAAGGTAACCGCCGTCACTGTGCCGTCAGTACGTGAGTCCTGGATCAGGCTGATGCAGAGTCAGCAGAAACGTTTACAGGGTGTCTGCAAGGATCAGAAAATCTTAAAGAACTGAATCTGGCAACTAAAATGTAAAGGAGGTAACAAAGTCTTAAAAAAGGTAAAAAAAAAAAAAAAAAAAATCAAAAAGGTTTAACATTGAATTCTAAATGATATTAATAAGGTTTTACAAAAAATCTTAAATTTAACAAGATGAATCCTGCAGAAACCCTGATTTTAGTTTTTGTCTGATCAAATTGAGGATGCAGTTTGGAAATTGTACTCAGCATTTTTTAAAAATATTTTTATTAAGCACCAAAGAGACCAAAACTGTTGACACGTTCAGGCTCCTCCTTTGTGGACTCATCAGGTTTAAGATGTTGTTTAGGTTCAGGTCTGGAACTGAGACCAGTTGATGATGATAAAAAAAGAACAGAGGACAGTCATTTTAAACTCCTGAGGCTTTTTTATTCCAGAGACATGTGAGATATTAACAAGTGACTCCTGTGTGGCCCCTAAATGAAGACAGCCATGCTGGTCAGAGCATGTGAACACAACACCACAGATACCAACAGCATTTCTAACAATTCAGATAATCTCATTTCTTGTGGCTGATGGCTCAGTTTTAAATACGAAAAGCATCAAAGTGTCTCTGCTGCTGTTCGGTCGTCAGATGTAACCACGTTTCCTCACCATGTTACTGTGATACACCTCAGTACAGCTGAGAGGAGCTCAGCACTGAGAAAACCCCTTTACTTAGATCACTAAACATGATCCCGAGAAATAAAAAATGAGTGACGTGCCTGACTTATTTAACCATCAGACAGGCAGAGAAAGAATAGTTGAATATTGTCACTTAATAAAACGTCTGCACAGGCTCTGCTGGAAGAGCACCGTGTTGCACAGCAGCTTCACTCCTCACTGTGTCCACACAGGATGCGTTCAGGGACAGTTTGTCGTCAGCAGAATTCAGAACATAACATACAGTCATTGTAGTTACACGCATCAAGAGGACAGAAAACAGACTTAAAGTGTAAAAAGCTGCTTCGAGCAGCGGTTGCTCTCACAGCAGCAGTTAAAGAAGAGCTGCTGATAAAAGGTTTTCTGTTCTGTCAGACAGAAAAACCTGCACAGAAGCTCTCCTGAATGCAGCTGTTGTCATCTCCACGTTCAGGCAAAGAATACAGATTTTCTTCATAACAGCTCAAATGCAACAGGCTGAGTTTGTGTTGGAATGTGTTCAGTGTGGAGAAGCAGAAGTTTCTTCCGGTCTGAGCTGTGAGACGTTCAGGATCAAACTTTGTTTATTGTTTCTGTGAAGAAAAGTCACAGTCTTCTCTGCTGCCGTTAAGGTCTGTTGAGTCTCATCAGGTGATGGAGGCAGATGACAATTCTGATGTCAGCCATTTACTTGAAAAATCAGCGTAACTGTCATGCAGCTTATTGCATGAATACCCGACTCACAGGTTAACGTTGGAGATAAAACAGCCTTGTAAAGTTTCAGGTGTCAGCAGTGACAACAAGTCGATTTATCATCACAGTGAGCTCGTTTGATCCTGTGGAAGTTTAAAACTCAAACTCAGCTCAGTGTTTAAGTCTCAGCTCTGCAGAGCCACGAGTCCGCTGACGTTCCGTTCATCGTGACAAATCTGATAAGCGGGAGACTAAACCCGTTGATCTGGCTGCATCAGTGCGTCTAAAAATAACCTCCAGTTATTTAGTCAGTCCTCTGAACTTGATTCTGTTCAAACAAAATCAAATAATCACCTCATCATGAGCTTCAGTGTTCCTCTGAGCAGATCCGCTCCGCTGATTTTGACTTCAGGAACATTTACTTGTGAAGTTTGTGTCTAAGATCACGACCCAGCGATGAGCTTTCATCAGTCCGACAGCAAAGAGTGAAGCAACATCTGAGACGTCGTGTTCAGGGAGGAGAGGAGAAGAAAAACAAGCTGAGCTTTGTCAAACAAACCAACTTATTTATACAGATGACTGAATCGTATCTCTGACTGGTTATTTAAAAGGAATGTAATCTGCAGCAACTCTCAGGATGTGTGAATATGCAAATTAATGTCTCATTTCTTCATCTTTGTGTCAGAAAATAATAAAAAAAGTCTCATAAATTGTTAAATTCAAAGGCAAAGTTGTGATTTCCTGGTAGATTTTGACATTTGACGAGCTGAAACCTCGACTGGACACGTTTATTTATGTTTTCTGTCAGCTGATCGTCTAATGTCTTCATCTTTATATCATTTTAGCTCTTAAAGAAAAGGTTGGTCACAGCTTCATAATTAATAATTAATTGTTCTGTTGTTGTTTTCAGGTTCGTTTCCAGGAGCGAATCACCATCCTGCGAGGGAACCACGAGTCGCGGCAGATCACTCAGGTGTACGGCTTCTATGACGAGTGCCTGAGGAAGTACGGCAACGCCAACGTCTGGAAGTACTTCACAGACCTGTTTGACTACCTGCCGCTCACTGCACTGGTTGACGGACAGGTAGGACGGTCGGCTCATATCTGCTGACATTAGAGATTTCTCTCTGAATGTCTTCTCAAGTAGCAGTGAAACAGCATCATCCTGTCACACTGTCACGTTCCTCTCTCACACAGGAAGTTACAGGTGTTTTTACTGCACGTGGTCACAGGTGAACTGAGAAAGATCACGTTTTTGGTGACTGAAAATTTGCAGCCATTGTGAAAAGTTTCCGTGGCCGATGTCTTTTGGTTGTTTTCCAAATCTCATTTGACTGAAATGAATTCTCCTCTCTGTTTCAGATCTTCTGTCTTCATGGAGGTTTGTCTCCATCCATAGACACTCTGGATCACATACGAGCTCTGGACCGCCTGCAAGAAGTCCCACATGAGGTACACACACACACACACACACACACACACACACACACACACACAGCCCAGGATGTCATGTTGTTTACAGTCGGAGGAAACTTTCAGATCATCTGTGAGATGATGTTGGTGTGCAGCAGACTTCCCATCTGTGTCTGACTCAAGCTTGAACATGTTTAGTTTCCCTCACACACTCATGTTCGCCATCTTGAACCTCACGCATGCTGGGCTGCGTTAGTGGGCGGGGCCTGATACCTATGATTCATCGATTCAGAATTTACAATGATGGGGGAAAATTAGATGTTCCAGCAGCCTTTTCTCTGCACTTCATGTCTGAGAGAAGAGTTAGAACAGTTAAGAACCATAAAATGTTTCTGGAGGGAAACTTTTGAAGCTCTTAGATCCTTTAAAGACATTTAATTACACTGATTCAGTTCAGTCTTGTGAGCTAAATTCTAGGCCTCTATTTGTGTTGTTGGTGTTCTTATCATTGACTAGTGTGTTCTTCTGACGCAGCAGCGGTTAATTTGATCAACAGGAAAGAATGAGTTCAGGTTGAAAAAAGTAATGACAAAAACAGTAATAAAGGTGGTGTTAATGATGTATTTTAATAAAGTAACAGAATCCTGACAAAAATAAACAGGAAGTGTTCTGTCAAAGAGCAGGAACCAGTTTCATGTTTGAAAACGGCTCATTAACGTGCAGAAACAGCTGCTCACTGAAGCTTTTAATGAAACAATCAGGAGGAAGTAGTGCTGCGGTCGGGACTATTTTCAGTGGCGGACTAATTCACATCTGGTGCTTCAGTGAGTATTTATGGCAGCAGCAGCAGTGTGTGTGGGACTGAGTCCAAGTAAACTACTGTGTGTGTGTGTGTGTGTGTGTGTACACAGTAATGAAGGAACATGTCAGTCAGTGCAGCAGCGTGACTCACTGCTGGTTTTTATAGTTTTTTGGCAACAATGGAGCTCTGTGGTACAGAGGAAGGAGATGCATCAGGCTGTGACACACACACACACACACACACACACATACACACACACACACACAAAAAACTAGTTGGTTGCTGCGTTCTTCTTCTAAAACTGTTGGTGTTTTCAAACCTCTAGTTCAGGTTACCTCAGGTAAAACTGATTTCACTGATCAGTCCAAAGGGGGACCGTCGCTCATGTGTGTGTGGGGCTACATACACAACAGTGTCAGTAAGTGCTCTCTCTCTCTCTCTGTGTGTGTCAGGGCCCGATGTGTGACCTGCTGTGGTCGGACCCTGATGATCGTGGTGGGTGGGGCATCTCCCCCCGAGGTGCCGGCTACACCTTCGGACAGGACATCTCTGAAACCTTCAACCACGCCAACGGCCTCACTCTGGTGTCCCGCGCCCATCAGCTGGTCATGGAGGTAACACACACACACACACACACACACACACACACACACACACACACAACCAAGAAGTTTTCATGCTTCACATGGTTAAATGAGAAGTGAAAGGCAGGAAAAGAATCGAGCAACATGACTGCTGTTAACGACTGTTTCTGTTTTCATTTTTGAATAAAGTGCAGATTTTTTTTCTCGATTAATTAAGTGAATGAAAAATCAATAAGTGGTGAAAAAATCCATCACAAAGTGACTTCTGTTGTTTCTTTAATGTGACCAACAGTCCAAATGCTTTACATTTAATAAAATATGTTTGAAACAAGCAGAAATCTTCATATGAGAAGCTGGACTTAAAAAAATAACATTGATGGAAATAATTATTTATTTGTTCCTTTTCTGTTCATGACTTGCTTTTGTCTCATTTTCATTATTTAGTTCCTTTTTTTTGCCCTCAGCTTCTGACTCCCTCAGCTGCTTTGTTGAGTAAACTTCTCAGACATGGGATCAATAAAACCTCTGAATCCCTCTGCAGATTGAAACAGTCACGTGTTCATGATCTTTAAAACAAAAACCAGTCACACTGACGTGTCTTTGTACCTTCAGGGCTACAACTGGGGCCATGATAAGAATGTGGTGACCATCTTCAGTGCTCCAAACTACTGCTACCGCTGTGGAAACCAGGCAGCCATCATGGAACTGGACGACACTCTGAAATACTCTTTGTAAGTGTGAAGACATTAGAGAAATAAGAATGTGTGTATCTCTTATGTTCAGCTGGAGCTGGGAGGCAGACTTTGATTTGATTCGTCAGTGTGTGTGAATATGGATGTGTAGGTTTTGTCGTTCAGCCTTTATGTTGAGTTTTCTGTTGGGATGATTCCTCTGGCACCAGGAGTTTCTGTAGAATAACCTTGAATAACCTTACTAACCAGTACTTCAACAGGCTGCCGAAGCTCAGGAGGTTTTGATGGTTTCTGCGGGGAAGTTTTCTCAAGTAAAACGTGTAATTTAGTTCAGGTGCAGTTAGAAAGAGACGAATGAGGTCATATATGTGCTTCTGTCTGTCACAAGAGACAACACGTGGCCCATCATGAGACAGGAAGTGGTTAGATTCAGTCTGTCTTCTGTATTTGTCAGTAACATCAGATTCTGTCTCCACAGCCTTCAGTTTGACCCCGCCCCTCGCCGCGGCGAGCCCCATGTGACCAGACGCACTCCAGACTACTTCCTGTGAATGTTTCAAGCATCCCTGTCAATCATCTACAAAGCTCCACCCCCTCCCCTCATACCCCCGACCCCTCATTTTGGATGGAAAGATATTAATAATAATATTACTGTACCAGGGAGAATAGAAACAAACGATTGGCTGATAAACCAAGATTTTAAGAAAAAGAGAGAAACTTAAAGAGCGGGCCCCCTCTACAGTCTTGTTTTCAATATGCTGTCATTAATGCTGTGCTTCTGGGGAAAAACAACACGTTCAACTATGATCTGTTTTCTTATTTTTTTTGTTTATTACATGTTTGAAAACGAGATAATAAAACTACCAACGTGGACCAAATGTGCCATATTCTGATCCTTTTACAACATGTACAACGCGCAATGTTTCTTTTGTTTTTCTGTTTTTGTTTTGATTTTTTTAGACCAGCACTATAATAACCCGACCTACCTGACGTCACACCACACCACACATCTCATGGCATATGTGCTTTTTTCTGTTGCAAGATAATTTTAAAAAAGAAGGAAAAAAAAGGAAAAAAAGTTTGCTTCAAGTAGTACAGCTGTCAGTTTTAGCTGTCCAGGCTGCAGCCGGTGGTCATCTCAGCAAGTATATTACTGTAATTTGAATAAAGACAACAGACGTATGAAATAAAAATGTCCTATTGACAAACTAGCAGGCTGCGTCAGTGTCATTTGTTTAGCTTGATTCAGACTGAACTCAGACATTGTGGGGAAGAAACTTGCATTAGTTCATCTTTCAGGGTAAACATGGTTTGGCCCAAGAGAATCCTGATAACTTCCTCTAACCTTGAAATAAAACCCTCTGAAGCAAACCAACCTTTAGAAGAAATCTCAACTGAGCTCTCCAAGTAGCAAGTTACATGTTGGCTCAGATGATGTAGATTTAGATTTTTGTATTTCAAAACCTGTAAAATTTATTGTTAGAAACTCCAAAATGATGTTTTATAGAAACCACTACTGTTTAATTTTATTAAAATATTTCAAGAAACATTGTATTTGTAAATCATAGACATCCGTCATACTTATGAATACTATTTATACTAATTGAAACACATTTTATTAGAATTTGTCTGCACTGTTACTTGATAAAAATACAAAACAAGCTTGCCGGAAGAAAATCAAGTTGTGAGTGGAAATCTCAACTATCGCGAGAGTTTCCGAGAGGCGCTGACGGTCTCCATGTTGTGCCGTTCTTGAGTCTCCTCGGTGGCTGATCTGACCTGAGAACCAGACAAACTGCTGATACAAGATTTGTGAAACATTTAATCTAATTGGACAGGTAAGTGCCAACTACCTGCTGAACGTTCCCACCTTTCGATCCTCCGTCTGTGAAGCTAACGGCGGCTGTTTGCTAAAGGCTAACGTTAGCATAACAAGCTAAAAACATTAGCGTTGGCTGTTTATCTGCGACGGATCCTCAGTGTTTCCCAAACTATATTGTCTAGAAATAAAGTTAATTACACTAATTTGACGTGTTAATCTGCAACAGACAACTGAACGAAACGTTTAATGGTGCGATTTTAAATGTGGATTCAACAGAAATGTAACGTTTGATCAGACTGACATAAGTTTAAAAGATTTTAGTATTTTTCTCCACGAAACATGTTCAATTCTCAGCTATTTCACTGAACTGAGTTTGGTCTTTTTTCACACTTAAAACTTCACCACCTTTCTGTTTAACGTTAATTTCTGTCCATCAACTGACGAGAGATGTTTGTCTTCATGAAGTAATTCCTCCAAAGTTCAGTGTCACGTGTTCGGCTCAAGGTGGCAGCAGTCACCTGAAGACCTGTCGGATGGTGCTTGTTGTTGGAGATGTTGAGTCCTGCATGAACAGTTTAATCTGTCCTGTTTTCTTTCAGAAGTGACTGGATGATCTTTGCTCTGAAGGCTCAGCTTTGTCACTCAGATGTGATAAAAGAGCCACAAACTTGGACAAAATCATTTTTATTCATCAGCAACTGAGCTGTTTGTTCAATAATATCCAGCCGCTTCTGTTCAGCTCGGAGTTTGTTGTTCCATCAGGACTGTCTTTGCTGTTTCAAGTCATGGCCTGGCCTCCATGTTTCCACATATTCAGGGGTTCGTTCCTCTCAGTGTTCTTGTGTGCAGGTGATGTGAATTTGATTCATACACCCACATGGTGCCGCGGCCTCCGAAGTTGATTTTCTGATTCGAACAGATGAATTGTTTCCTCTGTAAACATAAACTTGGAGAAATGTGCTCTAACTGTAAAAGTAACAAGTGTTCTACTTGAATTTCCACAAGCTTCACTTGGTCTAAATTGCATTGTCTGTTTTCCAGCATTATCCAGCTGATGTAACATGATGATGATGAGGAGGAGGAGGAGGAGGAGGTGGGTGGTGCAGTTGGTCCTCTGAGCTCTCTTCGTCTGGATGGAGGATGTAGTTCTTCACTATCAGCCTGGATCAGCTGCTGGGCTCAGCTCGCTGTTAGAGAGGACAGAGAAGCTTCTGGAGTCTTTTCCCTGTCGCACTCCTCCGGTCTTCAGCCCCTGGTTCCCCTCGGTCAGAGACTGCCACCTGCCCATCAGACCTGCCAAACCAGCTCCTGTCATCACCTGCACAGGTGATCTGCTCGTGTCTGAGAGCAGGTCAAACACTCACACAACGCAGAGCAAAGTACAAAAACTGAACGATGACTGTGTTACTGCTGAAGGACTTCATGAGTGTCCACGTGCAGGAACGACAAGAACACCATGTGAAAAACCACAAAACTGCAAAAATGTCTGCAGCTCAAAAGCCTCAGACCTCCTGGCTGCCTCACTCTTTAACAAAGCAGAGGGAGGGATCAGCAGACTGTCTCCTGAAAAACGTAGAGAGGACTTCCCCGTCACAGACTCGCCCACCAAACGCTCCTGGAGCGTCTTTGCACAGAAAGGCGTTCTGCTGCAGAGCTCCCAGTCGCTGTCCAAGCAGTTCCATCACATGGTGTCCGTCCACAGGCTGCACCTCCGCCAGAGGGTCAAATGGGTGATTGATCAGCACAACTGTGGAACAGCCAGGAGCATCGAACAGGTCAGTTTGATTCACAGGGAGAGACTAAGACGGGACTCTGCTAAACATGAGCTGAATGCCCAAGAATGAAATTTATAAAAAATCCTGCTTTTCCTGCCATTATGTACAGTTTTTCAGCACCGTTAGATAAACTGAAAAAAGCTGACAAAGACACTGAGAGAGGCAGGATGCTGGCAGGAGCTCGTCACCTCAGCAGGCTCTCAGAAGTGCAGCTACAGTGACACATGAGGGTTTAATGGCTGTAAACATGGAGTCAGATATTCTGAAGTAAGAAATGATGAGGTGCCTTAAACAAAGATGAGTGTCGCCTGATCGTGAGCGTCGCCTCCATCAGACCCACTGACCCTGTCAAAGCTGACACCAGTGTGTGTGGTGCGACTGGATCTTTATCTGTTCCTCCGTCCTTCAGTTTGTTTTTCCACTCAGAAACTCTGACTCAGTGCTTCAGCAGCAGACAAACAAGCAGCTTGGAGAGAAACTGGCAGCAGCACAGAGTCTGATGCTAACAGTGATGTTCAGGATATACGTTTGCCCTGTTTTACTGTATGTGATGAGTTTCTTTTGTAATTGGACTTTATTTTCTGCTTCATCACCTTCCTCCCCCCCTGCAGGTGTGGCAGGCTGTGAGCCGGTCCGTCAGGAGCTCCAGGTTGCCGATGTGCAACGCCAACATCCAGAGGGAGCGAGCGGAGATCTGGGTGTTCTGTGACGTTCTTTACTCGGAGCAGGTGGGACGTTTGCTGAAGGACGAGCTGCGTCTGTGCGGGAGGATCCGCCTGTGGACTCACAGGCTGGGAAACATCTTCAGCCTGTAGAGGAACCGGATCAGTCGGGATCAAACTCAGGGTTTTACAAACATGTTTACAGGTCCAGATGTGATGAGATGAGTCCACAACTCACAGAACGAGAATATTTATATTTCATCATCAAACTGACCGTCACAGCGGCAGTATTTGTTATGAATTAATCTACTTGATAGTTTATCACAGGTCCTTTAAGTTTCTGTGTGTATTTTTGTTCCCCAGAAGAAGAATCCTAATCCTGGCCTGAAGGGAAGTTTAGTTTAAAACAAGTTTTTGAAACCAGGATGGTGTTTTCATTTCAAACTCTGGATGAAAACTGTGATCGTTCATTGAGTATCTAGTGTATTTTGGTAAAATCTTGTTAATAAATGAATTCAACTAAGGGAGAATAAAACCAGTAGATTTGTCTTTTTGAGTTAAATTCCTTATCAATTTATATTTCTGTATATCAGAGCTCATGATTATATTTTTATTTCCACATCTTCACTGGTTTGAATGAAGGTTTTATTTTTTAATAACCTCTCTGTAGTGAGGGGAGGATGGACATGCAGCCTTGCATGTGATGTGCAGTTTGTTCTGGAAAATCTGCAGCGGCGGTCACATGATGCGGGAGTCACCCTGCTTTTCACTGACACACACACAAAAAGCTCACACACACTCACACACACACACACACACACACTGTGGTGCTTGTATAAGACCTGAATAAACGAGGACAGCATGAATACAGTACACCCCCCATCACACATTCTTTTGTTGCCATGGTCTCATGTCTTGACTGCTGTGCATATTGCATATAAAAAGGAAATCTAGGTTACCGGATGTTGCGTCACTGCCTCGCCTCCCTGCCCAGCTGTAATCGGTTGTAATCTCGTAAATCCATTTTTACAGCCTCTGAACGCTGCAAAACGTCATTAAAGAAGGATGTGGAAAACCATGTTCAGAAAATGAAACATGTTCCCACAAAAATAGACATAAACGTGTTTCTTGTGCTTCGTAACCTGAATTTTGTAACATTTTCACAAGGGAGGCTTTATGTTGAAATACAGTAAAATCGTCGTTAAAGTAGAATTTGGATAAAACATGAAATATAAATCGAACATTTATTTTAAAATGATAAAATCTTACCTTTAAAGTGAACCTTTATTTGAAGCTTTTAAAACGAGCTTTACTTTGACGGTACAAACCGGAAGTGCTGTAGCTGACGGCGATCAGACGAGCTGCCAGAAACCAGACGGCTGGAGCACGAGTGTCTTCATCCTGGACATCATCGATAAAGAGCGGAACATCTCATCATGAAGAGCAGCTGGACGTCTCGTCTGCGCGCCGCTTCGTAACGGTGTTCGCTGTTCGCTCCGCTGAAGCTGTTTGTTGGAGAGAAACTCGAAGGTGAGGCGATGAAGCGGCGGACTCAAGCTAGCGGTGCTAGCAGGCTAAGCTAGCACTGGCATGCATTGTCGTTTC
Source organism: Ctenochaetus hawaiiensis (assembly GCA_029783645.1). Lineage (NCBI taxonomy): Eukaryota > Metazoa > Chordata > Actinopteri > Acanthuriformes > Acanthuridae > Ctenochaetus > Ctenochaetus hawaiiensis. The sequence goes on along the minus strand of JAPZDY010000022.1, from coordinate 27,006,907 downwards.
CCGTTTCCTGGAGGGATTCAGTGTGTCTGTGCTTCGTGTCTGTGCTTCTACAAACATCATTTCACGGTGAATAATCCGTGTTAACATGAGTTTTAACTGTAGGAGTCTAGTTAAGATGAAACAATAACCTGCTTTGTTAAACGCTGCAAACTGGAAAGTACCGTTTCAGTCCGTCTGCTCCCAGTTTTCTTGTTGCTGCTGTTTGCTGAACTGAAATCTCTTTAACTCATTTAATTTTATTTGTATTCTAGCTTTTAACTGTAGTTATCTCTTTATGTTTTACATACTACATTATTAATGTATTTTATATTTATATTTACATCGTATTGCATTAGTCTTCTTGTCAGTGATCATTCTTTTCAGAAATCTAACAGGTTAAAAACCTGTTTTTGTGATTAAAATAACGTTTTATTTTTCCTTCTGCGCGCGTGAACCAATAAACGATCAGTTAATGATAATTACCGTAAGATGACGAAAGTTAATTGAGTCTGATCATCATTATTTAGTCGCTCAGCAAATAAATATCAATTATTCTCAGGTTACAGATTCTTAAATGCGAAGGTCTTTTTTCTCGATGTGTTTGAAATGTCAGAAATATATTTAAAAATTACACATCGCGTTAATAAACACTTAAACCTCATCGAATGAACAAGAGACTGTTCAAAACACAGATTTAATCCTCAACACCAACATTTAAACCACCAAACTTTGAACTCACGAAATTACAAAGAGAACAACACAAGTTAAGAACTTTAAAAATTTCAAAAGAAATTTGAAATTTGAAGTTTTCTCCCTTTAGTTTTCTCTTTTGTCTTGGTGGGTTTTTGTTTGCTTTTCTTGACTTGCTTCAGGTCGCTGTCAGGTTTTATTTGCCGTCCTGGTTGTTTTATTGTGAGACTTTCCTAAAATTTGATTGGTGTGTGTTTACATCGTTACATTCAGATAGAAACAAATATTTCACTTTACTTTAAGCAGATATAATTGTGAACTCACTTTCATGTGGAGCAACACCAGGCTGGAACTTTATAAAAACTGCACATTGTTGGATCAGTTTTTCAGTCAATAGAAGTGTCAAAAAAACAAATGCTGGTATTTAAATTTAAGCATTTCAATGATTTTCTGTAGCGCTTCCTGTGATAGGTTGTAAGCTGTACTGAAAGTGTGCTGAAGGAGGAGATCACATGACACAGTTCAGCTACAAATGAGTTCAAAATGTTATAAAAGCACTCGAAAAAAACACAAAACTTCACACTCATACATTAAAATGGTTGATTTGAACGTAAATGTGTGAAGTTTTGTTAAAAAACTCAACCAGGCGGCTCATGAACCTGCTGCACGGTAACATGCAGCTAGCAGCCGAAAACCAGAACTTCAGTGATGAATTATTCTGTTTTGTGGCTCAGTCGTCTCGAGTTGAACTTGTTTTTGTGCTGAATGTGTTGAACTGTTACAGTTCAGTTTAACTGACAAACCAAAATGTCCCATGAGTTGGAATTTTATGTTTATGATCCTCAAATCACGTTAATATTGAAACTGTAAAACTTCAATAATCTCATTTCATGGAAATGAGAAATGTGATAAAAATGACCAGCGTTCATCAAACCTCAGAGTGTGTGAACTCTCCTCAGACAACCGGCTGCTGACTTTGTCTGCAGCTGTCAGTTAAATCCAGTTTTCAATCCTCGTCACTTCTTTAGCTGAAATTTTCATATCAACCAGAATCAAAAGCTGCTGAGATCTTTAAGACAAAATCTGATCAGATACTCGATCTTGTTTTTGATCTGATTGATCTTGAATTTATGTCTTTAAAAATTCTTTTTTAAAAAAAACTTCTCGCTGCCGCTTCTGTTTAAACAACATTTCATATTTGGCAGTTTTTGATCAATGAGAAATATTTTAAATATTTCTCAAAGTTAGTTAAGGAAAAACCTCTCCTTCACTTCATTGTCGTGTTTCACAACTTGTCTTTTTATGAAGTTTCTTTGGTTTGTTGTCTTTTTCCTTAACATTTTTTTCAGTTATTTGTTCATTTGATTCAGTTTTTTAATTCTTTCTTTTTTTAATTGAAATTAATAATATAAGAAAATTAGAACAACAGATATTTTCCAATAAGATTTCGGACATTTTCTTTGTAGATTAATGTGATGATTGTCCTTTTTTCATGAATCATTCAGTCCAAAAAAAGACACTTACTAATGAAAAATGTGCCGATGATTCAACTGTGACATCATCAAAACTTTTTGTCCAATCAGAAGTCTGAAAGCCAAAGAAATTCAGTTCAGTTGGACAGGAAACAGAAAAGCAGAAACTGTGAGACATCGGAGATCTGATGACCTCAGTGATTCATCAGATGGACTAACTGATTAACTGACCTCCGTGTTTCCTCTCGCTCATCGTTGAACCTTGCCCTCCTCTCGTCCTGCAGGTCCTCGCCTCCCCAGATGTGGCCTGTACCTCTGCTGAGACTCCTGTTCATGAACGGCGAGGACGCTTTGATCCAGCGGCTGTGGCTCGGCCTGGAGGGATGACAGGACGTTCGCAGACATGGAGGCAGGAGAGACACTCAGACAGCCAGAAACGCCATATTTGCTTCGACTGAACTCTCCACTTTAACTCAGGACGAGAGAAAATCCTATTTTTATATTTTTTACTCAGAGCTGTTTTTGCTAGTTTTCGTGAAGCCATAGTCCGCAGCAGACGTCACCATGAGCTCTGAGGGCTTTCAGTACCGAGCGCTTTACGACTACAAGAAGGAGAGGGAGGAGGACATCGACCTGCACGTGGGCGACATGCTGCTGGTCAGCAAAGGAGCGCTGCTGGCGCTCGGCTGCAGCAACGGAGCCGAAGAGCGGCCGTCAGAGATCGGCTGGCTGCCGGGCTTCAACGAGACCACACAGGTACGAAGTCACACAGACCTGTTACACCTGGTTACATCCCGTTACAGCCGGTAACATCTGGCTGGTCCCAGTTCAGCTTTCAGACACTGTGATTTTCAGTAATTCTGTACTTCATGTTTTAATCTGCACAGCCTGAACCTGCAGCCGTGAGCACTGGTTCATGTGTCCGAGTGCAGTTTGAATAAAGTTTATTCAGAAATGACGGCTGCTTCCTGAACAGTGCTGACTAAATGAAAGGCAGCGTTACTTTGTGCAGTTCTGCAGAGAACAGAGACGGAAATGACTGGAGGAACATCGTGTTTAGAGCTTCATCATCCTCGTCATGTGAAGCTGCAGACACTTCGAACCTTCACTGTTAGTTTTAAGTTCCTTCACACAAACAGTGAAACCAGCTGCTCTCACATTTAAAGTTTCCGTGTCATCTGTGTGGAGAGGAAACGTTCACCGACAAGCAGCTTGAACTGAAAGCTCTGCTGCTGTTTCAGAATTCACCACAGATCTCAGTCCAGGTTTAAAAAAGCTCCTTTGAGCTGAGAGAAAACTGTGGAGGAAACTTTGGCTGTAAATCTGTCAAAGTGTCTTTAAACTGCACGAACTCTCGATGGATTCATGTTGTTTTAGGTTTCTGCTGTAACTTTGATCGGCTCGCCTCCCCCTCAGGTTGACTCTGATTGTATCACATCAAATGTCAAGTTCTTCTCTTTCTCAGAATAAAAAGATGCTCTCAGAATGTTCTGCATGTTCACTGATATCATCTCTCTGGCACAATCGAGAAGAACGAATCCTCCACAGTTCCTCCATTTAGACGCGTTTCTACAGATTACTGACATTTAATCACCTCTTCAGCTTTGTTCGTCTGAAAACAGTTAAAGAACCATAAACTTTTCTTCTACAAGGTTGTGGAGAAGAAAGAGCAATTGTTTGGTGTTTTTACTTGATAAATGACTCGAACGATTGATTTGTCAAAACTGGGAGAAAAATGTAGTCCTTGTTGCTGATCGGTTCATTGATCAGCTCGAGGTTTCATTGCTAAGTAAGATATCAAAAGTATTAATGTCTCTGTTTGATCCACAGCTGAGAGTCCAGTTGTTTACAGTTCAGCTGATCAATACTTTTATCTGATAATCTGATCGATGTTTTGGTCGATTCTCGTTTTGTAGCATAAAAACAAACAAGATAAAAAATTCTCGATAACAAACAGCAGATTCCGCTCTAAAGAACAGTGACCAGTGTAAGTGATGCCTACGACATCACGTACGCGCAGGATGAAGGTGTCAGCGCCCTCTGGTGGACGAACTCTACAGTGGTGACATTTAATAATCATGAGGTACCCAGACTTCTCCACGTCTCGTAACTTGTCTTTCTGGTCGACAGGAAAAAGGCGACTTCCCGGGGACGTACGTGGAGTTTGTTGGCAGGAAGAGGATGTCCCCGCCCACACCGAAGCCCCGCCCACCCAGACCGCCCTCTGCAGCATCAGTGAGGACCGACTCCGAGTCAGAGGGTGAGTATGGAAAGATCAATCAGGCTGATGGTCCAAAGTAAAGAGGGATGGACGGAATATTTTAAAAAATGACCTTTTACAGATGAAATGAACTGTTTCTGTTCTGTTTCTAAACGAACGAACCCGCCAGAGTTTTTCTCTTCTGCGTCCATCGAGCACAATGTCCCGACTCTGCAGACACCAAATATTTAAACTTTAGCCCACCACTCTGAGGCTCCTCGCTGAAGGCCGAGTGGTTTGTTTCTTACTGACATCGAAGACAACTTTCAGTTTTTGTTGATCATTTTTCGTCCTCTGGCTGCGTCTCTTGTGGCGTACCCCTTGGTTCCATTCTAGGTCCTTTTTAATTTGAATTACAGACGCTTCCACTGGAGTCTGGTTTCAGAAAACACAACGTACCTCATCAGTGACGACACGCAGCTTCATTCCTCTTAAAACCAGCTGAAGCTTGTGACTTTAAGTCTCTCTGAGACGTTCAAACTTATTATTTTCAGTCAAAATCCAAAAGATGTTAAACTGTTGCTAAATCATGTCTCTTAACAGCTGAGGCACCTTAAATAAAATGTGAATCAAGTTTTCTTTTAGTTTTCTTTATGAATATTGATGGAAGACACAACATCAGAGCACATGCTATGAGTGCTGAAATAAACCAGATAGAAAATCTCAGAGTTGATGAACCTGCTGTTCTTCTGAGTCCTGATGGATCCAAACTAAACTACTCAGACCTTCACTGATCTCATCACATGTTGTTTCTTGTGCTAAAGCTCAGATTTGCTGATGAAACGACTTTCAGTGTCAGTTTTAATGTTTTTATTTTAAATCATGTTGATGTCTGAAGTGTCAAGATGTTTCCTTCTGCTCTGAAGAAACTGAAGCGTTTCAGTCTGAAATCTGGTTCACTGTGACTCACACGATTTCCTTTAACTGCTTCCTCAGCACCAGCTTAATGCACACACACACACACACACACACACACACACACACACACACACACACTTCCTGTGTTTCTTGGTAAGGCTGGTGGCGGCAGAACAGCGCTGACATCTGTTCAGCCAGCAACCACAAGCCTGACTAAACACCAGCTCTGTGTGTGTGTGTGTGTGTGTGTGTGTGTGTGTGTGTGTGTGTGTGTGTGTGTGTGTGTGTGTGTGTGTGTGTGAGAGCTTAAACACTGAGTCCATGTAAAGTTGGGCTGAGCTCGTGTTGGTGAAGCAGCATGTCGACGTGTTCATGAGGTTCATGACTGCTGACCTTCTGATGTCACTCGGTGCTGCTGCTCTAAGCTCCGCCCACAGCATCATCTGATTGGTGGTCACTCATGAAGGCCAAATAACTTTTGGTTTATTTTTTTGTTTTAAACACTGCCTGTCTGCAGTAAAGCATCATGGGTAATCACTGACCTGAGTGAGGAGCTGATTCTTGTCAACAGAAGCAACACGAGTTCATAAAGTTTGCAGTTTTTTTGTAGAAATAAAATCACAGCAGGACGTCAGAATGAAAAAGACGATGAATTCAGGATCAGTGGATTTTTCTTCTGTGATTTTCATAATTTCAACATGTTTCTGTTGTTTCAGTTAAAAATAATGATGAGTACGAACATCTAGTACAGTAATGATGAGTTTCCTTCGTCCTTTCAGCCGTTAACGTGTCACAGATGCAGCGAAGCAGCATCACGTTCGTCTTCTGTTCTGACGGTTCAGCCTCGTCTTCATGTTCAACACTTTGTGTTTGTTTGTGTGTTTGCAGGCTTCATGTTGCCGGATCTCCCAGAGCAGTTTGGGCCTCCGGACACGGCCCCGCCCCTCCTCACCAGACTGATGGAGGCTGTGGAGACCAAAGGTACTGAGCACACACACACACACACACACACACATGCACACACACACACACACACACACACACACACACACACAAACACACACACACACACACACACACACACACACACAAAC
>JAPZDY010000022.1:26854557-26872829 GCA_029783645.1 Ctenochaetus hawaiiensis | reverse complement strand
CTGAATCGCAATAAAGACGTCCTTTGCTGTATTTTCTCCCTCAGTTCTTCTCTCTTATTACTCAGTTCATGAGGGTCAAACGGACCGTGTCCAAGTTTCAACTGGAGAAAAGATGAAAGGAAACAGCGGAGAGAAAAAGGAAAAAGTTTGCAGTGGTGCTGTGATGTAAATGCCCTTATTTAGTAATTTATAGAAGAGGGAATTGAGCGCAACTCTGTGGAGATTCATAAACTATTGATGTGTCTAATCTTTCAGATCCTGCCAACATGATGATCATGATCTGTGTTAGCGTGAGATGCTTCAGCCCCCCCATCTCACCCCCCTCCAACCCCCCCATCCTCTCTCCTCACCCCCACTCTTCTTGTTTTTGTCACTTCGCCCTGTTCACTCTCTCTTCTTCTTCTTCTTCTTCACTTTCACTCCAAGTATTCAGCTTTTTGTTGCTCATCACGAAACGTCTTGATCAGGTCTGTAACGTCTTAATGCGACACATCGGGAATATTTGGCTGGAGTAAACATGAAAAAAAGGGGGTGTGGTTGATGGAGAAGGGAATATAAACATGTTTCTCTCAATTTAAAACTCGTAAAATACTGATTAAATCTCCGTCTGTCACTTTTTTATGCTTCACATTTCATTTATCTTGCATTCAAGGAGGACTAATAAAGACTAATCATCTATCTAATCATAAATTTTCTATTAAAAAACATCTATTCTTGTTGTTTGGAGTCATTTCCCCAGCGTCCGCTGACCTTTGCCCTCACTGATGCGGGAAAATGTGGCCAGTAAACAGAAAACCTCCCTTTTTCTTTGTGCAAAAGAAAAAAGAGAAGAAAGCCTCCTTCTCTCTGCCAAGACAGTGATACTGTATGTCTCTCCTCTCTTTGAATGAGCTTTCTGACCCCTGACATACAATTCAACACCTGAAGCCTTTTCTCACCTTATAATCAGCTCAAATCCACTGCACGGATTCACAAAAAACGTTAAAACATGAACCTTTAAACACACTGACACTCATTTTTCATGCAGAATACAACACATAATACTGTTTTTTGAAGTTTGCATCAACAATATAATTTCTAACGTTTATTTCAAATATATCACTGTAACTTTAAACTATATTTTATGTTGTACAAAAATTTTAAATAACCGAACAAACATGGATCGAACACAACAAAAAAAATCTTGTCTTCTTCACGTTTGCATCTCAATAAGCTTCACTCTTCGCATAATAAACTCTCTCTCTCCTCTCCATCAGCTGAAATAATGTGTGGTATAATCAGACGCAGTTAACAAAAGCAACAGCAGGAATAAGGATAGAAATCTATGCACATCTAAATAATACAACCATCAGTATACGCCAAATCTCGCAGGCTACAATCTCCCCCCTAAGGGTGCATGCCTGGAGCTGATTTGTATACAAAACAAATCTAATGTATGCTTTCAACACATATTTAACATATGCCACTCACTGCTAAATTATTCAAGAAAAGGGGCTTAAATATTTAATCGTCAACGTTTCCTCTTCCCAATAAGTAATGAGGAAACGGGAGGACAATGGGTCCGAGGAGGGAAATGAAAATACTTTGTTGACGTTAATTGAATGTAATAGTGATGTTACGGTAATGTAATGCAATGTGCATGGAGCAGTGTGCAGATAAAACTCACTGTACTTTTGCTTTTTTCCTCTACATGTAATGAATCTTGACAGCTCGCTTTATCTCTCTGCATTTCTGACCCCTTCGTCTTCTGTTCTTTAAAGCTTCTGCTGACGTCTGTAAACACGGATACAATAAAGCAACGGCTAATTTTAATGCATAAAATACGCACATGTTGGCTGTTGCAACAGCAGACCGCCCCCCCCTCTGTACAAAAACACACACGTGGAGGCATTCAGAGTCAGTAACCCACATCTGTGTGTGTGTGTGACTAACACATGAACTCACCCAGAAGTTGAACCATGAAGGTTAGATGTGTTCAGGAGGTGATTTGTAACACACAGATGATTCATAATGCAGCCATCCAAACTGTTGCTCAACATTATAGGCATTCAGATGCACGAAAAAAAATAAAATAAACACAGGCAGGCGGACTATAAGAGCTAATGGAACACACGGACGAGCATATGTGTGTTTGTGCATAAGGCAGACACACACACACACACACACAGAAACACACCTGCCTGCTCGCAGGGAGTTACAGTGCAAATGTTCTGTCAGTCCGTCTTCCTTCCAGATGTGAACTGTGTGTTTTTTTAATGCCTTTGTCTTTGCCACAGGCGTGTTTATTCACACACACACACACACATGTACACACTTAGACACACACGCACAATGAAATGCTCACAACTGTGGCGGGCGCGCACACACATGCAGGCCCTGCGTGTCTTTGCCCTCAGCATCCTGCCGCCGTTAGGATTCAGGAAAAATGCCTGACATGATGTTTGTGACAAGAACAAGAAGAATCGCTGGTTACATGAATTTAACTCAAACAAACAAACAAATAATGAGGACGATGAGCTGACGTGTCAACATAAACATCATGGAATTTATAGAAACAACATGCAACAAATTGTGTTTAATGAAAAAAAATCTCTTTTTGCACATTTTACCGTAAACAAGGTATCAAGGTGATTTATCTGCACAACAAAATGAAAGTAGTCTTTACACCTCATATAGAAAACATATATATACAGATGTTTAAGCCTAAGTAGAATTGGAAAAATAAAATAAAACAGAGGCACATATACAGTTATTTTATGTAGCTGTTTAGATGCAAGAAATAATTATAAAAAAACAGCGACAAACATTCTGCGTTTTAAGAACTTCATTAAAATAATAAGCAAATACAAAAAAGCATCAATGTTATAACAGCAAACCAGATTTAAATGAGCTCAATGAGAATCCTTATCAATTTTTTTTCTAAAACCTAAACTAAATAACTCAATATGTAACTTGTACACTAATATGTACAGGTTAGGATTAATGTTATAGATTTTGATGAGTTGTGTTTCCATCGATGTTCAAACTCAGAAAAAAATCTGTAATTTTTCTTCATTTTGTCTCCTGTTGCAAACTTCCAGGGTCAGACCAGTCATTGGATAAAAATATTTAAAAATATAAACAAATATACAGTAATTTAAATACTTGTATAAACCCAAGAAACATTAATGTAAAAGTAAAACGTGAAATATTTTGTTTTTTTAGTACAACGTTCTTAAAATAATCAGCAAAGTCAATAATAGTGATGATGTTAAAATAGCAAAGTTCCTTATCTGAAACATAGAATATGTAATTTTCCACATTAAAGTAACTTAAAACTACTGTAACTTTAAGATATATTTTGTAAGCTGTTTACTTATATCATCCAGAGTGTTTCCATCGATGCTAAAGCTCAAAAAAATCTGTCATTTTCTTCAATTAAAGTTTCGTTTTGTCTCCTGTTGCTCACTTCGGGAGTTATAGAAGTCACTGGATAAAAAAAGAAATAGACTTATACCTCCCATGTCTCAAGGAAAACAATTATGTCAAAAGAAACAACATAAAAGTACATAAAATAATTGGAAAAGACAAAAAAGTGACCAAGTTAATTCAGTTTAGATTTGCATTTTCAGGACTTTTCATATTAAAATGACTTTAAACAACAATAATTTTGTTTATATTTTGTTTATCTGTGTTCTTCTATTCTCCCAAATCTTTCCATCAAGAAATCTGTCATTTTCTTCGAGTAACGTTTCATTTTGTCTCCTGTCTCAAACTTCAGGAGTAAAACACCAGTCAGAGAGCGAAGAGGCGAGTCTGCGAATGTGACCGAACGTGAATCAAACTTTAATACATTACCTCATCTGTGAACATTTCTGCCTGAGTCACTCAGTACTTTCATCCGTTTTTTATCTTTAATTTTATCTCGTTTTATCTGCCTGAACGTAACCAAACCAAACTGGTGAAAACAAACATGAAACAACCTTATCTTATATTTGACTAACCTTAAACACACTGATAATGACCAATAACAATAACTACCTTTTCTCCACTCTAACCTGCCTACCTGCCTTTTGTTCTTCTCTTCCTCCGTCCATCCATCCATCCTTCATAATTTTTCTCTTTCACTAATTTTCTCAGTCCTTCCTTTGCTTTTCTGTCCTTCTCTGTCTGTCTCTCTCTTTCCTCTCTGGGTAAGAATAAGGAGCAGCAGTGCTATTCAGACCGGTAATTACATTTCTGTCCTTTGTTGGAGCCGAGTGTTATTTTCCATTAATGGCTGGACATATTATATAAGAGAGTCTTTATGGGAGTGATAATGGTTGAGGACAGAGGAGACGGCGAGCTGGCAAGTGTATCAGTGTTGCTCTTTTCCACAGGAGGGGCACGGCGAAGCTTTCATTAATCCTTCAAGAGTACACACCTAACCCTGCTGACACCGAACACACACATGCACACAGCCAGACACAAGGGGAGAAGTGACACACACACTCACACACATATATATGTTGGTTGTCCCCCCACCCCCCTTTCTACACATGCCTGGTTCACACACAAACACACATCAGCCTCAGTCACCATTCAGAAAAGCAGAGAAATAGGCCACAGTGATATGCTGATGCAGAGGTTATGCCCACTTTCATGGTATAATTTATTCATCTGTTGTTTGCAAAATGATGTATGAAATATGGATGGTCTGAGTTTGGCTTTAATGTTTCATACGATCACGAGTGTGTGAGAGCAGGAAGGCTCCGAAACATGGCCGCCGCAACACAAACACACAACCACACTGCATGGATGGATGGATGGATGGATGGATGGATGGAGGCACAGGATGACAAGAAGGTCTGTCACATGTTTATTTTAGCATCCTGCACTCCTCTGTTTATACTCACTATCTGTGTGTGTAGTCGAAAATATGTAGGGATGCTGAGGTTTGGCAATATATAAATAAAACTAAACTAAAGTGAATAAAACGGAACCACATGTTTAATATAATTATGTTTCTAAATATACTTAAAGACGAGAACTGGACAAAATAATACAGAAAAAAGGATTCAAGTTTAATTCTGAGCTTTTTCCAGGACTTTAGGTGCATTTCATGTCGTCTGTTTTTTGCACATTTTCAGTTTTCAGGTTGAAACAACAAAAACAGATAAGTTCAAAACAATTTTTTTTCTTCTGAGGGGGGCAGTTTTCCATTACAATTTGGCTCCACATTTGGATGAAATCCTACAGTATCTAACATGCTTTGTATAGACATTGGTTGTGTCATTTTTCTTTTCCATACCAGCCTTGAAGTTTTCCCTTCAAAGATTAACTGCATTTTGAGAAAAAGGGATGAAAGCTACAAATCAAAGTTTGTTAAAAAATAGCTAAAACTCGCAAATATGTCATTTCTGTCACTACAGGCTTCACAATCAAGACAATGAAAACAAAAGATGTAGTTATAGGATGTGATGAAGCACTGTTGTACCATAGAAAATCCATCTGACTGACTCAGGCAGAATGTTCACAGATGAGGTAATTTATTCAAGTTTTTTTCATGTTACAATTTGACACATTTGCTTGGTCTTTCTAGTAAAAGTGAGGAAGTTAGCAGGATGTCTCAGATTTAAAGGTGATTCTCTGCACTGCTGCAGTCACGGAATATTCATCTATAATAAGGACTTAATGCAAACATTGTTTACTTATTATTTTTTAATTTTGAACAGCAGCAAATTAAAAGAGAGTCTATTGCAACAAAGCCTAGACTGTTCTTGTAATTTTTTAGTTGTGTTCACATGGTTGAATGCACTTAATGTTAGTCACTTCATAAATGTCATGTAATGTGATGTAATAGTAGTAAAAAGCCCCATGAAACAGTGTGTCACCACCATAATTTTACGTGTTTATTTTTAAAACAGGTTCCACATCACATATAAAATGGAATATAATGATAATAGTGGCTTTTTACATGATTACATCCTTATTCCAGCAGTCTTATTTTATCCATGCCTGAGTTGGAAATGTCTGTGACGACAATCACAACCACCACAGCTGTCAGTCTCCTCGGTCCTTTCCTGTCAGAATACATGCTGGATTAAAAACCAAAACAAGTTTTCCAGCAAGTAAAAGATTATTCCATTCCTCACTGTTACAGGATTTTACTATAAAACACTCCACTGCACGCAGGTTTCATGCACTGGACGACTGTCGAAGTTGTATTTGATGGTGTTTCTGTTATTTTGTCCACTTATAACATGCATCGATGCACACGTTTCCCCCTGTGACTGCTGAGTGCATGCCTGCATGTACTACGTGCATAGTTTGTACTGCGAGGACGGATGATGAGGGATCAGATACAAGGCTGCATTCAGCATTTTGTTTCAGTATGATGCACAAGTGTAGATGAATAAATGACTAGCTGGATGGACCGCAGCGCTGGATGCGGACTGTACGGATGAATTGCTGGGATGTATGGTTGGCTTGTAAATTGACCATCATTGATTGTTTGCAGCTGTGATTTTCCCATGAGGCCTGTACATGAGGGGGATCAATGAGCTTTGATAAAAGGTAAAACATAAAGCTGCCTCTGCATCCTGTAATGTGGATTACACGCAGATCAGTTCACATGCAACAGCAGTTTGCTTTCTATAGGATGCAGATCACTAGTAAACAAGCGTGCTGGTGGGGGTGGAGGGTGAGGATAATGTACAGTATAATAAAATGATGATAATGCATTCTGTCAGAAACACCTTTTCGCTTTCATTATACAATAAAATGCAATATATAATTCAAATAAACTATAATAAAACAAGATTTTGCAGCGGTGTCCGGGCAGGAAAGATATACATACTGTAGCAACGCACCACACAGTCATGTAGCGTCACTTTTACTGCTATGGCAATGCATGATGGGAAGTGACAGTGGTGCCTGGGGCAACGTGGGTGAAAGAGAGGAGACAGAGATAGAAAAAAGGATTGGAAGCGGAGGATGGGGCGAGCTGTACTGTTACATCAGTCTGTACAGAGATGCACACACATATAAATCAAGCTACAGCAGTAAATGAGGTTAAAAAGGACAGAGGATCGACCTCTGGATCTTCTCTTCGGATACAGATGATGCCAAATTGGCAACGAACATGTAGAAATACTACACGGGTGGTTATTTCAGGTGAAACAAGGTAATTAAAACATGTTAAGGGGTTTAAAGGCACTGATGGGGGAATTTTGTGACTTTCAAAAAAGAACCATGCTAGTCATTTCCCCCCTGTTTCCAGTGTTTGTGCTAAGCTAAGCTAAGCTAAGCTAACTATCTGCTGCCGTCATATTTACTGAAACAGAGTCATATGAAATTGTTTGATACCCTAAAAACACTAATGAAAGCAACACTACTGGTCAGATAGCTGCCAAATTTTGCATTTCAGAGTTTTCTCAAATGCACCACAGAAGCTGACGTTTTACTCCATGCAACTGCAGGACAACATGATGATAAGAGTGATTATATGAGACTGATTATCAACTTAAGTAGCATACTTAGGTGAAGAAATGGCTAAACTTAATACAATTCAAAGTGTCCTTTTGAAAACAAGCAGTGATGTAAAATTGTGCTGCAACTAAAAATCTGATCACTGAATAAATCACTCAGATGGAGTAAAACATGCCTGCCACAAGTTTCTGAGCCAAGAATATTTTCAAATTGTTTTAATTCAAATTGCTGCAGCAATTAAATCATTATCCAATTTTTCTGTTAGTTTTATTAACATCAAATGACTAGACAGTTAATTGCCAAATGTGACACTCAATTCGTGGTGCATAGTTGTACAAAACAAGGTCAGAGCGAGGAGATCAATCTGCAAAAAGAGTCCACACTTTCCAGAAATCACCAACCTCACAAGCTCGTCTCATACATTAACACTTCAGCACAAACAAAGAAAATAACCATCCCATATCAAACTCTGAAAGTCAAGTTGATTGTTCTTGCATGGAGAGGATGTGTGTGATTGATTCTGTCGTGCTGAAAAGGATCAAACATGTCGTCCTTCAGCTTCACCGGTGCTGGCAAAGGTAATGTTGCAGAGTAATCATGACAACATATCTGCCTCATAATGCCTCATAATGAGATTTCCAGCCACACGTCCATTGATTTCAGCCTGTCTGCACCCTCTCAAACAGAGAGCAGCTCAAATTGGCTCCGGCACCACGAGGTGCTGAAAAAGAGTCGGAGGAAAAAAGAGAAGAGAGAGGAAACAAAAGCTGCTCGACTGATGTTTCTAAAAAACATTTCCTCTGATGTTTTTTAAGCATCAAGGTGATGGAGGATCATTGTAGGGTGATGATAATGAAGTCTGTGTGACATGTGCGCTGAGAAAATGTTTGTATTTGCAAAACCATGAGTAATATTTGCATATGCATGGAGTGTAAATGCACAGCCATCCATGCATGTGTGTACATCTGTGCATGCATGCATGTGTTTACTTTACATGACAAAATATGTGCAAAACCATAGTTGAATGATTCGATACTTTAGGAGAGGATGTTGATCTACGTGATCTTAAGACCTGTAATTAGCTAATATAATAAATCATTATCAAGATGTCACTCTCACTGTCTGATAGAAACCAACTATGTGATCTTGTCGTACATGATTTTCTTTTTTTGTGTATTTGTGTGTGTACCTGTGTGTGTCTCTCTGTATTTTGAGAGTTGAAGTTGCCAGCAGGTTTTCTCATTAGCGAAAAAAGGAAAGCTCTTTCATGCTTTTAACCCACGAGACTCTAAAGATAAAGGGAGAGAGACAGGATGACAGACAGGGGCTGGGAGGGGGATTATAGAGATTGAGACTATGATTGACTTACTGAGTGACTTAATACGTTTTTTTAATAAGACGAAAAAGAAAACTGGAGTGAAAACAGGGTAAAAATAAGAAACAAAACTGGTGAGGTCGAGCTAGAAGGAGGCAGACGGGGCAGACAGCAGACATAACATTATTTATGGGCTGGGAGTAAGGTAACATGAAGCTACATCATACATTGGATTTGTCTTCTAAAAGCCATGTGAAGACTCACTTTCCTCCCACTCTCCAGCTCGCACGCTTTCTGAAACACTCATACAAGCTGACAATACACACACTCCCACACACACACTAACACACTAACACACCTCCAATCCCATTCACCTATCAATATTTCAGCACAGCAGGGTGAGGACACTACTGTTACCATGCAGACTAAGAAACAGTGATTTACAAATCATAATTATCATCAACAAATCACACAAAAGTAACAAAATCACAGACATTTTGATGGTTTGATCATTCAATTGAGTCATGAAAGAAAGACAAGTTGACAAAGATGAAAAGTTAACTTGCTAGCAAGCTAACAGACTAATAGATAGTAATGGCTAGGCACCCACATTGCTAGCTAATAGAAAGTTAGCTAATAGATTAGGAATAGAAAAGCTAGTTGATAACCAATAAATTTGGACTAGAAAGCTAGCTCATAAATACAGTGGGCCTAGATAAATAAGTAAATATTAAGCTAGCTATTTGCCAGCTAGTAGTCAGCTAACATTAGATAGACACATACTTTGCTAGTGAATCGGCAGTTTATTGCTAGCTCATAGATTAGTAAAATATGAATAGCTAATTCATAGGTAATAGATAGATAAATAGCAGATATAAAGATGGATGTATATTTTTCTAGCTTATTAGCCAGTTAAAAGTTAGATCATGTTGGATAGATAGCTACCTCTTCAGCTAATAGATAGATAGCTAATCAACAGCTAGCTAACAGATGGACCTAGAATAATAAGTAAATATTTAACTAGCTGACAGCTAGGCAGATAACATTAGATAGATAATGACATTGCTAGCTCATTGATTATAAATATGGATAGCTAATTTATAGCCCATGTATTGGTAAAAAGTGGTTAGCTAATTGATAGATAAAACATAAAAACTGAAACATGGGCCCCAGAGAGATGGTTTAATATTTAGCTAGCTTGTTAGCCACATAATTTTTGACGTTGAATGGATTGCTGCCTCTCTAGCTAATTGATAGATAGCTAATTGATAGCTAATGGATGGATAGATAGAAAGGCAAACATGTGCTGATAGATAGATAGATTAAGGTAAATAGTGTTTTATAGCTCTGTGTAAGATATGAAGCCATAAACCAGGTCACAGTTTCACATCTTACTCAGAGCTCTGAGGATTTGGTGACACCATGTACTCTAAACTTAGGTCATTGCAAGTATTGAAATATTTAAAGCTTGTGATTTTTAAAGGCTCTTGATGCCACATTTAACTAATGTGCACCCACATGCATGTTCCCCTCCTGCACCCATCACCTCATTGGTCTGGCTGCAGAGACAGGGGGCTGGCAGGCTGGGTGGAGGGGACTGAATCAGTATCCAGGGAGAAAGATGGGGGATCACATCTGGACCACAGACCGAGCGAGAGGAAGAGTAGTAACAGGAGGAGGAGGAGGGGTAAAACATAGACTCATTGAATGAATCATTGCCCTAGCACACACACACACATACACACACTGTCACCCCATCTACCCTTCCCCACAGCATGTTGCACCCTGCAGCACCCACTGCCATACAGCTGCCGACTCCCCCCTGCAACACAGATATAGTTACAGTGCATTCAACTCGCAGAAGCCACACAAATGCCGCATCCAATCTCATTTCCATTTCATATTCTTTTTTATAGGGGGGGTTGTAATATCGATCTAACTCGACAAAGGAAACTTTACAGAATGCCACATTAACACTCCTTTCATCAGCGCTGAATTTGCATTTATGCATGTTTGAAAAAATTTCAGATCAATTTAAAGGAGCGCCCCGTGGTCATGTGTGCCCTGTTGTAAATATCAACTCCCAACTAATGGCATTTACACTGACATTTCTACAGCTCTGTTTGCCTTCACAGATGGCGTTAATGTTTTTGGTGATGCCCAGCATGCTGCAAACCCTCCTTATAAGAACTTTGCCCCTCAGCTTTTTTCCTCTGTGTGTTTGTGTGTGTATGAGATTTTTTTTGTGTGTGTGTGTGTGTGATTTCTATGAACACACACACACACACACACAGGCAGTCAGGCAGTCAATGGAGCTCCAGTGTGGTGCGGTGATTGTGCTGGTCAATGTGCTCCACTGTGTGACTGCATGCCCCCAAGACTGAGGCTGAGTCTAGACACGAGTCAGCCAAGCCGCCCTGCTGACCTATATCCTACAGTTACACTAAGTGAGAGACATAGAAAAACCGAGAGAGAGAGAGAGTGAAAGAGAGAGAGGGGAAGAGCAGGGGAATAGAGAGCATGATGGGGGGGAGAGATGAGAGGAGAGGATGCAGAAAGTGAAAGGCTGCCATGAAGTAAGAGAGCAAATTGAGAGAAGAGAGGGGGGTAAAAGAGAGATGGGAACTCGAGAGACAGAGAGCGAGTGAACCGGCAGACAGGAAAGAAGGGGGATGGAGAGGGGAGGAAGAGGGGAAAGTGAGGGAGCGATGCTGCTATGGATAATTCAGAATGAGTTAAAAGGGGGAAGGGATAGGAGGAGAGGAGCGATTGGAAGTGGCAGCCACTAAAGCAAAGAGAGAGCGATGGCTAAGTACTGTATGTAAAGCAAAAAAGAAACAGAGGAGAGAGAGAGAGAGCGAGAGCGCTGCAAAAAAATCCCAGGAGGAGGACGACAGACACGTTCAATTATCACTTAAATATCATAGAGTAGCGCTGAGAATATGCATTCAAACATGCACCAGGGTATTATCATCCAGCCCTCTTTAATATGTCATTATTGTAAAATATTTCTGGCATTTTTTTGCATGTAAATAACATTTTTTATTTGGAGTTTTTTGATTAAATTTTCAGTTGATTTCAGTCTCTAGTAAGGAGGGCAGTCATCAATTAACCATTTATGAACTTTTACACTCAGCATTGTGAGTGTGTAACCTACTATTCTATTGTTTAGCAGTAAACTGCGCACAAATCCGTTATATTAATAATTTCTTGTTATTGAACACTTTGTAAGCTGCAGAACTGTGACCCACTAACAGGTAGGCTTTGTATCAGACAAATTAGATACAGTATGTGATGCAAAACGGCTGTATGATGAAGAATTTGTGGTTGATTTCCTGCTTTGATTGTTGTTAAAGTTAATATCATAATATCATACTGAAAAACGATAATTTTCTGCAGTTTAAGTGATCAAAACATGATGCATCAGTGCCGAAATCAGTCCTGTTTCCTATGAAACTTTTGAAGTTCGGCATCTCCGGCAGCATCATATTATTGTAAAAACATAATCGGTGATAATGTAAGTACACAATCCTATTATTTTATGGACAGCAGCCATCCTTTTGTCAAGGTTTGTACACATCCAGACTCACTCAGGCTGCTCTGTGGTAACTTAGTGTTTACCATCTCAGCCATAAACCTCAATGGACAAATCATCATCTATGTCTCTCCAATTTTTTCTTTCTCTTTCTCCCCATTACTCTTCCTCCCATGTATGGGAGAATGAATAGGCCCAGACAGAAGAGGACAAAGACTTAACATGTTTTTCTCTCTTTTCTTCTGCGCATTGAGAGGATGAGCTGGACTGTACTAATAGTCTTTGTGTGTGTGAATGGGACAGAGGGCTTTTTGTGTGTGTGTTCCAGACAGCGGCGCATAAGGCAGGACTTAAGTAGATGTTCGCCAAAGCGTACGTAATGCCAGGGAAATATCAACTAATCCCTACACTCCTCTACGCTATACCCCTCCCTCAACATCCATTCTTCTCCTCCTTCTCCTACTCACCATCACCATCATCAGTCCCATCATCATCATCATCGTCCTACCATGTTTTTTACAGTAAACACTTAGTGTAATATCTCTCTCAAAAGATTCCCTAAATATGACAAAATCTGAAGGAAATTGAGTCTCAAAATCAAAATTCAGACATGCAATCACACACTCTCTCTCTCTCTCACACACACACTCTCCATGGGGGATTGTTGTTGTTTCTTAATCCTGGTGGATTAACAGACTAACAGACTCATTTTACCTCAGCCAAAACAAAGAGAGATGTCAAATCATCCACCCAACGCTAAAGGTGATGATCGTATTAACATGATGAGGCTGCATGTGTTTGTGTGTGTGTGTGTGTGTGTGAATGTGTGTGAGTGTGTTGGCTGAAGGTCTGGTGTGTTGATGGGGAGCTATCAGGCATCCATTGCATGAAGAAAATAAAAGGTTAAAAATTCAAAGCACCTGTTGGAAAAGACACAAACTCTCTCTAACACACTAAAAAACACAGCAGGGGGTGTTATTATATTATGCGTATGTGCTGCATATACATCAGACCGCAGCATTAAAGCATGCGCCAGCACTCTGATTGCATTCGATGTCATTAGTCAATGTGCTAACTCCAATATTCTCACAGAGCTGTGAGTGTAAACTGCTTAAAGACGTAATCTTATATGCTCTGTAGGAAACGCTGCGTTCTGTCAAACAGTGGTGCTGCAGAGTGTCCGCTAATCCACATGCTAGACTCCAGATTAACGAGAGGGGATGGGGATGTGGGCGAGGGAGGGGTTAAAAACATGCCGCCCAGACCCACCCCCCCCACCTCATCATCATCACAGATACACACACAGATGATCGCTCCCCCCCTCCCTTCAGATTATAGTGCTTAGTGCTGCCGCTGTGCGACAGACAGTAAGAGGATCTCTGGGTGGCGTCCCCCAGGGCTCTGTTATTGGTATTCTAGAAAAGCCTGCCCCCCTCTTCGAATTGAACACCTACAGATAGGGTGGGGGTCAAAGGTCAACCGTTAGGAGTAGTGAGGGCGGTGTGATGAGGTGGTTACAAAAGATACATCTGTTTGTTTTGATGCGAGGGATTAAAGTAGATCAACTCGGCGGAGCCCCGAGAGAATAAAGACGAAAAAAGCTTAAAAATTCGCCAAAGATTGACATTTTATTAAAATGGACACTGAAATCCGACTTTGATAACACATTAGACAAAACAACAAAGCAGGATGTGACATTAAATGATTTCTAATTATTCTTGAAAGGTTAAAAATGCACACACACTCAAATCAGACACACATTTTTAGTCGTCCTGATGTCAGGAAGTGTCTTTCCGCAGGCCGACTCTTCTTTTTCACGAACCATCGGAGAATACTAAATGAAGACGTTGATTTGCAAAGCTGTTGCCATACTCTTCGGTGGTTTATATCATTACAAACCACTTCAGAAAATCAACTAACTATCAAGTAGCCCTGAACATGAAAGCCTCACACAGTCCCAGTTTGCAATTTCCTCCCCGTTTCAACGTCAACGTTTATTAAGCTCTCCCAAAGAAATCAACGACGACTAAATTATTTTGAGAGAGAGCCTCGAGCTACGGAAGCATATTCAATATGTCTACCAACAAAATATATAAAAATATATATATATGTGAGTGTGTGTGTTAAGAGGGACAAGGAGTGAGGAGAGAAGGGGGGAAAATGACTGACTCAAAGTAAAACTAGATTCAATATCTTAATGGCTTTGTGTTAGAAAAAAAAACAGATAATAGAGAAATCCAATTAAAATCTGATGATTGGCACTGTGAGGTAGAGACATGAAACTGTTTGTCTGAGGCACTGGCTCTATATAAAGCTTTGATTAGATGATGCTAGTAATAGTAGCAGCCAGACTAATAGGTTGTATATTTTTAACTCAGATACAGATATACCACAGGCTCCGAGCACTTAACACAGATGCATAACACTGTGGCATCAAAAAAAAAAAAAAAAAAAAAAGGGCTCGGACAAAGTGGCTGAATACAGATAATAGAGTAACTCATCACAGAAAGACATGAGAACAACATTTTCTGCTTTGAATGAACACATAAAAATTGTACTGAGCCATGTTAAGAAAGCATGTGTGCATGTGTGTGTGTGTGTGGTGGGTAAGCATTTCCCCTAATGCCTCTCAAGGTGACTTGGCCTTCCTCCTTCAGGGCTTTCCTTTCAATTCTTTTTGGGATTGAAATTATGATGAAGTAATTTTTCTGCAGAAATTGCCTATGTCACTTGTGGTATCTCTCGTCAAATTTCTCAAGTGTATTTTCAATCTCTCCCTCTCTCTCTCTCTCTCTCTCTCTCTCTCTCTCCGTCCTCTTCTCTCTATCTCTCCCTCTTCGGCTTTCTTTCGCTTTCTCCTGCCTCTCACTTGACATGTCAATGTGTCAATGTCACATTACAGGGAGGCAATATACGTAAAACAATTTGGCGCATGATAGAAAAAAGAAAAAAAAAACGAACAACCTCTTCATCTCGCACTCGCAAAAAAACAGCCAGTCTTTGAGGTATACAGTCACGCTCACATATATATAAATATATATATATATATATATAAAAAACGCACAAAAAGACACGTGCACAGACACACAAACACACTCACACAGTCACGCACAGACACACACACATATATATAGTTTCACAGTGAAAAATCACCTGCTTGTTTCAGGGGAAAATAAGAGGCAGTGTGGAACATGTCGTCAGATTGGAGAGGGAGATTCCTCAGAGACCTGTGGCCTAATTTCTTATTTTCAAGAGGAAACTTATCTAATTATATATAAGTTAACTTCCTAGTGGTCGATTCAAGGGCAGCACTGACTGGTATGAATGAAGCCTTAAAAGAAACAAGGCTATCATATCCCTCTTTCTTCAGGTTTTCTCTCTCTTATCTTTCATCACACAATCGTATCACTCCACTGGTGTATTGTTCACACACAACAGTAGCTTGACCCTAATGTTGTTTTGTTGTTGAGACACTATAGATATATATGAGTGTGTGAGGAAGGTTGTTACGACCCCTCCCTCTCCACCTGCAGTGGTTCAGATGCCTCCTCCTGCAGGAGCTTGCTGGTCAGGGAGGGTTGTTGAGGTGATGCATTTGCACCTTTGCAGGCCTCCGTCAAGGCTGATATGACCAAACTACAAGCCTGGTGTCTCATTGTCGCTCCACAGCTTCACATCTTCAGGTTTTTGGTTTGGTTTGATCTTTTTTCTGCCGTAAACACCAACACAGATCCTTCACCCAGCCATACATCCCACCTGCTATTGATGCAATTCATCTCTACACCTCATATCTTTCTTTGTAGTATCAATGTGTATATTGTTGTTATTGTTACATGAATGAAAAGGTGTACTTTGCAACTTCCTGGAATATTGAGGAAAGTTGGTTACAGATAGAGTGAAACATACAACTGATGGACAAAAACATCAAATGTTGCGTAACTGTTGTCACTTTTAATATGTTAGCAAATTAAGATGTCTAATTTGCACAAGTGTTAGGATCATAAAAGAAATGCAGATAACGAGTTGGATGAAGCTTTTAGTTTTCAAAAAAACAGCTACTTCAACTAGAAGTTCTGGGTATTCAAAAAAAAAAAAATGGCTATAAAGTCACCAGGATTCATCCATCCAACATTTGTTTATATATTTCAAACTGGACCAAAGTGATGGACCGACCAAGAGAATGACATCGGCATCCCTTGAGCTACGCCGCTAGCGTGGCTAAAAAAAGAGAAGGGAAGGGGAAAGGAAAGGAAGAAAATAAACTGAGAAACAGCCAGCCAGTCAGAATACACTCGAGGACCTTCGAGGCAGGAGGACCGTCAGTCAGACAGGTGGACAGACAGACAGACAGGCAGACAGAGATGGTAGCAGGCGATCCGGCTGCCAACAGAAACAGACAGTCGAACACAGAAGCAGAAGGACGTAAGATCCCATCTCAGCTCAGAGTGCTGCTTTCTCCCTCTCCGAGTTCAGCCCTTAGGCATGGCCCGGTCTGCTTCTCCTGCTCCCTTCCTCCCTCTTTACCACCATATGGACGGAGCAGCCTACGCCGAGTATATCTCATCACACACACAACCTCCATGTTCCCATCCTCGCTCGTATTTTCGGTCAAGTTTTAAAAAGTCTTTTTTTTCCCCTCTGCTATCTGTGTGGCTTTTGGGAGGACAGTGAATAGTTAGCAATGAAGGGGGTAATCCGTCTTAATGGAGTCCCCAGACCCTAGGATGGATTCGAGTCCACGCAGCGTACAGATCACATAAGGACACATTTTATTGCTTTGACAGAAAGGGATGAAACCTTTATTGTATTTTTAAGTGCTAACCAACCTCTTCCTCTTTCATTTCAAACCCCCCTCCCTCCATCCCCTCTCTATCTGTCTGTCTTCACTGTCTCTTCCTTTCTTTATCTCGTTTTTTTTTCCTGCGTGCCCCTGTCTTCAAGAGCATTTTTCATCCCGACCAGTCTGGGATTTTATCACGCTTGCTTTGGTCATTACATCACAATTAAGGAGCTGTTGGTACAGGAGAAATAAGAGGAAGAGTGGAAAAAAGCGACAGATGAAATGTAGGTCAGTGGAGATGTGCTCGGGGCAGTTTTTCTCTCTGTTTTCTCTCTCTCTCTCTCTCTCTTTCCCTGGGCCAAAGCTAAAGAGGCTAAAAGAGACCGTGGGTGAAAGTGCCTCTCACCCACACCTGCCTCCCTCCTCCACCTCACACCGACGGACTGAAGCTCCCACACTGTTATCTCTTAAAGAAGAAGAAAAAAAAAGAGGAAACACTCCAACGACAGACGCTGAACGCCGGGCGTGACGATAAACGTGTGTGACAGCGGTGGCTCTTTTCAGCTCTGAGAGGACAAAAAAACTCACTTCTACACTTTCATGACATGATCAGTTTTTACATTTCGGTAATATTTACACCAAAGGTCACCAGGAGTCGGTCATGGGACTCAGACGACCTGGTGGGGTTTCGTTCTGTTTCAGTCAGTCAGGATCTAATGGTCACTGGACTGAGCTGCGGTTATGGATCTGCTAATTCAGAGCTCATGTGGCTTTTAAAAAGTAAAATTCAATCACTTTTATGGAACCTAAACAAAATATTTCTAGACTCTCATAATCCTTATCATAACATCTATATTTTTCACGATAAAGGCATTTTGCTAATCTAAAGTTTATAAAGTTTTTTAAATACAAACAGGAATAAATTTATACTATAACTTCATTTTGTCAGCCGCTAATATGATGTTTTAATCAGAAATATTTAATATTTGCTAATTATGACACCAAGGGATGAAAAAAAAACAAATATGACAATGGAATTTTTGGCACTTCAAATATCACATGATTTTTGATTTACATATGCAATTTTAAACATGAGATCTGTTTTAAAATTAAACACATTGATGCCAATTTTGAATAAAATCATAATCCAAACCTAGAAAACTTTGAAAAGTTTGGGATTTTTCAAACTTTCA
>JAPZDY010000022.1:26843591-26854457 GCA_029783645.1 Ctenochaetus hawaiiensis | reverse complement strand
TAAACACATTAATGCCTATTTTGAATAAAAGCATAATCCTAACCTTGAAAACCTTGAAAAGTTTGGGATTTTCCAAACTCTCAAGACCTTTGAGAAACTTTGTGCATGATTAAGACAAGAATACTGCAGAAAGAATGCTGAGTTGTCCCTGTTTAACCTTTAAAAAACACAGTTTAAGGTCTTTTAAGGATGTTCAGGTGTCTTGCAAGTAATCAAAAATATTATCTTATATTTAAGTGAATGTATTAAATCCTTTTTTTGTGATTATCCATAGAAGGTGGAGCAGTGTATTGCAGCAAGGCTGTACAAGTGTGCTACACAGTGAATACATGAAATATCTGTGAGTAAAACACACTGAACCACTTCATGCATGTGTGTGCAAACTACAGCAAACTAGACAGGGAACACTGATGGATTTTTAGACATAATAGGCTGAAAATGAGCCTTTAAATGCATTAAAAAGGCACATACATTCTAACACCCTGCAGCCAAGACTGGGTCAGTCATTGTACAGTACGGAGGTCTAACATGAACCTACTCTTTCATTTTCCAGGTCAGTATTTCAGTGTTTCTCAGAGGAAGGAAAGGACCCCACCCTGAAAGCCATCCTGTGGACACCTGAGACGGATCGCGTCATCCGAGCTGCTCTTCTTTCTGTGACATAAGATCAACTATATAACCTCTATAGGACCAAATGTGAAGTCTTTATTGTTTTAAATGCATATGTGCCTTTTGTGGTGTTGTGTCATTTACTGTAGTTACAAGCTGAACATCGATGAGAGATAACTGTGGTGATGAACTGCTCATGCAAAATTTTATTTGTATGTAATATTCATCAATTAAATAAAGAAAAAGTCAGTTTAAATGATGTTCAGCATGAAATAAGATATGTTTGTAGTTCTATTGAGTTTATAGTCAAACAAATTAATTAAAAAAAACTCTTTTTTTCACTTGTTTAAGCTCATGTGCTGCTCTTTAAACCTGCAAATTCATAACTGTATCTCCAAAGCTATTTTATTTGTTATCATTGTTCATATCAGTTTAAAGTCTATGCATTAGCTGTTTCTAGCGTTTCTGTTACTTTTTAGAAATCTTCAACTCTTAAAAAATAACCTTAACTCATTTTAAAAAGCAGTTTTTAGAGCTTGTCATCACTTTGAAACTGATTTCTGTTCTTTGTAAATTCATTTGATCGCACAGTGTCGAATTAATCGAGTTCTGTGCTTTTAAAAATCATACAGCCACATATTTCCATTAAAATTTTTAAATAAAATCGGAATGGGAAAGAGGAATAAATCATCTCTTCCCACGAGGCAGAATGTTAGATCGCTTCCAAGATGAGACCGGATTAAATATGGGCTTTTTATTATGTGCATGCATGAAAATCAGCTAAATTGCACGGACTAAATGTGGAAGGTCACATTAAAACTTTGCTGTGTGTGTGTCTGTGTACTGTAGCGGCAGTGTATGTGTGTGTCAGTGTGTGTGTGTGTGTTGCTGGATTCAGACTGTGTGTGTGTGTGCAGGCTCCGGGCTGGAGGCTGAGCAGGAGAGAGTGGGAGGAGCGGAAAGTGCTCCAGTCCAATCGGGGCCGCCGGGTAAAGCCTCTCCGATACGCTCTTCCCTCCCTCAGCCCGCAGAAAACAGTGAAACCCTCCCATAAGGTGAGAGCGCAGATGTCATGAGAAAAGCGACCACACGACCAGAGCGCAACGACCGACGCACCGACCGACCTCAGCCCGCCTCCCTGCGCCCCGGTCTGGGATGCTTTTAGCGCAGAGCCGCCTCCACTCAGGGCAGCCAGTGGACGTCGACGCAGATCATCTGCACTCTTTTCTTTGTTGTTGTTATTTTTAACCGAGGATCTTTTGCCCCCCCCTCCTCCCTCCTCCCGCATCCTCCAACAAACCCCCCTTTTTTTTAAGTGTTTATGTTTGTTTCTTCATGACTGCTGCTTTGGGAAGCGAGCCTCAGCACCAGCTCCAGCGACGCCAACACCATGCGAGGTAAGACCATCCTGCTGCTCCAAACACCGGCGCACTTTCCCCGAGCTTCATCCCGCTACACACACACACGCTCTCTCTCTCACACACACACACGCATTGCACGTCAGGCTTTATCCCACATTTGGCCTGGAAAGTTTATTTTGGGAGTTTTTAGCTGCAAAGCTGTTTCTGTCACTTTTTCCCAGCCGGGCGGAGAGTGTGTGGATGGATTTTTCAGCACCTTATAATATATAAATTCATAAAAAGTTTAAGTGGATCTGTGCGTGTATGTGTGTGTGTGTGTGTGTGATTGAGTGTGTGAAACAGGCCGACAGTTTTGCAAATTCATGCGCAAAGACGCTGAAGTCTGTGATTGTGATGTAAAAAAAAAAGTGGCGCTTGATGTTTGATTAAAGCTTTGCTCATCTGAGCTGCAGCACTAACGGAAGCTGCGGACTCGCTGACACCAGATCAGATTTAAGATGATGTGCGAGACAAACAAAAAAAAGAGAGAGACGTGTGTAAATTTATTTTCATGATCTGCTGATAAACTTTGTTGCATGTTTGGTTTTTTTTTTCGGGGATACTTTTCACGCGCTCCACTAACCCATTTCCGT
Organism: Ctenochaetus hawaiiensis; assembly: GCA_029783645.1. Taxonomy (NCBI): domain Eukaryota; kingdom Metazoa; phylum Chordata; class Actinopteri; order Acanthuriformes; family Acanthuridae; genus Ctenochaetus; species Ctenochaetus hawaiiensis. The sequence goes on along the minus strand of JAPZDY010000022.1, from coordinate 26,851,855 downwards.
AACGCGCCGATGTTGAAATTCAACGTCAATGTTGCCCTGCGAGCGCGCGCACACACACACAACCTCACACACACACACATGCACACTTACACACACACAGGTTAACACAGCTTTTTCCACAATCTCTAAGCCTTTCTTTGCACTTTTGTTTAAATTCCCCCTAAAATCAGAAAACGCGTCTCTCCTTCATCTCTCGGCCTGTTTGTCCGGATTCGTCAAACATGAAGCTTTAATATTTAACTGCTGACACTTTTGTTTTTATTTACTTTTCTAAAATGTTGTGTAATTATCCGTGACGCAGAGTTGCATCACTCGTTCAACTGGGTGATCTTGAACTTTAATTTATTTGTCAAACTGTTTAACAGAGTCAGAACATCCTCGTGTTATTATTTATTTGACATTAAATTAAACTTATTCACCGGGATTTTTGGATGTTCCGACATCAACATTAACAAGGAAAAGAGAGAAATTAATAGAGAATTTTAACCCTCAAGTCAAAAAACTTAACTTTATATAAAAAGTAAAAGTTGGAGAAATAACGTAGAGCAAAGTCCTAATATGAAAAATAAAATACGAGCTGCTTCTTTTTAAAAATAAAACACTTTTCACTAAACTACAGTCAAACTATATAAGGATGTGTAGTTTTGTATTAAGAATATAAGAAGACAAATGACCGACCACTTTTATGATTTAACAGACTCTTGTTAACATCATTATTATAATCAGTAAATTTAGTTAGAGTAAGTTAATTATAATCTATTGTTTTAACTTGAAATTAACGATCAAACATGCAGTTTAACTATCTGTTCATCTATACTCTGATTTGTGTTTTAATGTTTTAATGTCACTTAAAGCTTTTTGCTGCCTCAGCTTCAGGCCATCAAACCTCGGGCAGGAAAAACATGAGAAGGCCAAACACCCTCCTCCTTCCCTCCTTCCCCTCTTTTCTCTCCCCCTTTCTCTCTCTCTTTCTTATCCCATGACAAACTCCTCTGTCATGCACCTTGTATTTTATCCACATTCTAATGGGCCTCGCGACCACTCTCGTGCATGGGGAGGCTTTGGGGGGGTTAAACCGAAAGCTCCTGCTTTCACTTTATAGTTGTTGGTTGGCAGAAGAGGCCCCTGAAGCGTCTCTCTCACCCCTCTTTCTCCATGTCTCTCTCTCTCTTTCTCCATCTTCCTCTCTCCCTCTGCACGCCCCAAAGGGTTTTGTCAGATAGAATTAAATCAGTATGGGCTGTGCGGCCCCCACTCTCAACCTGTGTGTGTGTATATGTGTGTGTGTGTGTGTGTGTGTGTGTGTGTGTAGTCGTCGGCTGCCCGTACACAGAAATGTGCTCACAAACCACAAGGTTATAAAAAATAGAGGCCCCTCATGAGCCGTGGTAATTATCATTTAACAATAGGCACAACTCCTGAAGCCCCTGACCGAAGATGATGTCACCCCCATCGCGTGGCCGGAGACATAACAGACAGGATAATATCATCAGCTCGCTAAATGGAGCTTTGTGTCGTTGTTTTTTTTTTTTATTCAATATGGCTTTGTGTTGTGTAGGATGCTGTAAACAGAGTAATCATTTCTGTATTTTCAACGGCAACATGATGATGATGATGATGATGATGATGATGAAGCTGTGCTTTGAATGGTGTTCATCTAAAAAACCCAACAAAGAAGTTGTGTAATAAAGTGACATCAGTTACGGCTGCACTCTATCATATTAGTGTAAATAATGAGTCTTGGTTGTAGCAAAAAAAATTTAAAAATAGCCCAAAAATGACACAAAGACATTCATTTTAGTGCTGTAATCTAATTTGATTTGATTACAATTTTAGATAAGTTTTAAAAATTGTATTTTTTTAGCAGAAATAAGTTTGGTTATTCAAAGCAAATCAGGGCTGCTCACTAACATCCTCCAACTTAATGTTTCAGTCAGTTTTAATCAGTTTTCGCTTTAAGATTCTGAGATTTCTGCAGATGCATATAAACACTGAACATATGCATATTTATATGAACTTGCAAAGTCACCCAAACACAAACTGTCGCTGCAGACATGTTTGCTTCATGGCCACAGTTTCCTGCTTTAACAGCGCGAACACTGTATCACTGCTTTAAGCCTCACAGCACTAAGATGCACCCGGGTCAGACAGGTCAAGGAGTTCAGCGATGGAGGGAGCAAGAGGGGAGGAGGAGGAGGAGGAGGAGGAGGAGGAGGAGGGGCTCGAAGCGCCACTTGATCTCCTCTGTTAGCGATATGTGTCAATCATGATCTCCCAACTCGGCATGGGAAAAGATAGGATGACAGAAAAACTGGGAGGGTGTGAAAGAACCAGTAAACCAGTAAGGTGATGACAAACGGCGTCAAAAGAGAGAGAGAAAAAACTCATTAGTGACTATTTTCAATCTCAACATCGTTTCCATCACCCTGCAAAATGTGCATGTGCTCACCTACACACACACACACACTCAGACACACACACATGCACTCACACACAGCTGCAACACTACGCATGACGGCCTCATGCCAATAGAATTAGTCCCATCCTGCTTTGCTTCGGAGGCTTGTGTGAGCATCGATTTGTCCGATTTTAAAGCATCCCGCGATCAATTTTCTGTCAAAGCCAACAGAAGCAGGCTGTTCAGATAAAAAACATGCAGCATAACTGAGATGCTTCTACTTTTACATCCACAAACAGGGATTTTAAATATTATTTGTTCGCTTGTTTTAAGCATGTTTTTAATCGTAATGTTATTGAAGCTTGAAGAGAGTAACACTTCACTTTAACGTCCTTATTTAGCATTTATTAGCAAACAAATAACAGGCTGTAATTTAGTTTTAAGCACATGTTAATGTTGATATATGTGTTTTAAATATAGTTCTCTCAGTTGACTTCAGCACTAACAGAACATAAATGAGAAAATAGTAAAACAAAGCTGTAATAATATGAAGTAAATCATGTGTGGAGAAGTTTATACTGTAGACAAATGATGCACTTGACACCTGGACGACACACAACAGGTAAAATTAGCCTTTTTGCTAACACTTTGCATCAGAAAATTAACAGACACTTCAGAAATGTCCTTATAAGTGCTTGAAACTGCATTGAAGTGTTGTTTTTAGTGTTTATTTAAAGCTTAGAAATGCTAAATAGTTGAAGGTCAAACTGAAACCAAATTATCTCAATAAGAGAAATACAGTTTATGACGTGTAACTGATTGTCCTGAAGGATGTTAATCATCACTAACAGAGTGTCAAGATGAAACCAAAAGTTGGTTATGAGCACCAGCACTGAACAGCTACACCAACACATGAACAGCCATCCTTCATATTGATCGATCAGAAACATTTTGGACACACGAAGCTTCATCCTGCATCAGAAACAGCAGGTTCTGCCACAAAACAGTTTTCCATTGTTGCCTTAAAATCACTTATCGGGCACAATAGTGTGCACCTGGCCTGCGTGAATGTGTGGTTTGGTGTGTGATCGGCCTCCGTGTGGTCTGCTGTCGAGCTCCGTGTTGTTGATTGTGTTGTTTATTGTGTGTTTGTGCTGACTAATGGCCCAGTGTTACGTAAGAAGAGAGCAGAGATTACCCCAAGCCCATGCAGGCCACGCTGTTAATCCCTCAACACAGCCCTACTGACTGACTGAGGTACCGCCAGAGTGCTGTTACAACACACACACACACACACACAAGATTACACTGAACACTCACTTCCTACAGTTTGTGCACCTGTCTGCAGAAACCAACAGTCCACTCTTCACCCAGCGTGTCTGCCTGACCTTTTTTCAGGCCGTCTACTAAAAAACATCCCACCATGCTGAGATTGTGTGTGTGTGTGTGTGTGTGTTAGTGTGTGTGTGTGGCCGAGATGGCACTTCTATGGTCCCACTGAGCCGCTATCATAGCTCGTGTTTGTTTAGCATGTGCTCAGCGTGCGCTCCATGTTGGTTTTATCCCTCTGCGGCTGTCTGGGGGAGTCGAGGCGAACAGTTTTTTTCCTCCTCAGTCAATTCTCTCTCTTTCTTTTTCTATTTTCTCTCTTTTTTTTTTTAAAATCTTTACACACACACACACATACACACACAAAGCGTGGGCTACACGGCACGCTTCGGTTTGTGTCTCCACTTTATCTTAGCCAGGAGGGATTTCAGCCTGAACCACTCCTAAACTCTAAATCTGCCTTGAAGTCATGGAGTCCTCTGACAGCTCCTTCTGTTTTGTCAGTTTTACTCATCCATGAAGCCAGCATGTCTCAACGGAGGCACAATGACATCCAATATTCACGTTTTCCTTCGATTTAGATTGAAGTAACAACCGAGGGAGAGAGGATGCGATTGTTAAACCGAGTAATGTATGAACAGAGAGACCGTAGATATCATTGGATGGGTTACTTTTATAAAAAAAATGGTCTTATGGAGACAATTTGAGCAGGAATCGAGTTTTGTTGGCTCATAATCAGTGTTGTTTCATGGAGAAGGATGCAGAAGTCAGAGAGTTCACCTGCACTTCTAAGCTCTTCTTTTAAGAGTCATTGACATGTAGACGATCTATAATTGAATAAATGCAGGAAGTAATCAGATTGTATTTTGTTAAAAAAAGAAAAAATCACATCATAAGCAGGATATTTTTATTGCTTTTCCTCTGTTGTTTCGTTTTCTTGAAGTTTTCTCTTTAATTTCAGTCACTGTGAGTGAAACTTCTCTGCATCGACTTTGAAAATATTATGAATCTCTGAAGTGGATAACGACAATTTAATGTCATAAAGACTATAAAAATGCAGGAGAGGGAGGAAAAGAAGTGATTGAGTGAATGAATGTGATAAGGAAAGCGAGTGTGTGCCGGAGTTATGTAACAGTGCAATCGTGCATGTGTGACTGTGTGTGCAAAGTAAGGCAGAACAGAGCAGAGGGTGGATAAACAGTGCATGGTGTTTACTTTCATGCACGCTGACACACACACACACACACACACACACACACACACAAACATAGAAAATATCTTGTCCCCACTTCACTCTTGCACTCTGTAGCTGCACTTAGCAATGAATAACGTCAGAACCTGTGCTGGTAGTGTCCAAAGTCCAACACTTGCACACCACTTATTAGACTTTAGCTAACGCTCAAAGCAGATTAGTCCATATACTGCAGTTTAGCGTTCCAACTTGTGCTTTATGCAGATACATATAGATTTAATGCTGCTGTAGGGGCTAACTGTAAAAACTTTGCATTGAGAAGAAATTGCACGGTCATGAAGCTTAAAATGAGGCTGTTTTTGTAATTAATTCAACTTTAAAGAGACAGTTTTCATTTAGAAATTGATTAGAAATAAAGTTAAGTACTGACTTGTTCTTCTTGTGACTACTTTTGCTTAAAAAACTGCATTTCTCTCCTCATTTATTTCACTAAAAATGTTAAACAGACACTCTTGTATGCCTCCATTAGCTCTTCGAAATCCAAGACCATGATGCTAAATGCCTCTGCTCTGTGAAGGTGTTCAGCGCCGGCACCCACCAGCAACAATAAGCCTATAATATGACTTAGCCGACTGCGGCATCTTTTCTTAATGACAAAGATTAGCCTGTTTTAGTGCTTGTAATCTCATTGAAGAGACTCTCATTAGGTCTATCTTTCCCTCTCTGCACATCCCTCTCTCTCTCTCTCTCTCTCTCTCACTGTGTCAAGAGCATGAGCTACTTCTCTTAACCTGTGTGTGTGTTTGCATGTGTGTGTGAGTGTGTGTGTCTTAAGCAGGAGCTCTGGACGGTGTGAGGTCCCCAGTCATTCACAAAGAGTTTGCAATTATGAAGCCGAGGCTGCTGCTGCTGCTTTTGCTCTCTCAACGCAGATTTAATGTTCATAACGCATTCTGTTAAATCATCCCACTAGAGAGAGGGGGAGAGAGAGAGAGGGGGGGAGGTATGGGGGAGAAAGCAGGTGAAGAGCAGAGCTGAGCCGAGCCGAGCCGAGCTGAGCTGTGTGATAGTCTTTGTGATCAATTTGCCTCTGTGAAAGATGCCCCTGGGGCCACTTTGGGGAGAACCTTGTTAGGCTGAGTTAAATTGTTGCCCGAGGCGAGCTATTAGCGGCCATCCCTGGGAGAGGACACACACACACACTCATACTCACACACATACATGCTCAAACAGACGCTGAAACACACACACATACACTCAAACGTTTCTTAAAACTCATTCACATGCTCATGTTGGAGCAGACAGCCAGTTTCACTCAGAGGAATGCAAAAACACACAACCAGTGGTGCAAGAAAATCTACTTAAGTAGAAGTAATGGCACTGTGTAAAAGTACTTTATTACAGATAACTGTAGTGTGTGTCATCATAACATTCAGTTTGAGTAAATTAAGCAATTCAACAAAGTTAAAATGTTAAAAAATGGGTGAATGATTTGGAAGCTGGCTGGCAGGAACATAAAGTGCATGCAGTTATTTGGCTGAAAGACACAAAAATAGCTGGTAAGATCCTTTACAAGTGCAGAAATATAATAAAAAAAGTATTAAGAGTATTAAAAGTAAATGTACTCATGGCCCTTCATGATAATTATTGATGCATAAACATGTAATCAGTATTTTAATGGTGTAGTTCATTGAAAGAAATCAAACACAACTACTTGAACTGTTGGATCATTAAAACTAACTGTATATTCAATTTAATCACAAGTTTTGTTGGTAAAATGTTTATCTGCTAAATAACAAAAAACTACAAGCAAATGTAGCTTTCAGATGAATAAAGTGAGATCAATGGTGCAATGTTTTATTTTTAAATGTTGCACATAAAGTAGCACAAAATAAAAATATTCAAGCAAAGTTCTTCAAAAATGTACTTAAATATAGTTCTTGAGTAAATACAGTCATCAGTTTCCACCACACAAGTGTAAACATGTTTAATCTGTATGTAATCATTCTCATTAACAGTTTCTATAAGAGGAAACAGTTTTAATAGAATCTGAAGCAGACAGACAGTTTCCATCCGTCTCTCTGCGGTTCAATTCTGTCAGCGATTCACGCTAAGTGCTGCTCTCTTCATTAATGCTTTAAAGCCCATTCAGCCGCACTCATGCTGATGTTCCTGCTTCCTGTTTTTATCCGACTGACCACCGACTGTCACCACAAAGGACGAGACTCTAACAAAACTGTAAGCACATTTCTCTCCATCTTATGTAAGACCTGAAAGCAATTTTCTGTCTGTCTCTCCATGGATGTCCCTCTCTTTTTATTTCTCTCTCTCTCTCTGCACTGGGATAGCCACCTTTCCTCTCCCTTCCCCCTCAAAGACACACTCACTCACACACACACACACTCACACACACACACTGTCATCTACAATTAGACTCAAGAGAAACACCATAGGAGGAGGAGCGTGAGGTTAAAGGAGGATGAGGACATGGCCGAAGCCAACACAACGTTATTTTCTCACCTCAGGGATGAAACGACAGGATCTCACTCACTGAATATGTGTGTGTGTGTGTGTGTGTGTGTGTGAGAACGTATCCTCCTCTAAATGAATTTTTTCTCACCATAACGAAAAACGATGGACGCCGCGACCCTGCAGTCTGCTTTAACAGCTCAGCGTGCACGCATGCGTGAAGGAGGAAACAAAAAACATATAAGAGAGAGCTAAAAGGACTCTAAGTGTGTGTGTGTGTGTGTGTGTGTGTGTGTTTGTATGTGTGTTTGCTTCAACATGACAGTGTGTGTGTGTGTGTGTGTGTGTGTGTGCATTCTCATGGCTGAGTTCAGGACAATAATGACCAGATGCAGACCTCTCACACTTGGTCTCGTTCACTTCCACTCGGATGCACTCGCTCAGTCCTTAAGGAAAGGTCAAAGGTCGTCAGGGTCTACAGGTCACCCAGGGGGTTGAAGTGTGAGCGTCTGCCTGGATGTGTGTGTGTGTGTGTGTGTGTACAGTGACCATGAGAGGCAGATCTAAGAGGGCAGATGGGCAGACTGTGTGTGAGTGTATATATTTATGCTCAGGCAGGGGTTGGGTTTACCCTGTGGATTTTTTCCCACGCCTCCATCTCCTGTTATCCATCTGAGGACCCATGCTGCACTGTTTAAGTGTGTGTGTGTGTGTGTGTGAGTGTGTGAAGGAGGGAACATAGAGCGAGTGTAGAAATCATACTGTAAGGTCTGTTTTTTTAAAGGCAGTGTGCAGTAACGTACGCATTCGAGCATGTCTGAATGTGCCTCTGTCTGTCTGAACATGTCTCTATGTGTGTGTGTGTGTGTGTGTGTG
>JAPZDY010000022.1:26809291-26834567 GCA_029783645.1 Ctenochaetus hawaiiensis | reverse complement strand
GCTACCAGAAGAAGCCAAAAGGGTTTGACCATTTTTTTGTTTTAAGTATTAATTTCCTCCCCTTCCTTGTTTTGTCTCCCTGTACAGCGGTAAAGTTTGGCCGCATGTCCAAGAAGCAACGTGACAGCCTGTATGCGGAGGTCCAGAAGCACCAGGCGCGACTGCAGGAGCAGCGGCAGCAGCAGACAGGTGAAGCAGAAGCTCTGGCGCGTGTCTACTCGTCCAGCTTAACCAACGGACTGTCCACCCTTAACCATGAGATTGGGGGCACCTATGCCAATGGTCACGTCATTGAGCTGCCCAAGGGTGGCCATGGTAACGGAGGTGGAGTCCCTGGGGGATACTATGGGATGGATTCCACCCAGCCTTCTCCAGACCAGTCAGGTTTGGACATGTCGGGCATGAAGCACATTAAGCAAGAGCCGGTGTATGACTTGACGCCAGTACCCAACCTGTTCAGCTACGGAGGCTACCAGGACAGTCAACTGGGACCCAATAACGTCAGCATGGGAGAACTGGGTAAAGACCGAGCAATGTCTTGAACTGTTTGTAACAGAGACGCAGTAGAATGGTTCATCATATAAAATCTGCATTAAATTATCCACATGGAAAAATTACCCACAAAGCAGTCCGGGTAGAGAGCGTGAGTCAGAGTGCTAATCTGAAAGCAGAACAGGAGATCAGACAGGCTTACACAGCTAGCTGACAAGGTGTCATATTACTGTATGTACAGCTCAGGCTTTTAGCACAAGTTAAGATTAAGTTAAAATTAAGGATTTAACACAAATCCAAGAGGATGCTAAATTAAGCAGTTAATGGATAGAAATGAAAAAATGCACCTTTCGTCTAAAGTTCATGTAAGCATCATAGAAGCTACAGTATAATATGAAGTATTCTTGCAAGCATTTATTCAGTACTTAGCAGCCTTGCCTGCACAAATACACGCATCATATACCACTGTGTCAAATGCAGAAATGAATAAAATAAATGAATAACTAGACTGTACGCAAAGGAATAAATGAATGATGAAACAATCATCTCTTCCAGACCGTATCGCGCAGAACATCATCAAGTCCCATTTGGAAACATGTCAGTACACAACAGAGGAGCTGCAGCAGCTAGCCTGGCAGACACACTCCTATGAAGAAGTCAAGATGTACCAGAGCAAGGTGAGGCTTTATGTTGTTAAAGTTACTTTAATTCTAAGCTACATCTGCAATTCTAGTGGTATAAAGGTACTTCATTGACACTTAAGTTCTAAATGTGTAGATGACAAATTATGGGATGGACAAAGATCGTTTTTGTACTTGAGACATTTGGAATAAGAAACTATTTTATTGATGGAAATTTGAATTCAGTTCAGTTTGTCTCCCTTCTTTTAACATGAAAATTGAAACACACAGAAATGTCAGTCAAGACTTTTAAGATAAAACTACCTAGGCACAAAAGATAAAACCCTTAAACCCTGGGTGTGTTTGTTTCTAGCCCCGGGACGTGCTGTGGCAGCAGTGTGCCATTCAGATCACCCATGCAATCCAGTACGTGGTGGAGTTTGCCAAGCGCATCTCAGGGTTCATGGAACTGTGCCAGAATGACCAGATCCTCCTGCTCAAATCAGGTGAGTTGACCAGACTGACAAAGTCAGGTCAGAGGTATCTTCTTATCTTGTTACAAGTCAGATGATGTAGCTCAGGGCAGAGAAGGTTCCTGTGCCAGTCAATCATCTGTCTCCATGTTTTTTCCAGGTTGTTTGGAGGTAGTCTTGGTGAGGATGTGCAGGGCGTTCAACCCTCTCAACAACACTGTGCTCTTTGAAGGGAAGTACGGAGGCATGCAGATGTTCAAAGCTCTAGGTAAGACATTACTACCCATGCACTTCCTCTTGGTGTAATTGATAGAAAAGGCAAATTGCAATTAATAGAAAAAGAGGAAATAAAGTTCTTGTGAGGTATTTATCAGTGCATACAGCATCTGATTAATAGTAATGAAATCTCTCCTTTCTGTCTACCCTTCTCTGTCCTCTCCTCTGTTTCCCTCCAAGGTTGTGATGACTTAGTGAGTGCGGTGTTTGACTTTGCCAAGAGTTTGTGTTCGCTGCAGCTGACAGAGGAGGAGATCGCTCTGTTCTCAGCAGCTGTACTAATTTCCACAGGTCAGTGCGCAATTATTCTCTAGTACTATTACAATACAGGAAGCGACATTTTGTGAACTCTGTGCCTGCACAGGATCAAGGCACTTTGCAGTACACAAAACAAGACATTCACTCTGTTTTTAATCAGAATTTAGCTGCATAATCACATTTGAAGATATTATTCTTGCAATTGTACCATTTTGTCCAGTGATCTCTGAGCTGTATTAACTTTTGGAAAGGCTCTTTACTCAGCACATGTAACCTCAAAATTGTCAGCATCACAATAAGCAGCTCCTTTTTTCTTTATTCTTCTCAGATCGGCCATGGCTGATGGAGCCTCGGAAAGTACAGAAGCTCCAGGAGAAGATCTACTTTGCTCTGCAGCACATAATGCAGAAGAACCACATGGATGAAGATGCATTGGCAAAGGTAAGCCAAGCCTTTATAGTAAGTTTGGTAATACCAAGGTGTCCCTCCAGGCACTGTCCTGAGGCAAAAGGAACAGGCGAGTCGAACATAGTCAACAACCCCTCTGGCCTCAAGCCACAGAACACAAGATGCTTGACTCTTACAGAAAGAACTCTCTTCTAGTCTTGACTTCATTTGTAGTTCACCAGTCTAAATTCTTTTGTCCTTTACTTGTTTCTCCCTCCTGTCTGGCAGCTGATCAGCCGAATCCCAACATTGTCAGCCTTGTGCACGCTCCATACCGAGGAGCTCCAGGCCTTCCAGCAGCTCCACCCGGAAACAGTGAACGTCCTCTTCCCTCCTCTTTACAAAGAACTCTTCAACCCCGATCCAAACTCTGCCATGGCCATGCCCAAGTGACTGCCTGCGGTCTCAATGCAACAAACGGCGTCAGCAGAGGAAAAAGAAAATACGAAGACAGCCACGTCTGAAGAGACGACAGTGGCTGTGTCGACAATGTCATCAATGTGGCAACCACATATTTCTGAGCTCCCCCAGCCTAATTTCAGGCTGGAGGGTGAGGAGTCATCTGCCAGAGACTTACAGTTACCGCCAACAATACTAGGAATGTCCAGCACTTATCCCATCCTGTTCACCGATACAGTCTGAAGAATGTATATATAAATGAAACGTGCCCCAAGCCACAACCTCAGCGGGGCTTCCTCCTGTCTCCTGAACTGAACTGACTGACCAGAAATGTACAGACTATAATCCATCTAGGAACAATTTTAAGCTGTCAATCTTAAAAAAAAAATGGGTAAGTTAATTTGTTTTAACTTTGAAAAAAACTTTTGTTGGTTTGTTTGATTTTTTTTTTAATGTGAAGAAATTGTGAAGATGAAGAAGCTGGATGGGGGAGGGAACTGTGGATTTAGAGAAACTATTGTAGATATTCTTCTAGTGCAGAGCGGATTCCAGTATTACTTCTTGTTCTGTTAAAAAATAAGTTAGTCCTAATTTAAATATACAGCAGTCCACTGTGGCTGACTATACCTTGGTCTATGTGTTTTTATTTTATTGGATAGTTTCTTGTGTACAGAATTTGTAAAGTTGAGGCTTGTAAAAGAATATTGGGTAAAAACCGGGAGTCGATTCGGGTTTTATTGATATATAGAAGCCTTGTCTGGATTTTGTTCATATGTAAAGAAGGTACTGCATCCTTCTGATGAGAACTTATAGAATTGTAAAGAGAGCATATGAAGGATTTTAAAAGAAAAATAATGGCTACTACTTTTCAAGGTTTAGATATATACATAAATATTCTATTTTGCAAGTAAAAGAATCGGGCAGGTTTGCCGTCCTATCAATCATTTTTTTCTCGCTGCAATAATTACGTCCAACAAAAAGCTGGACTGCTTTCGAACAATCAACCAGAAACAACCAATCAGAAACTAGGACCTCACAAGAAAACCCCACCTCTGACTGAACACCCCCAACCCTGCCCCTTTTTCTTATGTATGAAATGAGAGTTCGGCAGACATAAGTGAATACAAATCACAATAATGAACTGGATAAAAATTCCACCAAGAAAAAGACAACAAAAATCAAGATAAACTTGAATTTAACTCACAACTTGCCAATCAGTACAAGCCTGTATAACCCTCCCATCACTGTTTGCACAATCCAGTCTGTGGATGTCAATCACTCCAGGCTGTGAATATGAAGGACCCTTTTCTGTAAAGAGCAATAACTTTCACACTGCCTTTCTGATCTTACTCCTCTCCTTTCCATCTCTTCCTGTTGGTCAGCTGTTCAAAACAGGGTAGCCGTTTTTAACAAGAATGCACTATATTTGACTCTTGGTCATTAATTATGTCTAACAATCATCTCTATGGATGCTACTCATTCCACAACAGACTCTGTAGTGTTTTTAATGTGACATGTAATGTGATCTGAGGCTAAAACATAAAACAGAGCACTGATTGAAAGACGGAAAGAAATTTAGATTAGCCTCCAATGGTCTAAAGCTATAACAGATAATTCACACAAAAAGCTGTGAAAGACAATCACATTTTTGCCTCTTTTATTAGATATTCCATATTTATTAGCACTTATCGATTGCTTATTTTTCCCCATTGATGCTATGTTGGTAAGCATTTGGCCGCTGTGTAAACTGTGTAAACACTGTGTGTTTGGTAGCTATCACTGTCTTGTGATTAAGTGGAAAAAAAGGATTTGAAACTTGATGCTCTGTATGCATTACTTTGTAAAAAGATCTATGATGAGTTCGGATGAATCTCCAAGTGCAACTAAAGGGCTTCATTAAAATAAGCTGTTTACCAAATTAAGTGACGAGTTACACAATGAGAGCACAAAATTAATCATCTGATGGACCTTGGTTGACAAAGTTCAAGTTTGGCAAATTAACATGAAGCTGGAACATGAGTGGAACTTTTTCATCTAAAACAGCAATCAACTTTAATTATAATCATTAGAGGAGTCTGATTTGCATTCTTTATGCACTAAAAGTGGAGATCTGTGTTAGGTTGTTTGCAAATGTTTATTGCACAGTGGCCAAATCTTCAACTTTCTATAAGCAAAGAAGACAAGTTAAAAATGCTCGCAACCATAAGCGTTTTCATCCTCACATGTATTTTCTCCAGCAAAACGATGCTGACAGCATCAGTGGAAGAGCATCAGTGTTAAACATCGGTGCTCTGCTCACATCCATCATTTTTCCAAGCTTTCACATTCATAAGACCCTTCCTTCAAACTCCCCCCCCACCGACCCAAACCCAGATCAGAGGCCAGTGACTCTTAAGACAATCACTTGCTCATTTAAGGCTCGATGCACTACACAGCATCTCTCAGGGAGCAGCTCTTTTTCTGACTTTGCATTAAAAGAGGGTTTAATATTTTTGCAAAATTTACAAAAATTTAATTATAAAAGAATAACTTTTTAGGGTAAAAAAAAATGGCATACGCTGCCAATCGTATGCAGGCGATGGAAATCTGCCCAGACAAGGCTTTGATAAAACGTGTGTCTGTGTGTATGTGTGTATAGAGCATGAATTCACTGTCCAAATCTCTTTAAAGCCCAGAACTATATGACAAACAATGTTACATGAAGTAAAAAAAACAAAATATAAATATATATATATGTGCTGTACGTCAGTGTGCTCTCGTCACCGCTGTGCACTCATGTTTACTGATCATTTTGCTGCTTTCGGGACGGTGAGGGAAGTCCAATAGTAAGCTGTGAATCAAGCGCCATCACAACAACCCGCCAGGACAGTGAATTCCAACTCTGAACATGAAGTTTTTTTTGTGTGTGATGTTTTTATTTTCCCTTGTTAGACTGTGAATCAGAGGGGTGGGATGGGGTTATGAGAGGGGGGATGTGCTGGCAAGAACGAGTGGCAACGCAACACTGTAAGTAAGATACTGTAGCAATAAGAAACTGGAGGCATTTACTACTGTCATGTTTGCATTGTAAGATTATTTTTTATTTTATTACTATTTACTATTATTATTGTTCTTATTATGACTACTATTCTTCTATTACTATTAGCCTATTGTTGTTCTGTTCTATTTGCATGACGTTTCATTGCAATGAAACATTTGGGGCTTATTTGTGTTTTCTCTTCTCATGATATTGTGAGTTTCGTGGGAGGGGTTATTGGCAGGGTGGGCGACGGGTTTAGGGGCAAATTCCACGTCAATTCAGGCAGTTCAAAGCAATTTTTTTTTTCCATAAGCTGAAAGAATTTTTAAATAAAATGCTCTTATTTATACACAACCAAGTTAAAATTTGTTGTTCGATTTGACATGATTTTTTTTTTTTCTCTCTCAACCTTTTGAATGTGTGAGTTGGTACAACCAGTCAGTGAACGTCCCTTTCTGAACTGGCCTTATTGAACCGGATCAGACACCCTTAACCTGCAGCAGGAGGCGGGGGTGGGAACAATGTGGGAAAGGGTAACCTATTCTGAATGTTATGGAGTAGCTTGTTCAGTGTGAGGGGCTGAACGCTTCATGCGCCTTTACCACTCCATCAACACACACACTGACATTGCAGAGCGCACAATAAAACTACAGTCGTCATTCTACGTGACAAATTGCGCAGACATTTTTTAATACACTTGGTTTGAAATGCATTTCCTACACTTAGTCGAATACACTCCAACCCAAACCTCCTCCTCCTTTTCTTGAGAAAACCTATGTGAGCTTGTGTGTGTTTCTCTGAGTGTGTGTGTGTGTGTGTGTGTGTGAAACAGAGAAAATGAGATGTTGTCTGCTCTACCAATGCTTTGTAAACTTTCTTGATGCATTACACATGCGTGCAATTGGAGTAGTGTTGAAAATTGTTAATTTATTCTTTAGAATGTCTTTGCATCCCAGCAAGAGCAAATAAAAACAAAATGTAGCAACCTGTAACCGAAACCTAAAAGGTGTTTGGGCTGCAGAACCTCTTTTACACAGGACTTACAAAACAAAACAAAAAATACAAGAAAATGAGACTTTTTGTTTTTATTTTGTTTTCAAAGTGCCATAGCTAGTGAGGAGAGGATTGGCAGAGTGGGGCGTAGATGCTTTACTGTGTGAGTTTACTTGAGAAACCAATCAAAAAAAAAGGGGAACTCCATGAAAAATGTGTATTTGGTTACACTGACAAACCGTTTTTACATTTTATGCTTTTTTCATTTGGTGAGACGGGACTCTGCTGGACTCTGAACTCTGACTCTACTGCAGATCCATGAGCTCTACTGTAGATTTTTGTTTAGTTTTTTTTTTATTTTCACATGAGAATGAAAGAGTGTGTGTGCGCGTGTGTGTGTGCATGCATTCATTTGCATTAACGAGAGCCACAAACACCCACATTTGATGGATCTGAATGGGTTGAAGTTCAGAGCTATGCAGGGCCCTTGCTGAGTCCTCCTTTGAGATGTACATACAATGTGAAGGTCTGAAGTGATTTTTGTTAAATTCTATATTTTATCGCTTTTGTAGACATTTTGTTGTGGGAAGAAAAAAAAATAAAAGAAATTTTATGGGTGCATTTCTGTCTCAAATTTTTCTGTGACACACATACACTTTTTATTTTAGCCAATGATGAAACAGTTTTAGTCTTGGTACATTATGCATAATGTTTACGTGTATCTTAACAACAATATTTATCAGTGTTTTAATATAAAATTATTTATAGAAAAAGTATAAACAATAGTCGATAAAAAAAAAAATAAGTATAACTGTATTTCCAATGATGATCCATGAGGTACAGATTACTTACACAAACCCTTTTTTTATAAAAATAATCTGCAAACTTCCCCTTTCCAGACAGTATTTACTTAAAATGTTAAAACTATATACATTTTCATTATATGTTAAAACTTCAGAAAATAAATCTCTGAAGTCCTCATGATAAAGCATCACCTGTTAATCTCCCTGCAAACAAATGTGTGAGTTTGTGTGTTCAGGTTGACATGTTTCAGTAAATGTGTCTGTAAAAGTGTTTTTCTTTCCCTACTTCCTTTGGTTAAAGGTTACATCCCGGCTTCATCGCTCTCTTCTTCTTCTCTCCCTGATGTCGGCTTTGCCTCGCTGCTCTTCTCGCAGCTGTCCGGATACTTCCTTAAATCTGAACAACAGAAACATCAGTTAGCGACATGTCGCACCAATAACGCAGTCATTACCACAAGAAAGAGAATACTGACAGGCCTGGGAGGAAGTCCACGCATCCAGCATGAATAATTTGGTTTGATTTGTTGGAGAAATCTTGGAGAGGACACAAGAAGAGGAAGAGGAAACACAACGCACCTTTGAAATATCAAAACAACTGTGTCTGAATGTTTGTGTTTGTGTGTTTGTTTGCCGGGCTTGTTTGTTTTTGAGCACAGTTTCTTTCCGAGCAGTTATCCTCTAGATGCCGGTATCGTGCCTACCCAGAGACGTTAATTAATAGCTAATCAAAGCTAATGTCTCAGCAGCACATCGCCAGCACAAAGACATGATTAATACGTAATCAAAGGCCGTGGAGCACAACGCACAAAGCAGGGCCCACCCCCATGCCTCAAACGCTACTGTTGTTATAGAAATAAACGAACACTCGCGGCTTAATTAGCTGGCTGTTGGTGTGTGTTGTCTTCATTTGAAGTTGTTGGGGATTTATCTTAGAGCCAATGTTGGCCTCCTGAGTGACGACATGGAGGTGACATATGCATACATGCATACAAACACACGTGCATAAAGAAAAAAAACTCAAAAATGACAAAAATACACTTTGTACATGCAAAGAAATGCAAATATGATAAAAAAACTTGACAAAAACTGAATCCTTCAACTATTTTTATCAGCGTCAACATGCACACATTTTCTCTCAGCCTTTCTCTCTCTCTCTCTCACACACACACACGGATGTTAAACATTTCTGACCTGACAGGCCGAGTCGGCGGCAGCATGTGCCACAAGAGTGTTTCTGCAGGAAACCGCGGACAGCAGCATCTCCAAGGTTATCAGGACCAAAGAGCATCTCCCCCCTGCTTCCACTGCAACCAGGTCAGAAAAGTGTTTTATTTGCTTAAACAATATAAATCTAAGATTGTTTAAAGCTGAAACCAGATGTCACTGATAACTTTAAGGTACAGCCGGTCACTGTACCTTTGATCGTCTGCCATGATCACTGTTGGATCAGTCAGTTCCTCTCCTACTCCTGTTAAGAAAAGAACACAAACTGTAAATAAAAACAAACTAAATGAATCACGTGTGCACTTACAAAGGCATGCCACAAATATTTGAATCTACCTTGAATGTCAAGCACCAGAAGCTCCCTGCATGAGTACTCATATGTCCAGTGGGAGAACGCTAGCAGCATTTCTTCCAGTGAACAGCAGGGGGCGATCTCTTCACCTGTGTTGTTGTTGTACTTCCTGAAGTCACCAGACATGTTCCTCTCAATGGTCAACCACTGGCCGTTTGAATGCCAGAGGACCAGTGAAACATCTAAAAACCTGGCGGAGAGACGAGACGGTTAGTGCATGCACAGACACACACACAAATGCATATTCGAGAGAAAACACACACACACCTTGGTGAGTGGTGCATATCATCAGGTTTGATCTGGTTGAACACTTGCATCATCTTCTTGGCTGCTCTCTGCTGCTGGATCTCCTTTTTTATGTCAAACAGAGGACTTTAGACAGCTAAAGCTTCCAAGTCATGAAGATTTAATTAAATGGTGCAATTCTGCTGATTAGCCATCAACAACTATTAGGGGCTTCTCAACCTTGTTTCACTCGACTTCTTAGATGAACTCACCCTTAAACAAAGCTGCAGTGCCGTGCTGCCATGGAAGTACCTCTGCCAGACACGAACCACCTCCGGCTTGAAGGCTTTGACCACGTAAACCAGACCCGGTTTGAGAACTTCCTGCTCTGCCCAGGTACACAACACCCTGCAGCCTCGTCGGAGACCCCCATCCAGAGAACCTTCTTCACTGGAGAGGGGCTGCAGCATGGCAGACAGGCCTCGAGACGACCAGGAGGAGACTGTGTTGGATTCAGGGTCGACATTAGACACTTCTTCCAGAGAGTAGATGCTCACCTCTTCACCTCCTGCAGGGAATGAGGAAAATTAAGTGCATGGAAAGGGATGGAAAGACATTCAGAACAGTGATGAACGAGAGTTAAAGTGACTGTGACACCGAACAAGAAAGTTACCCATGATGGAGACAGGTGTGAAGGGAATGGTGTGAGCCAGTCTCATCAGATTGTTTTTCTCCACAGCTGTTAACACACATGCACAACACAAGATGAATCCAGTCTGAAAAAAGGCTTTTGGGATCTAATGCATTAAAATGTTGACAGTCACAATCAAATAATTACACTACTGTCGTACTAACACTATGTTATTACCTGAATAGTGTGGGTACATATTGTCTGTTGTGGGGAATGAAGAGCTCTTCACTGCAGCAATGAAAAACAAAATAAAAATAAAATAAAAATAGAATGAATCTCAAAGTTATAAGAACTGGGATTATATAGACATAATCTAGGAATTTCAGGTTTTAGGAAATGTATCTGTATGTTACCTTCAGGGTGAACCACACTCTGCACACTGCAACCAGGAAAAACATTTAATTATCATTGATTATTGTATCATGGTTTTGAAATTCATGGACATTATAGCAGCTTAAACAGAGGCTGACTTACGAAGACCTGCGGCTCATGGATCGGGCCCAGCTGTTCCATGCTGAGTGAGCCGGGCTCCACGCATCCTGAAGGTCGATGCAAAGAGGATCAAACCAAACTCACTGACATGTTACACACTCAATGTGTCAGTATATCTGAAATATTTCCACAATCTAACACAGATTTACCTGATGGGTAAACACTTGTTTGTGCAGCAAATCCATGGGTTCAAAGTCTGAAACGATATTGATATTTTTTAAATTTTAAATCTTCAAAACAAAACTTACAATGTAAATAAATTATTCATTGCACATTATATTAAGTAAGTGTGCAATCAGGTTCAATAAAAGATTAATGCTTGCAGCTTTACTAATTACATCAGCCAACACTTCCTTTATCCAGGGTTTCAAGTTCATCTCCCAGCATCCTCCTGCTCTGTTGTTTCATGTCCCTCAAACTTTTATCATGAATTTAAGCTGCCAGATTGTGCATGAATCACAATTTACACAGTACACACAATTACAACTGATCTGTCACAGCAACCTGGCAACTCACAACCTGATTTAAGGTGCATGTGCACAGCTGCTCTCTGTGCAGGCAAACAGAAAACCAGCTCACTTTTAATTATCTGCCCAAACCTCACCAAAATCTGAAAGGTAAATCACATGTACTTCTTTTAACCACAAATTTACTGTGCGTCCTTACTGAGCTGACTGAGGCTGGTTGAAGCCGACCAACACATAGCTTCTCCTTTCAGTGTGCGGCACCGTCTCCAGCCGGAATCAGACATGTGGGACTGCATGGTTACCTGCTTTCCATAATTAGCAAAAAAAGGAAAAGACTTCATAAAAAGAGTTACAGAGATGAAAATGTTATGCAGGTTTTCAACTGATGATTCATGCAGTATTGAGTGCCTTGTGAATCAGCATGGAAAAGCTCATAATAAATCTTAACAATAAGCTCTGAAAAACACATCTCATGTCTCATTACAGTATCTGGACTTCTCTCTTGTATCTTCACTGTCTTCCTGTTCTGGTTTCTGCCTCTGCTATGAACCTGAGTGAAGTCAGAGGACTTGGACCACTCTGCAAAAACAAAAATACACAAGATCTGTTAGAAAATATCGCAGCATAATAACACAAATGTAAATTCAGCGTATTAAAATGCAACATAAGGTGCACTCGGGTTTTTAAAATTAGTATAAAGTTTGTTTTTCTGTTACATGCAGAGGTAGACATAGCAAAAAACGAATGATACACATCTAGATGCTTCCTAGATTTATGAGCTGATGTTAACCCTTTTGTTTCAAACCATCAGCTTGCAATAAATTATTATGTTTTCTAACTCCTGCATTACAAATTTAAACAATACCTTTGTTCCTGCTGCACTGTAGCGATGTGCCATCTGTAAAGCTCCTCCCACCAGACAAACAGTCTTTGTTCATTGGTTCGTTAAGAGAAGGAAACGATCCCCTCATTGCACTGAGAGGTGCACCAGAGAAAGTTATGTTCTCCACGCTGGATGACAGGGACCTGCAGTGGCTGTAGGGGCGGTCTCTGAACAGACACGCCCACCTGGGGGATTTCACAGGTCTTCCGCATTGGCTGAAAAGTCTGGACTGAGAATTTGGTTGGCTGTCATCCTGAGAAAAGGCAGGATTAAACAAACCCTCGGGGACGTCTCGAGGGTCAGACAGAAGGACAGCATTGCTGGAGGTGGAGCTGGACACATCTGTATTAGACAGATGTTCCTGTGGACTCTCCTCTTTTTGCTCCTCCTCGTCTCCATCATCTTCTTCCTCTCCCTCTTCCTCCTCTTCCATTGAAATTTCCTCCTGACTGGGATGCAGGTGTGGGTCACATGGCCGGAGTTTATGATGTGGTGACTCCAGGCCTCTGGAGGGAAGAGGAGACGAAAAGCTGGAGGGTCCAAAGGACTCACAGTGAGTCTGATGGGATGCAGGTCTAGAAACTCCCAGCCAGCTTTCACTTGGATGGTCAACAGCAGCAGACTGTGAAAACAAAGGGAGAAAATATGTCTTAAAATATTTCAAACCGTTGACATTTTTTTGCTATTATGTGGTAGTTTTATACTTAGAATACTGAAGATGAAAAATTCTCTTTTGGCTTGTTTTTCCACAAAGGTTAAAGTCAAGTCTGAAACATCCTTATTTATTTACTTTCTTCAAAAAGATAGCATTAAAGTAAAAGTACCTCATGTGCTCCTTCCCCTTCCTCCTCAGTGTGTCCTTGTCTTCCTCCTCTGCTCCCCTTGGCTCCAGCATGGCGCTCCTGTGATGCCAGTCTACTCGCCACCAGTGTGTGGCCCTTCAGCAAAGAAGGCGGGGTACTTTTACACGACTTGGCCATCACCCGTCGCACGTTAAGTGCTTCGCAGTCTGCTCCACTTCTGTGTGGGAGGGTCCAGCTGTGAGGGAGGATGTGCTGGGACGCCGCGATGGGTCGGCACCAAGCCAGGCGGGCCTCCTCCTGATGCAGGCTGTCAGAAGCCGAGAGCAGAGTGAGGGTGTCCACTGCCAGCGCCGAAAGGTCCTGGAGTTGACCCAGCTGACCGTCCAACTCTGACAGGCTGTCCTGAATGAAGCTGACCTTTTCTGTGACCTCCCCCACTGTCATGCACATCTCCTCTGTCCTAGTGAAACAACAACCAAAAAAAAACTGTTCATGCAAGTTTTCACCTTTTAATAGAGATGTTACATTTTTGCTCTTTTACGTACACAAAATCTCACAGTTGACAGAAATAGTCAACACAGCCAACTGTAAGCTGAAACCGAAGATGCATTGTGACTGACAGGAGGCCTCAAAATAATGACATTTTTTCTGACATTAAATCAATAAGTGATCAAGCAAACATACACAGAGAAGGTCAGTCTGTCTTAGTAGGTCAGAAAAACTTTTTCAATAGATTTTAAAACAGTGTCATTAAAATTGATGTCTCTTTATGAAAAGATCTCAGAAAAGACACCAGCAAGACCAATTTTGGAACTTTGTATTTGGATAATAACATTAAAATGTTATATTGTCAAAATGATTCAAAATTGTGGATTTAATTGTACATTCTAAACTTATTTATACCACTGACTGTAAAAACAAGGAGGACATGAAAGCTCCTGAAGGAGAGAAGCCAAAACATCTCTATCGCCCCCTGGTGTCTGGGTTCAGCACAGGTCATAAAGATGATTTCTGGTGATTTTTTGATCCTTAAACATGGGTATAATGTCTGGATTAAGAGCTAAACCTGAATCATGGCTGTAAAGGCAGGACCTCCATACCACAGCTCCATCTGTCATTTACCACTGCACAGACTCTAGCTCATTTAGTGTCATTTAGTAAAGGGTTCAATTAAAACATGAATCCAACCTCTCAGCTGTGACTCTGATCCTGTTAATTTGACTGCTGTTGAGTCGGTCATTCTTCTCATGGAAGTAATCCTCTACACATTTCTCCTCAAACTCATGGAGCCTCTTACGATCCTCGTGGCCCAGAAGAAGCTCTGGTGGAGACGGAAGAAGTGAGTTTATGACAGATTCATGTTGTGAATTGACTTTTAACTGATGAATTAGTTTTCCATCCACAGTACTCACTGAGTCCAGAGCCTCTCTCCTCCCGCTCAGCATCTCCACAGCATCGCCTGTAGATGGCTCTCAAAGCCAACGTCATGTGACTGAGGAGGATCAGGGGCGGAGGCAGCCACGGCTTCTCCTGATAGGTCATGATGTAGCGATAGCGGTTGTACTTCCACAGTTTATTGGATATTGATGCCATGTCAAAGTAGATGTTGCTAAATTTAAGACAACAACATTCATTTCAATTAAAAAAAGAGTTTTTTGAAGTCCTGCAATATGAAAAATAAGTTTGGATTTGTTTGCTTACTTAAAAAATGCAATGAGAATGTTGACCATGATGATGTACTGGACAAACATGTAGACAGCCTGGAGAAAGGGAATAACAAAGGAGGCAGGAGGACATGGACGACCGTCATCACACACTGTTAGAACACAAACACACACAGACTTTACACAACTGATTATCAGCACCTTCATAAAAACTGGAAAAACACTTAAAAATGGACTGATGGCAAGTTGTGTTTCCAGTTGAACTACTTACCATCTGTTTCGTTTGCATACACCTCCCCATAGATCATCCAGTAAGGCTGGAAAACTACATCTCTGGCGAGGCTCCAGGACGGCGCTTCATTGGGCGACAGGATGGCCTTCCTCGACACCCCAAAGCTCAGCAGCACAATCGCCATCATCACCACGATGAAGAACATGTTACTGGTCTGAGCAGAGACAGAGAGAGAAGAGAGAATGACTACAAAAACACTCCTCCACTTCCTTCCTCTCCATCGGGTCACGAAAAGTCTCCACCCACCATCTTGGTGATCATGGTGAGGTAAGGTCCTGCATGCTGGTTGACAGCCAGCAGATCCATCACCCTGACGAACCAGAAGATGATGTCCAGGCAGTAACTGATGCGTCCTGCCGTCCGGTAGGGATTAGGATGCCAACGCAGGACAAGTCCAGCCAGGAAGAGGAGGATGGCGATGAAATCTGATATGTTCCAGTACTCAGAGAACCAGATCTTCAGCTTCTGGCTCAGTTTCCTCGGCTCAGACATCAATACCTACAAAACACAAAAATATCTGGATATCATGTGTTATGGTACTTATGCATTATATGATGTACTTATTTCTATAAACTGCATCTTTGCCACAACTTCTTTAGCAAGTTTTAAAAAAAGAGAGCATGTTTCTAGCCTCCTCACCTCTCTGGTTTTCTCCACTGCAGTAGACAAGATGTACGCAATGACCAGCCACTCCTGAACACTGGGCCGATCCCCCATCTTCACCAGGACGACGTAGGAGAATAACATCAGAAAAGCGAGGTAGGACATCTTAAGTGGAAACAGAAATTATTTGACATTAGTTAAAAATCATCTTGACAGCCAAGAAGTCAACAAATTTTGTCCATCTGAAAACATTTCCACCTGCCTGCAGCAATTTTTAACACCTGTTAAAACTATATTGTATATATTTACATTGTATTTACAGTTTAAGACAATTTAGGGTCTGAAATTCACATTATTTTTAAACTTTTTAAGAACCCAGTGAAGCCCCGTTTAATGTGTTTTCAGAAAGAAAGATGACTCATATTTAAACATGCACACCACCTACTGTGTGAAACCAGAACTTGACAACAGGAGCTGTGTAGAACTTATAGATTCTTCTGATGCAGGACAGACAATGAACAGTCACGGCAGATACAGTTTCTAACACGGGACCAAGACAGTTGTCATGGAAAGAGAGGCCTCTTTCTGCATCCTGACTGCCCTGCAAGAAAACACAAGGTAGGTAAAATATTAAAGCGTATTATTATACCAGTTTAAATTAAAAAACAAAATTTAACCACAGTCACTTTACTCTGTGATCGGTTTCCTCTTGAGCAGGTGCAGACATCACAGAGTCTCGGTCAAACAGCAGTGCCTCATGGGATTGTGGTACATGGCACATTTCAGCTTTGCTCTTAAACTCCAGTAGCAAGACGGCAGGGGGCAGAAGAAGACTCAAAATAATCTGAAAGAAACAGATTATAAGTGTGTCGTGAGCCTGTAAAATTATTCAGAAACAAAAATTATTTTAATTATGCAATTTACTTTTGATTAACTTCGAATCCAATGACTTAACATGGTGAAAGGGACACTAGAACTACCGATCTTATATAGACTTTTCTTTATTTTGTTCATATTAATTTGTCTTTTTATAGCTGTACATGCGGCAGGTAGGAGTCAGTGGTTCAATCCCTGACTTCTCCAACCTGCGTGCTGAAGTTTCCTCGGGTACTGAACCCCAAATTGCTCCTGATGGATGTGCAAACAGCATGCTGAGTGTATGTGTTTGTCTCCCTGATAAGCAGGTTTGCTCTTTGTGTAGAAATTCCTGCCCCTAATGTGTAAATGAGTGAGTATTTGCTTGTGTTGTAAAGTGTTTTTAGTGGTTGAAAGATGAGAAATGTTCTTTATAACTGCAGTCATTTAACCACTTAAGACAAGAAAATCTTAATTGTGACACTAAAAGACTTCACAGGTTTAATTTATCTAAGCATGATGTGAATTTTATCTCTTTTATCTGACCATATTTACCTTCAAGAAGGAGTTTTTTCTCATGTTGAGCGGGCCGGTCCAGAGATCAGTGAGGAGGGTCTGGGTGCAGGAGTGTGCGACGAATGGTCTGTGACACGAGGAGACAGCCATCTGCAGACAGGTGAAGTGGCTCCATGCCTCCATCTCTGAAGTCAACAGCTTCATGGCCATCTGCTCGTTCTGACGAAACGCACAGTCTAACACATCCACCGCCAGCTGACCAAACTCGCTGAGACAAGAGACGGGACAGACATGCAATCACATGCAGGTTTTTTACAAGAAACAACCGCATGAAGCCTTTAACAATTAATATAAAATTATATGTGTATGCATAGAAACTAACTTGTATAATCAAAAGACTAGACTTTGATTTAAAGCATTTGTTCCCTCTTGGTGACTGCTGCTAACACACATAGTAGTTCATGAACGCTCACAGTGAATATGTCTTGAATCGCTCTGAAATGTTGTCGTCCATGCTGCTCTGCCGTGCCTCGAAGGCCATGGAGCGATAAAGCTTACAGGCCACTGTGGCACGCGCCAGTGCCTCCTCGCCGTGCTGCCACAGGAACAGTGCCATCTGCTGGCGCTGTTGAAGCACAGCCCACACAAACAGGTCGTTGAAGTTGAAGGAAACCAGCTGAGAAACATCACGATGGTCAGGACTCGACGGGGCCTCTTGACTGCTTCCAGCTGGTGCATCCTGCTCCTGAAATGAAAAGTGGAGGTGTGGACAAAAGAATTGACAGACGAATTGAAATAAAGAAGGAAAAAGTAGTTTAAAAGAGGAGTTAAAAGGAAAAAGAAAAGGCAATTACTTAAAAAACTGTAACATTTTATTTTAAATAACAGCCTTAGAGATGTATAACATGCCAACTAAACCAATAAAATGGTTGAACCACATAAAACTTCATAATTTCACATGATGGGTAAATTTGAATGGTGTCAGTTCAAAGGTTTAGGCTTGAATGACTTATGGAAACTTCTTGTTAGACAGTTATTGACTCACACTGAGAATAAATCCCCCACCAACCTTTGGTTTGTGAGGTTGAGCAGTTCTGAAGAAGTGCAGGTCCTGGAGACTCCTGCCACTGCTGGGGTTCAGTATCAATCCCCGTCTCTGTTTGGACAAGGAGGCTGAACTGTCCCGTCTCCCCTGCTGGAGTGGGCGCCATTTGCAAGAAAGGTCAAACATAAATACATTTGTTAATATAAAAACTAAACGACATGTTTATGGAAGCAAAGTTGATAAAGTGGAGTTTTAACTTTCGATGCTCACTTTGTCCTGCAGGCGGCTGTACGCAGCTCTGAAGTGTTTCCGTGTATAAGTACTGCGATACGCTCCTCCTATTAGGTACTCGATTACCAGGCCCATGTCAATGATAGACAGACGGTAGCCTATGGGAAGAGAAGTCTGCTCACACACACACACACACAAACACACAGTCACATAAACAGACATATATGGATAAAACTGCTAAGGAAAAATGTTGTTTTTACTGTTTAAAATCCAATAGTGACGTAGTAAATACTGTTGTCGGGGGTGTAATTTAGTATTCATATGATTACAGGCGTCTCATCCTCAATTCCCCACCTGTTTTACATCTTCAGCGAGGTGGTGGAGGAAACGGTCTGTCTGCCCTTGTGGCTGTGGGGACGAAATTGTATTAATATGCAGAGAAAACACACAAATAAACAAGAAATAACAACCAAAAACAAAGCAAAATAAAAAAAAACTGCCACTTTTAAACACAGTTGCATTTTGCACATACAGTAACAGCTTTGGGACCCTTAACTTGTTTCTTAGAGGGACTTATTATCCCAGAGTTATGAATAAGTAAGCAGGTTTTAATACACAGAAGATAAAGGCGGTGCAGAGAAAGCCAAGCATGAGTGTGCTGATGATAAAGAGGCTTATGATCAAAAAACATCCCAAAACAACGACTGGGGAAAAAAACAATGTATGTGATTGACCAGGAAGCTCAGAGATTATTGGCACAAAACACTTACAGTGCATTATTGTGATTTCAATCAAAGCTACAGTTTAGGAATTCGTACTTCAAGAGTCACAAACAAAAGAAAGGGAATTTCCTCTGTTTGTGTAGCGAAGAGCGAGCCGAAGGGAAACAAAAGAGGAAACTGTGAAACAGCACAGCGAGAGCAGGGAAAGTGGGGAGGAAAGTGTTTTCAAAAGAACTGTTTTAAAATCTATTTTTTAATTTATTTTAAGGTTATAATGAGAATAAGAAAGATATGTTGTTATTGTACAAGTATTGACCAATAAATCATTGTTGAGGATAAACATGAGTTGATAATAAATATATAATAATAACCGTGTTATAGAGCTCCTCGAGGCGATCCACAGTCAGGAAGTGGCTCATTGTCATCCCGTTGTCAATGAGCAGTTTGACAAAACTGACTCTGTCCATCACCAGAGCATCCAGCATGGCCTGCTCCAAGGATCCCACCTACATACAGCATACAACTATTATAATTAGACAACAACAGTTAAGGTTTCGACAGTTTCATTTATTCCTTGTGTGCAGTTAATAAAAACACAGCTCTGAGCAGAGGTTCTCTCAGCCTCACCTGCCAGTGCTGTCTGTACATCAGGACATCTTTCTGGGCGATGTCGGCCCTGTCCCAGGCTAGTGCCATACTCAGCTGCTCTGCAGGACTCGCTTTGGTGCCTGTTCATCACACAGAAGGTAACGGAAACAACAAAACTTCAATCTCAGTGCTTTAAGACTGTAAAATACCTTTAATCATAGCAAACATTTGACTTGTCGTAGTGGGAAAAGCCCAAGTTTAACACTAATTATAGTTGTTCCATTCAAGTGCACCAGGAAGTCTAGACATTGAGTCTGCACAATAGTAAACCTCAAAGTGTTAAACCTTCAAAGAGTGCAGCAATTGTTAATATTATCAATTAAAGCTGCTGTTTTCCTGCTATGAAATGTCAACATTTCTACAAAGAAAAATGTCTTTTGTAACAATCAAGAGGAGAAAAAGAAATACCCTTGAGAGTAGCTGTCAAAATGGCTGCATCAGGAGCCGTTTGGTCCTCTGACTCTGAGTCAAAGATGGTTATCTGTTGTTCAAAAACATGTTGAAGTAAGGTCAGTAGTCTGTGTGTAGAATCACAACGTCATATTCCCAAAGGGTGTTTTCCTTACAGACTCTCTGTGATCCATACACTGCAGGAGGACATGGTAGAGCTGAGAGGCGTCTGCTCTTTCAACTCCAAACACAGCTTCAATCCTGACAAGGAAGTCTTCTTTAATGTCAGCGTCCAACTGCCTGCAAAGTGCAGCAACAAATTATCAATAAACAGTTGCTACTTACAGTTTGACACACATTAAAACTTAACATATAGTTTGATTTTATACATTCAGGTGTTTCTGCTGCTGTAGATGCATTAAGGTAAGCACATCTACCTGTCAACAGCAGTCTGCTTATGTAAGAAGGCGAGCAGGTCAGCAGCCCTGCCTGATCCTTCAAACACAAACACTGGCACAGGGGGAACAGTGCTGACATAGTCCAACACTGTGGACACAACGGCAGGACCTCCCTCCACCACCACACACACCACCGGCACTCCTTGGTTCAGTCCTACAAAGAACAGAAATAAAAGGGAGACATAACATCAATCACATTAAATATGTTTTTTTTCTCAAGAGTGTTACACCTGGTCCCACCCTCCTGTGCTGTAACTGACTAGAAAGGCCTTTATTTCTTAAGAGGCAGGTGATTTAGAATAAAGAGTTGGTGTAGGAGGCCAATAAGGGTGGATAGATGGGTCAGACTTTCAGGCAGGAGACCAACTTTTGCATCTAGTGTGGAACCAAAAGTCAGTGTTGATTTATGATTTTCAGTTACTGATTATTTTCACTTTTCAGTCCAAATTTGGATACATTTATGCACCAAAAGTACTAAAAATAATGGTTTGGATCAAACAAAATAACTTGACGCTGACCTTTGTTTCACACTGAATATAAACAGCAGTCTCCCGCATGAAAGAGCTTTCTGTCCTTTGAGCACTAGCCAATCACAACACAGGAGCAAAAAAAAGGTACAACAAACTGTTCAACTTCCTCATTTCCTGTATGTAATTCGGAAACACACACACACACATAAACACACTCACGAGGGTGTATCTTCTGTAGTTGGATATGTTTCTCCAGCTTCTTCCTGAGGCCTTGCTGGCAGCCATGTTTTCCCATCGTTCCATCATCCACCAACAGAAAGTGGGAGTGGAAACCATTAAGAAAAGCCCTTTTGCGTAAAGGGTTTCCTAGTGGCTGGTAGGGCCTGAACACCTGAACCGTGTAACATCAACCAGAGGTAAATTATAGTAAAAACATTGCATGAGAATGTGTTAGAAATATTTACACATATTCAGCATCAAACTGCTGTAATCTCATTTAAAAATAAATAAGTATCAGCACTCACATCCCTGCCAATGAGGTCCGTGTTGTTGTCGATGGCTCCCCACGGTGTGATGCCGACCGTGTTTCTTTTCCTCAGGTCTGGACTCCCAAATGTTTTCACGGCCTCACCCACATACTTTGACACACCTGGAGAGCATGTAAAGAGCAGGTGACTGCACAGCCGATGTACAATTCAGCAATATAACACACTCACAAACACCTACCTGTATTGATGCCATCAGTGAGTATCCACGCCCCTGTGCTGAGGGCAGCGGTGATCACACCTTTGCTGAAGGCCTGGCTGACTTTCGGAGGCAGGGTGAAGTTGTCTGAGCCTCCCTGGATGGTCAGGAGTAGTTTGGGTCTCTCCATCTGCCACTCCCTCAGCATCAGCTGGAGCAGCATATCTGGTTTTGAGTCCACAGCCACACGAACATACTGGACAGGAAACACAAGGAACTTTTAAAGTACATGCATTTCTCAAGTACTGTTAGTGTGACTGTTCTGATGTTAATGTTTGAGTAGATACATCAAATCATAACAAACCAAAGCTTGATAATACAGCCCAAAAGAACAAACATCTGTCTTGTTCTACTCAGGAGTTTTTTTATAGTCAATCCTTTGCACAAAATAGCAGGGGAGTTATCAAAAAACACATTTCCTGTACAGTAGAGGAGTCTCTGACCTTGGCCCTGCAGACACGCGTTGCAGTGTCCTGAAAGTCTACGGTCCCATAGGCGTTGGTCGGACTGGCTTTAGTGTGGAGCTCTATGGACCAGTCCTCCTCCACCTCCTGTCCAGGACCAGGATGGAGGGATATAGGGGGAAGGGACTCTTGCCAAGAGTGCTCCCCAATCAGGCGGCCACAGCAACACCTGTGAACCATGAAAAGATTATGTAACTTGGGACAGCAAGTGCAGATTATAGTCACGTTGATGTTATCACCCTTAATACTTTTCTCGAGCAAGTCTGCAGCACATAAGTTCATTTCAAAATATGCAAAGGAGTTAAAGTTATCAAGATATAAGAAGAAGAAATAGAGAGAAAATGCCTATAAAGGGAACAAAGAACACAAAAATACACACAATAATAAAACAAGAGCTTCATTAGAATATCTGGGGTGTAGAAGAGTAATGTATCAAATTTAAGGATGGTTTAAAGACACACAAACACAGAATTCAGAATTATACCTGATCAAGTTTTGGCATACTTGACATACTGGAATACATCTGAAAGAAACAGGAAATAACACATTATCAAAGAATTCACATTGGTCTCTATTCCTGGAAGGAAGGGCTGAGTGCCAAATAGTTTTGCTCTCTGGAAAATGTTGTTTTCAACATTAATTTTACACTGTGTACTATCTAAACAAAGCCATCCTTTATTTCACATGAAATTCATGAGAACTTTACAGCTTTTTGGAAGCTCATCAATGCTGTAAGACTCAAGCTTACCTGTGCAAGTCCCGAGAGGAAGGTATAAACTTCACACACTCTCTCTTGGAGAAGGTTTCCTCAATCCAAGACTTTCGTGACTGGAATAAGAAGAGGAAAAATACTTACAGTGAACAGATCCTGGAGCAGCTAAGCACTATATTCCAAATGTTTTTTTTGTCAAACTTTGTCCACAAGCAAAGAAAACACACTACTCTACTACTAAAAACTCATGATCAGTGACCTTATCAACGAAGCTCATTGTGGTGCCGGCAGCAGCCTACATGCTGGACCCACAGGGAGGAAACTGTGGGTCCCTCCCCATCAACAGAAACCTGAACTGCACTCTCAGAAACATTAACAAGATGTGAGATAAACAGTCAGCCTCTCATTCCACTTAACAGCAGTTTTCTCCTCACGTTTTCCACGCTTATCCCTATCAAGGTCTGTCCTGCTCCTACGCTCTGTTTCCCAGACTCATTCAACAATAGCCTTACTGAGCAGAGCATTGTTGGTAGGAAACATACACACATCCCCTTCCTGAGATTAGTACACATGGCTCAGGGCTGGTGTGCTCCCATCCTGGATCAGACTGTGTTAACACTAAACAGGGCTCTAAATTGTAGCTCAGTGTTTTTACAGTAAACATGCATTTCTGTTACACTGTTTTTGAGGATATTTAAATTTGCCGCCACTTCTTGTTTTTAATGCCATTAAAATTAAGCATCTCTGGTTGTTCAGGAGTTCAGTGAAGCTGCTCATTGATGGTTGTACTGGAGACATTTTTCTTCCAAATACGGCACTACTTATCAGCCTTTTTAACACAAACTTAGCAAATATTTTGGTTGTACAAAGTTATCTGTTAAAATGACTGAGGATTTGTAATAAATTATTTTTATTCTCCTTGTTTTCTACTTTTTTTATTGGTAGAGATTTACAGGAATGATTGCAAAATATGCAAATTTCACTAACCTTTATAAATAAACAACAACATGCTGGCATGTAAAAGTAAAGTAAAACCACAGTTATCCCACAGTCATTTACTGTAACCCCCAAAAAGGGAACCCACTATTGAAATCATGGGCAATTCTACAATTACGCATGTGCTTTTTGCATACTGGGACCTCAATTCAATTAGTGTACACAACGTTACCTAACTAGGTGGGTGGCTTTTGTTGCATATAATGATGATGTGTCAGAATGAGCAACTACCGTGTTTATAAGAATACACTTTAAGAGAGAACCCATTGTAAGTTAATAGAAACTAAGGCAAAGACTAAATCATGATGACCACAATTCTCCTCAAAGTTAATAAAAAGATCAATTTGCAGTAAAACTGATATGATGAGGAATGTAAAAAACATTGTTTCAGTCTCAAAACCACATGGGGACCTTATGATTAGTCAATGAGAGTAGTATTATCAATACATATATTGTCAAATTAGACCATTTATCCAACTGGTCAAGAGGCAAAACTGGTAATAGTTAAAAATTAACCAAGACATTTATTATCAGTACTATAATAGTAACATCAAGGGATTGTAAATTAATAATAGTAATATAAAATCAGTTTACTACTTGGTAATGTGAAATCAATGTGCAGCAGCTGACTTGGCATCGTGACCACATGGTTTGACTACCTGTCCACTTTTTCTCACCTGGTTCTTGCTCTCTCTGTCTTTAAGTGTGAACTCCATCCTGCTCTCTCATTCTCTCCATCTGTATCCTCCTCTCTCCCTCTATGTGTTGTCAAACTAAAGAAGAACATAACAACAAAAAGAGGGTATTTAACATATAATTAGATGCAGGAAGATGGGGTATAATCTATATCAATTTATAACATTATCTACATTCAGTTCTGAGTCGCTTGCCTGATTATCTCTATCTTTCTGTTCATGTGAAAGCAGGTATATTTTCAGGATAATTTAAACCTAAAATGGGCTTTTGTTAATCCTATTGTCTTCACTGCCTCTGTAAATTAAAGGTCCATCTTTAAAAGTACTTAAAAGATAAAGATGTGTAAGTAAAACCACGCTTCAGTTCCTCCACAAATAACCCGGTAAGTCCAATTCTGTTGGAATGACAAACACTGTGACCACTTTGACTAATAAAACAAAGATTATCAGTTAGCTCGTTAGCTTGCAATCAGACAGAGAGCTAATATTAGCTGTTAATTTCTGAACTGTAAGCTAGCAAACATCGGTAGTCTGGCAGCTAACCGATAACGTTTGTTGACGGAATTAACGCCGTGGAGTTAAAACCAGAGACTTTACAATAAGTGTTTTCCCTACCTTTGCCTTTAAGGGGGGAAGAAACAAAATATTAATGCTTTTTTACCCATTTTACTGGTTTCAATGAAGCTCAGACTACCTGTATCATTTAAAGAAGCGCTAATTTTCCACTTCTCGTGTCTCACTTTTCTGTGTTTTCCTCTTTCTGTTTCTTTGAATGCGGGCGTGGATATTCCTCACACACACTCTCTCTCTCTCACACACACACACACACACACACTCTCTCACACACACACACA
>JAPZDY010000022.1:26775486-26787088 GCA_029783645.1 Ctenochaetus hawaiiensis | reverse complement strand
CATTGCACACATCCGGACATAAATGCAGATGCAGATGGACATAATGCTCTTAACCAACAACATCATCAACATTCCCCATCCCCTCTTCTCCTGGCTAATCATCTACACTGTTAAAAATAACGGTCAATCTGGATCAGTTCAGTCACAGATCAGTGAATTCTGTCAGTATCAGCACTTGATACTGTCTTTAATCTGATTTGTCCCAGCTCGAGTTGTGAACAAGATTGCAGAAAAAGCTGATGATGATGATGATGACAGCTGTTTTGAGTTTTGAATGAAAATCACTGAGGAAAACCCACACAAACTATGAACCAAGAAAATGTGTCAATGCATCTCATGCAAAACACTGTAAAATTCTCATTTAAGAAGAGGTATCTTAACTAAATCTAACATTATATTAGATTTCTTTTGTCATCATCATGCGTCTCCACTGTATCAGAATCTGTGCTCATTGCAGTGACACTCAGGACCCTGCTGACTTGAACACAAATTAAATATGACTTATTAACCCAGACTTCAGATCTCACACTGTAAATATGCATCATACATTCAACCACACATCAGTATTTTGATAGCAGTGCATCCTCCGCAGCTGCAGAAGCTGCTGAGTGTAAGACTTCATGCAGACAAAGAATCTATAGATAGAAATAACTGACGTCAGAGCAGCTGATGCAGCGATGTGAAACCACTTTAACTTTAGCACAGACACGATGCAGCGATGCTCTGTAATCGAGCTCTTTGCTCCACACGTTAACATCTGTGTGGTTTGTGGTCTTCTGATGATTACGGTCAGTTGCCTTTTCAGTTTCAGTTCATCATTCATTCACTTCTCATTATGAATTGATCTCTGTTTAATTGCTGGTGTGGGTGGAGGTTCAGTGTGTCTGTGTGATGATGTGACTCTTTGCTAAACCTTAAGTTTTTTTGAACCGTTTGCAGTTTAAACAGATTAAAAGTTTGAGCTGCAACTGTGTGGAACAGTGAAAATCGATCACAACTCAATCAGTTAAAGTAAAAAAAAAAACAAACAAAGCAGCTCATAATGGATCACTGTTTGCTCCACACACACTCAAGTTTGTCTGAACTTTGCATTAATAACACACAACATTTGTGTTTGTCACAAGCCGCTGACGGTTGAAATGTCTCTGCAGGATGTGGACAAACCCTGCGACACGCTGCTGCAGCAGGTCTCCATCGAAGAGATCCTGGAGGAACAGCGGTTGCAGCAGCAAGCCAAGCAGGAGACGGAGAAAGTGAAAATGCAGGTCCTGAAGGACCGAGGCCTTTCCATCCCCAAAGCCGACAACCTGGACGAGTACTAAAACCGCCTCGACGCCATGAGCCTTTTTCATTTTGGTGTCGGACTGAGAAGTTTTTACGTTGAATTTAAAAAAAAATATGAGAGTGTTTTCTTTTTATATTAATATGTATACTGTAGTGTACTGTATGAATTTAATTTGAATCATTCGGAGGAAAAAAAACAAGTATTGGATGCTCTCAGCTCTGCAGATCATGACAGGAAAATGGAAAAACTCTTGTTTAAGCATCATTTTGTTGACAACTTAACAATCGCTTCACAGCAGCACTTTCTCTTCTGTCACCAATAGGCTGAGGCTGTTTGTGTGATCAGTGACCACCTGTTGACTAAAACTACTTGTTGACCGATTAAAGAGTTTAGTTTTTCATTATGGAGGATGTGCTTGGAAAAACTCTCTGTTTTCCTTTTCCTGCTGTGTTTGTGAAGGATTTCTGTGAGTTTGGGGCCACTGGCAGACTGCGGCCTTGTGCAGCTGTTGATCCCAACATGCATTGTAACATAAAACATGCATTTGTCATGAACTCCATAAAGAAAATGCACTAATCAATCGGATAATTTAGTTTATGATGCAGACGAGCTCATGTCCGGTTTTCAAAGATCCGGGAGACTCGATCCTTTCTGCTTTTATCGGTCGATAACGAGCCTGTTTATCGTTCAAACGGATGTAACGAGTTAATATTAAACAGCCGCTCGGCAGCAGCCCCGTGGCCGCCTCAGGACGCCCTTTTTCCAGGCTGCGGCGGCGGCGGAAGCCCCGCGGAGCCTCCACCGGCTCGTGTGAACCTTTGAACCGGTTACCGTCGCAGACAGCACGTGAAGCGGCCTTCCGCCGAGATTTAATGTATGTTGAGTGATTGAGAACTCTGTACAGCAGCCTGCATGCAAAAAAAAGAGTCTCAAGATGTATGTCAATTATGTACAGTAGCAAAAGTTTTACTTCCGGCCAAACTTCAAAATAAAACTCAAAAAATGGAGGCACCCAAATGGATCGGGAGGAAAAAAGGGGACATGGGTTGTTCTTGATAGGAATTGTAGGGGCTGAACAAAGTGGGATTGATCATTTTAATGGAGAAATTTTACATTTAAGTGTCAATGAAGTTATAAAGAATGTAAGCACTTAATTCAAATATACAATAAAATAAAATTGTAGAACATTTTTTTCTTCTTAGCTTTTGGATCCTGATATTTCAAATACAACCAACATGAAAAGGTGAATGTGCTGACATGAACATTACCAAGAAATGATTGTTTTCTTTAAAAATAACTTGCAATCTTATGAATTCATTTATTTTACAGTAATCGAGTTCCATCTGGAAATCTTCAGAGAGCAGAGACACTCAACAAATAATCAGAACTCGCTTCAGTTTTTACTGCTGTAAACATGTCAACAAGAAAAAGACAGATGAAGATATTAAAGATTAAGAATATCCATAATCTTTTTCATACAGGACAGTTGTTCTACAGAGATCATACCACTAGATGGAGACGTTTTCTTTTTACACACCCCACAATCAATGAAGTAATCAGTGAGAGAAGAAGTTTCAGATCCTTGAGTAAAAGTACAGAAATGCTGTAAAAATTTGACCTGGAAAATTTAATCTATGACAAATAATTTTAATACTTCTTTTGGACTAATTTTCTGATTATTTTCCCAATTAATTTACTGAGTGTTTGATTTATGAAAATTATGTAAATAGCGAGAAACTGCAGTAATAATATGTCCCCTTTTATAAAGGGAACCCTTGGGAACCCGTGCAAAGACCAGTGGAAGTTCATGGATCAACATTAAGGGATTCTGGTTCAGTACATCATAAAGTATCATATTTTATAAACTTTTCATATGTTTTTCTGCAGAAATCTGAATTTGTTTAGTATTTAATATTTTACCTCATTTATTTGAGAAACAGGATTTTTAACCAGGAGAAAGAAGAGAGAGTATTTGCATCGGAGCAGATATTCATATAATGCAGTAAAATAAAGAGTGACACCTGTGAACTCTCTCACAGGTGATCTCAGGTCTGCTTTGGTTGGATAATTATGTGCATCTCTGCAGGTAGTTTTGGTGAGTTTGATGAGGAGTTATTGTGTGAGAGAAGGTCTTATCGAATGGAAACACCTGTGAAGAAGAAGCAAAGCTGCAGAAGAAGTTATTTTTAATTTCTACCTTTTTAATCTTTTTGTGAATTCGTCAACTTCTATTTCTGGAAGAAAACTGTCAGTAAAAAAACATACGAGCATCTCTGGCCCTATGCTTTTATTTTGCTGACAAATGATCTGAACTCCTGGTTGAGTCGTTTCAGTCTCTCGCTTGACGCAGCCGTGACGGAGAAGCCCCGCCCATTTCGATTACGCACCACCGGTGGAGGGGGGCGCGCTGATGTCCTCTCTGGTGCGCTCAACCAACCCCTGCTGTTGCAATGTAAAGCTGGTAGTATCCTGGTCTCCCGCTGGAAAAGAAATCCGCCTGAAAGGATCCCGGTTCGCGTACATCGGTGCTTCAGAACTTGAATAATTTCTGCGTCGGAGAGATTCCGCAACCGAAATTACGCATGGAATGGTTTTGGGGGGACTGGAGTAGAAATGCAGCGCCGCACTTCCAGCCCACAACAAGAACCATGCCCAGTTTACATTGCAAGCAAATCTATGACATCCTGTTTTATCCCCTACGACTTTGATATGAGTGAAATTCGCTCGGATACCGACGAGGAGTGAAGAAAAGACGCGCGGCAGAAAAGGCTGAAGGACGCTGTTTGTCGCTGCAGACGCTTGTACGGAAAAACCTCTGCATTTAGGATTTTTTTTTTTTGATGGAGCTGGAGAACATAGTAGCCAACACTGTACTGCTTAAAGCGAGAGAGGGTAAGTTGACACATGAAAGGAGCTGAGCGCAGACAGTAAGTGGTCCTGAATGTGGCACATTTTGCGCTCGATATGCAGAAAAAAGGTGGGAATAATCACGCTGATGACGGCACAAGGTAGCCTGCGGACTGTAGGGCTCAGTACAGCAGGTAAACCCCACGGATGCAACAGAAAATGAGTCTTATGCAACATTACAGGTCAGTGTGGACGCATCTGATTGAGAGGGAGAAAAAAAGGATCAATCTGGTCATCGATTAGAGCTCTGTGGATGATTTAATCCAGATTTTTTGACAGATCCTATGCGTTTTTTCCCCACATATGTAAAAAAAAAAAAAGGGGGGTGGGCGGGGGGTCTGCCTCCCACATCCGCTTTCGCTGTCTGTGCAAAATGAATGCGCTCTTTCGCAACATTATGCGTGCTGAGGCACACACTGAGGCAGGGAATAACTCTTTTCACACAGGGAATGCATGAGTGTAGGCTTGCTGGCATCTGAACGGTGATGTGATGACGTGCCCGGTGTTGAAATCCATGTTTGAGGCCTGCAAAGAGGCAGAAGAAAAAAAAAAAAAAGAAAAAGAGGCTGGTTATCAGTGTGAAACAGTTCAGTATCTGTAAAGAGCCAACAGCAGCTTCACTGTACAGACTCTGAAATATGAAGGTCTGGTGTCGTTAATGGCTCGTTTTTTGAGGAAGACGGGGTCATGCTGAGGGCAGGAGGAAGGCCTGCAGGTAAACACCACCATGCAGTCTGACACTGGGATGGTTTCCCCTTAAAGCCGGTTTTATTTACAATCAGGAAAGCAAACACACATCTCTTCCATAAGGAGAAAAAATCTTCCAAAAACACATAAAAAAGTGGAAAAATTGTAGGAAAAGCAACAGAAGAAATGCAATAGATGTTGTGTTTTAAAATAGCTTGACAATAGAAAATCACAACACACACCATCAGTCAAATTAGACAAAAAAAAAAAGTCGTCTGCAGGCCTCTGAGTGTGTTTAAGGAACCAGCAGGTTATAAAACACACCAGCATGACCATCACACTTCCCTGGAACTCTGAAAAACTGTAGAAGTGTGAAACAAACGCGGAGTAAATGACGTAATCTGTCTTCCTCAATACTGTTGAACTCTCGGTAATTCACTTTTTTTGTGGTCTGTCAAACATGCACACACTCACACACACTCGCACAAGTGCATGCAGAAGTTTGGTAGCAGGCAGCACGTGGTGTTTTCGTGCGGTGACGGTCTCTGTGGAGTTGTTTGGTGACGCAGGAAAAGACTGTAGCTCCTTCCCTTTATCTTACAATGATGACAGACTTTGGAGAGAGAGAGAGAGAAAAAAAGCAGCTCTGTAAGGTTTAGAGAGAGTGTTCATGGGAATTGACGGCTTAATAAAGCGAAACAGGAAGCTGACGTGCTCTCAGAACCCTCAGGAAAGATGCACTGGCCTGCAGGTCGACGCTGGACGTTTGCTGCCTTCATGGGAGGAAGGCAGAGCTCGACCGGGCCGGCGAATTAAACCTCATGAATTAATAAGAGCAGATAATGACCCATGACAGATCTTGCCTGTCCCAGCTGCTCCGCTGGTGCTCATCCAGTGTGTGTGTGTGTGTGTGTGTTTGAGTTTTAATGGCTGAAGTACGACTTTTATTTCCGATCAATGGATCCACAAACGCTGACACACACTGAAACGTGTCGCAGGTTGTGTTGCATGTGTCGGAGTGTGTTGCTCTTAACTGTCTGAATCATTAGAGGTTTTATCTTACAGGGCTGAGAGCCAAAGATGTGTGACGGAGTGCATCACACACACACACACACACACACACAGAGGCTCGTTTTAGGCCACGCACCAACATCAGCAGTGAGAGAATGAGTGTGTATGAGGCGAATAAAAAGTGTTTGTTCCTGTTTGTTTATGGGAGTGCGACTCCAAACCCCGGAGCTGAAAGGAGAGGCGTGCATCTCCTGTCCGAACGCACAACAGGAAGGCCCAGTTTACACACACACACACACACACACACACACTCTCACACACACACATCTTAAACCAGTAAAACAGAGCGAGTGGCAGCGAAGCGATGACCGGGTTCGACAGTGCTGCTCTTTGTTTATCCACAAAGTTCTTCAGAAGGCTGATCTTTGATTAGGAGAAGTCAGAGATGGAGGATTTAGATCAAATGGGTTCACACACACTTTTCGCTGGTGTTCAGGATGGAAAATATAACTCCAGAAAATGTAAAAGCAGCTCTGATCTCATTAAAAACATATCCTGAAGTGACCACTTTCTTACATAAAGCCAAACGGTATTATACACCATCAGTCAGATGCAGCCCATAAGCTATCTAATCAAATTGATCGTTACATAACAAACTGAGTGGGCTACTGCCATCCGAGCTCCATCTTCCTGTGGAGCTGCTCTGCGCTCTCTGCGGAAGATGCTTCATGGATGATGAGTACGCAGCGGTGAAATGAAACACCACCGATCATCTGAGCGTCATCTGACTGACCGTGACGGGAAGAGACGGCGTGCTGATGCTCGAAAAGAAAAAAAAAGAAAAAAAGAAAGTTCCTCAAAGTTACTGGAGCCTGATGTGGCTGTTTGTTACAGTCAGATGTGTTTTGATTTGCCTTTTTAATGTCAGCTGACACACATAAAGACGGAGTGAGCAGGTTCAGTGTTGGGGTGTGTGTGTGTGTGTGAGAGAGAGCAGATGAGGGGTGTGGGGGTGAATTCCTTTGTTTAAATGTAACCTGACCTCGGCTGTTCTGACGAGAGCAGCATCAGTGCAGTAGACCCTGAGCTTATGAAGTGTGTGTGTTGGAGTGTGTGTGTGTGTGTGTGTGTGTGTGTGTGTGTGTGCATGCCTCTGCCTGCCTCCCCATTCACAACTCTCGCTGGCAGCGGTCGCAGATTCGGAGCCAGGCGAGCGAACGTCATCAGCTGTCGGAGTGAATGAGAGTAAGGGGGAAAAACTGTGCTGCTGCATCCAGATGCCTTTCTTGAATTGCGGTAACTGAGCCGGGGTATTTAGTTTGGGCTGCTGGACTGAATTCCACTCCAACGCCTGCTGGCTTTCACATTCAGCCCTGTCGTGTTTTTTTTTTTTTTTTTGCAGGTTGTAGTACGAGTAGCCGAAGTGAAAAACACCTCTGTCACATCTGGTGTAAGATTCAGCACGGCGAGTTCTCGAGAACGATGTTGTCAGAAGCTGTTCGCTCTGTTTGTTTGGCCTTTTTTTTTACCGTCTTCATTTTCACAAACAGCAGACTTGTTGGATAGTTTTTTTAAAACTGAGACTAATGATTCATGTATGTGTTTGGCCCATGGAAGAAGCTTTTTATTGGATAAATGACTTTATTTGACAGCAAACATGCTGTAACCTGCTTTAGATGAGCACTGAAGTAAAATGTAGTGCTGAAACAATTGACGGATCATTCAACTGATCAAAACAGAGTACTATCATTTTATTTTCATTCATTTTAAGGTAAAAAATGGCAAAAAAAATGCTCATTGCACCTTCTGCAATGTGTATATTTGGTGGTTTTCTGTTTTATTTTGTATACTGAATATATTTGAGTGTGAGATCAAATACATTACAGATGCTGACGACATCTCGAAAAGACCCATTTTACATTCAATAGCTGCAACAAATAGTTGATTAATCATCTAGTTGGTCGAAAGAAAATTAGATTCCAGCTATTTTGATGATCAATCAAGTTAAATTGTCAAACTTTTGCTGGTTTCAGCCTCTTAAACATAAGGATTTGCTTCCTTTATTTGTCGTTAGTGTTTATAAATGAAGAGTTTTTGCATTTTGGACTATTTGTCG
Source organism: Ctenochaetus hawaiiensis (assembly GCA_029783645.1). NCBI lineage: Eukaryota > Metazoa > Chordata > Actinopteri > Acanthuriformes > Acanthuridae > Ctenochaetus > Ctenochaetus hawaiiensis. Next base: position 26,779,082 of record JAPZDY010000022.1, on the reverse strand, counting down.
TCCAAAAAAGTAATTTAATATTAAACTAAACAGCTTATACATTTATCTTGAATATAAGCTGCTTGTTTATCATTGATTAAACTAATTGATACTTGCATCTTGAGAATAATCTCATGTCTCAAATAGATTCTAAAGGGTTTATTGGTGATCAGATCCATAATACACACGGTTATCTGACATCAGTCCAGAATCTCATGGCTTTGAATAAATGTGGGACTCGTTCTTGTGCTAATTTACAAATTCGAGAACCCTCAGAGAAAAGCCTTACATGATTAAGACCTAAATATAGTTGCGTCCAGTCACATTTTTGACTCTCCAAAGTGCAGGAGGATTGTCAGAGCCCCAGATTCAGTTTGCAACAAGTCCAGATTAGATTTTGTTGTGTTAAAACCGAACACATCAAGTTTTTATAATCTGATCAGCGTCTACAAGAAGCTCTGCAAGATAACGGATGATAGCAGATGTGAGGAATTTGTCTTAACAAGCGACCGAGCGTACTGTCTTCAGGCTCCTGCTGCAGGGAAGTGGAGGGTTTGGGGTTTGGATGGAGGGGGGGGACGGTGTTGCTTCATCATGTGATGCAGCAGCAGCAAGTCTCAGCACGCTGGTGGAGCTGCTGCTATCATCAGGACTGACAGAAGTCTAGTGAAATGAGCCGGGCAACCTGTTTGAATGTGCAACCGCAGCCGTCAAACGCACAACACAGGCCTTTGTTGTCTCTGATGGTGGTGTCGGCATGAATAATGTACAGTAGACGCACACACAGATGAACTTTCTCTCCCCCTTCCACACCAACAAAAACACTCGGCCGGAGTGCTCCTCCCTCAGGACCCCTCTGAAAGGACGGGGCTATGACATAATGCGTCGACTTTTATTGGGCAGGGAGCTTTTAATGGAGGGGAGAGTAAAACACACAGGAGGGGAAACGAGCCTGTGGTTTCTCCTGACGGGAAAAGAGGGATAGGAAAAGAAAACTGTGAAAGGAGCCGGTTGCAAAAAGGGCTGCAGGGCGGCTCGTGACCCGTTCTTACACATCTTATATTTTATTGCTTCTTGTCAGAGGCGACTCGCTTTGATCATTTGATTTTTCATGTTTTCCTGTCTTTACTTCCCGACACGCACGTGGCAGGAGCACTTTATGTGTTTACTGGTAGTCGGGGTTACTGCTAAAACTGTCCCAGAAATAAAGTTCTCATCCATGTGAGCGACATCCACCTCTTTGGTTTAAATGTTTTAATTGGATGGATTCTCTACATCCCGTTAGAATGAAGCTTACTAATGTTGGCTGTCCACTGGCGCCACCACCAGGTTGACGTTTGGGGTTTTTAGTGAAAATTCTTGATAATTGTTGGATGAATTGACTGAAATTTGGATTGTTTGATAAACTGTAGTCATTTTTGCACCACCATCAACATTTTATCCCGTTGATTACATGATTTATGACCCAGTTTCTGCAAAAATAGCTGCATTTACATCAACTTCAGCTGGACTTTTCAGGTTAATTAGCAAATATTTTAATTCTAACCAACAAAACTAACAAGATGAGCATGTTAAACATCAGCATGCTAGCTATGCACCTGTGAGCATGTTAACATGCTAACATTAGCATCGTTTGTAGCGCTATCTTGCAGCATCACAGAGTCACTAGCATCACTGTAGACTTTTATTCTGGTTTGAGAATTTCTTTTTACTTTTAATTTAATACATTAATACAAGAATCCATATAAATTATTCTCTGTCAGAACATGATTTAGCACAAGTGTCTGCTTTTCCAGTTGAAGTTGCTTTTCATTTCATTTTCCGGTCACTTTTTGAGGCTGTGTTTAGTGCAAAAGTAGCAAAAAAAATAGCATGGCTGAAGACTGTCATTTTTTTGTTGTATTTTAACATTTTCTTCTATTATAAGCAGTTTTTAGATAGAAAATTAGAGAGTGTGTTGTCAATCATACATTTTTTTTAGTGGTTTTCTATTTAACATGCTTCTACATGCGCATATTCCACCATCATTAAACTATAACCAGTAAAATATTCCCCTTTTTATCATCAAAAACAAAAATATTTTGGTGATGTTTTTAATTGTCTCGGACGGTTTTGTTTGTTTCTTTTTTCTGCAGTCGGCTGTGCCGCTAAATTATTTCCTGTTTATGTATTTTCAGCAGTTTCACATGCAACTTTTCTGCATCAGCAGATTTAAAATGATAAAGGGTTTGTTTTTCTTTCTTGGCTCCTCATCTTCTATCAGCAGTGATACATGGAGAGATAAACCAGAGAAGAAGCAAGAGATGCCTGTTTCTCCATCAGCAACGCGCCACAAGGCTCGCTGTGCTTTGAGTGGGAGTGTGACTCATTTTTTCTTGAGTGGAAAAATTCAGCTCTCTGGCTCTTACTATCTCTATTGTTATTGCTGCCTCTACCCACACATACAGTATACATAACTCAGCTGGATGCAACAAGTTCACGCCTGTTCTCTGGGGGCTGTCGAGTGGAATTCTGGGAAATATAGGAGATAATTGTCTAAAGTAGAAGTAGGCAAGGTGGGCTGAGGGAGAGTGGATGCAGAATCAAATGTGATTTTTTTTAACAGAAGTACTCGAGGAATTTAGCGAACAGATAAACTGATCGTTTTACTTCCTCCATGTTGGACGTTCAGGTTCATGCAAACAGTATTTTATTGTGTCTTCATTGCACTCTGCAGCCTTGGATGAGCTTCCTGTGCTGTGCATCGCTGCCTCTTTTCTCTAATGAGGCACCCAGTTAATATTTGATGTGTATTAATTGGGGAACAATCGATGCTGTTTTATTATGAAGCTTCCTCCCTGTATGTCGCCTGCTGTATGAGGAGCTAAATGCAAAACTCTGCACTTCTTTAACAGCGTAGACACACATACTAACTCATATACAAGCTCACGATGGAGTCTGACTTCATTAAGGCTTGAAAATACACAAGATCTTCTAATTTAGGCTGGAAAAACCTTTTGGATCTTTTCACTTTGTTCATGTTTGTAGAAGAAGAAGATGCTCGTGTGAATGACACTAAAGTCTCTCATTGGCTACCATAGATTATTTACAGTAACCAATAGCTTCAGGATTATTTAAATGCATTCTGGGAGAAAAATTAAAGTTTAGGACATCTAATTAGAGCTGGGAAATGTATTGATTGTATAAGACTAGACAAAACCTTTGATTCTAAGTGTCAGTATATTGTTATTTGACTTAAGTGTCGTCTCCAGGTTTTCAATGCTGCATAACAGTAAAATGATGTTATTTTCTGAACTTAGCAGTCTATTTTAGTTGTTTATTTTAACAAAAATCTCCCTTTCTGTCCCTACAATGTAGTCTCAGTATTAATGTTTTTGTAAAACAATATTGTGATGTTTTATTTTGTCCATATTTGTACATTTCCAACCTACATCTAATGCTGTACAAACCTAGAAATCTCAGAGTACCAACTGTATCTTGAGGCTTTCTTTTAGTTTTTAACAATAAGGAAAAAAGCAAAAACTTAAAAAAAAACGGTCAGAAATTGAAGCGAAAGCTGAAACAGCAACTTTCTCAGCAGTTCAGCTCAGTTAAGGCCACCTCTTCTCCTTCGAGGG
>JAPZDY010000022.1:26755951-26766709 GCA_029783645.1 Ctenochaetus hawaiiensis | reverse complement strand
ATTATAGTCTTTCATTCTAAATCCTTCTATTCCTTTCTAAAAATGTGTTATTTTTTAAAAATTATTTGTTTTCATGCAGTCGTTGTCTGTATGACCTTAAAATAAACTCTCAACAGTCGTCATTTCAGACAAAAAAAATCTATGATTGACAGCTGCAAATGAAAACCTGCTTTTGTCTTCTTTTGTGAACAATCAGAAACCAGTTATTTTAAAAAATTACCATGATTCAAGTAGTAAATCTGTCACCATTTTTGTAACTAACTGTAACAAACGAGCTTCAGCGATCTCTCAGTTCCTCTGGTGTTCTCAGGTGGGACTCTTTTAGGCGTAACACTCTGTGCAGGATGAGTGCAGGTCTGGAAAACACACACTCATCCACTCAGTGCACTCACATTCATTACAGCCTAGCCTGTAGCTGTTTGCTGGGTCGTGCAGCCAGAGGAGACAATTAAACTGAGTAGTGATTATTCAACCAGCCAGACCCCCCCCCAACCCCCCCAACCCTGCAATCTCTTTCTGTGCGTCTAGACGAAATACCTCCCACATGACACATTTAAGTCTCTATTATTCCCAGAATATCTTTGGGGGGCATGTGACAGGACAGAAAGGACAGCATTGTTTCCCACACCACCCCTTCCAATCCCAAACACTCCCCTATCTCTCCCCCATTACTCCCCTCTTCCTCCCCTCTTCCTCAGCCACCAAGCCCTAAAAAGCGACCGCCACCCTCTGAGAGGAGGGAAACCACTCACTCGCTCTCATCCCGAACACATGTTGCCTCTAATTCTGCAATCCATGTGATGAACTCGCACTTTACCGACGGTAAACCAGGCCTGAGGGCGATTACAACCAGGCAGGTGCTTGGGTTTCAAGTGATTAAATAACATGCGAGTGCTGTGCAGTTATGAAGGTCTGAGGTTTACTAGGAACAGATCCATCATGGTATCTCATCTCCATACATTCCAACAGAGTAAAGACCTATAAAACTACAAAAAAGGTTTATTAGTTTGTTGATTAAATGAGAGAAATTGGTGAAATTTAAGTTATTTTTAGTGTAAATCCAGAAAGTGTTTAGGAGGGTGAGAGTTTATGTGTGTTTGAGTGTTTGAGTCTGTGCAACAGAGGAAGGAATGTGCTTTGGGGGTCCAGTGGTAGTCTTACATCATGAGAAGGTGTGTGTGTGTGTGTGTGTGTGTGTTTATGTGTGTTTATGTGTGTGTGTGTGCTGGATCCCATCTGCTTCCAAAAGGCTAAGGGGGGCGTCTTCTCTTCCCTTTGGCTGACCCCCCACCGGCAAAGGGTGGGATTCAGACAGCTCATTTACGCTGTGTATGTGTGTGAGAGTGTGTGTGTGTTAGTGAGTGTGTGTGTGTGTTTGTGTGTGTGTGTATAATTTCTCTGGAGCCTCTGATAACAAAGCCTCAGTTAATCAACACTTGGCAGCAATCACTGTTCTCTCTCTCTCTCTCTTTGTGTCTTTCAGTGCTGCTGCAATATATTTATATTTGCATAAACAGTATTTATTTATTATTTAAACATATTTACATTTGGATGCATATTTTGCATTAATTACTGGTCGTCTTTTGGCTTTGTTAAAAGTGTCAATGACGTGTTTTTTAAGGCATATTTTTCCTTAAGCTTCTGGCTCATGTGTGTATGTACTGCATATATATATATATATGTGTGTGTGTGAGTGTGTCTGTCTGTTTGTGAGTGTGTGTGTGTGAGTGTCTGTCTGTTTGTGAGTGTGTGTGTGTGTGTGTTTGTGAGTGTGTTTTGTAGTGGAAAGCTGGTGACGCTGGTGTGACACACTGTGACACTCCAGGACCTCAAGGAATCCCGCCGTGTTTACTGTGTGGTTGCCAGGCAACACAGGGCCATGTTGGAAAGAAGCCACTGGCAGACAGAGTCGGGCCGGCGTGCAGCGCGGGCGCCATGTTGCTTCCCTCCTCTTTCAGGAGTTCAAAGTGCTGGCGATGAAATGCATCACGGCACCCTTTTTTTCTTTTTTTTTTCCCCCACACATCGTTGTCCAATCAGTGCGTCGTTTAACGGCCGAACCTGTTTGTGTCAACGGCTTCGAAGCCAAGAGCAGCATATGTTTATGTGAGAGTGACAGCAACACACACAGATAAACAGACAGAGGGAAGTTTGTGTGGCCTCGAACTCAAAAAACAGCAGCTTCTCCATCACACACAGCAAAAATGCACAGAGAGAATTTGACATGATTTAAACTTCAGACTGTTTGGGTCAGAATCAGGCTTTATTTCCTCTGAAACCGGATCCTGAAGCATCATCAGTATCATCTAAGAGGAAACACTTCTCCAGTATCATGTCCTTCACCTCAGCAGAAGTTGTGTTTAGGACTCATTTCCATTAAATGATCTTTTGGAAACTTTCTCTTTCCTTTATCCAAATCTAGTATAAAAGCTGTCGCTGTGCCAACTGTAAAGGTTAGTTTGTGATTTCAGGCTCCACAGATAAAATTGTCACTACTCCACTTGACTAAGAGGGAGTTTTATTGTTTAGAACAGAAGAAGGGAGAAGTTTTTTATTTATGTAATGTTTTATGTAAGAAATTAGTCCATATTTTCCCATATTTTACTGTCTAAGTGAGTAATGGGACAAGCCTTTTTGAAACTGACCCAGTACTGAGTGAGAGCGCTGCAGCTGTCAGCTGTGAAACTGGCTGCGATCTTATGTTTCTTGACAAATGTGCGTCGTTAAAGTTCGTCCACCAAAAGTTCTTGTTTTTGCAGACAGACTCAGATTGTTATTCAAAGTGTCTGACAACATTGTAGAAATGATCCCTACAGAGATGAATCTTTTTCTTTCATTAGTAAGATTGTTTTTTTTTTTGTTTTTTTTTGTTAAACCAGAAAAAGCCGCAGTATCAACTCTCACTCCAGCCACCAGACTCCATTTACAGAAACAGTAATTTTATCATCATAAAACACACAGCATCCAAACTGGACAGAAACAAAATAAAACTTGCCAAAACCAGCTCGGTTTTTCTTTCCACTGTTCCAACAATCACCAACTTTGGTTTTGTTGCCTTAATTGACCGAGTTTGATGTAAAAAAAATATTGGGGAAAAAAGTGAGCGGGAGGTCAGGCATCAGCAGGAGAACCAGCATTTAGAGCCTTTCAGTCCAACTGAGTTTGGTGCTTTTGTGTGTAAAAACACAAAAAGCTTAAGTTCCTAATCACTCATTGTTTCTTAAAGTCATCAATCATAACTAAAGATTGTATTAGTGTTTATAAAAGCATTTCCTTATGCTTTATAAATCCATTACCATTAATAAAACCTTCAGGTTGCCAGGTTGTGAACAAAAAAAAAAAAAACTTTCTCCTTGTCATAAATTAAGATTTATAGGGCTAACTTTTTAATAAGTCATCAGCTCTGCAGTTAAAATTGTTAGTAAATTGTTGATAAATGAAATTTGTTCCACATTAACTGCTGCTCCCTTTCTGGAGTTCAGCTTGATTTATCGTCCTGATGAATTAAAGACCTTAAAAGATAGAGTTTCATGGCTGAGGAAGATAAACCAGGGAGATAATTCACAACCTGGCAACCCAAACATAGTCGTTAAAAAAATCTTACATGAACTGTAAAACTAATGATGCCATTAGTTTGCCTTTGATTCTGATACATGCAGGTTTTGATGCACATGACATGAATTAAAATCAATGTTTAGATTCTATATTTTCTGTTATTAATCGTGTGATGATGTTTTTTTGTGGTTTAGGAAGACTACGAGGTGACACCTGATGAAAAAAGAAAAAGCAGAGGAGAAAAGATCATCAAGACTTTTCTCTCCAAGCAAGTGAGTTTCCTTATCTGATGCATTCATCATCCTCTGGACCGTTTCATGTCTCACATTCTGCAATAAAAGGGAATTTATTGACTTTTTGCAGTGATTCATGTTTAAAACATTTGCAGCAAATCGAAGCAGACATTAATGTTGAGTTACAGCTGAATAAAAGCCTCCCTGACACTCACATGAGTGCAGTAATTCAATGTACACATCATATGTACAAAAATAACAATGTAATGTTTGCACAGCGTTTATGTGCTTAATGCACTGATACTGTTTGTGCTCTGCGAGAAGTTATGCACGCTTCTCCTCCGTCTGATGTCGTGTGTGTGTATAATAAAAAGAAATGTGTGTGTGTTTGTTCGTGTAGTCACCTCAGCATGTAGACATAGCAGAGGTTTTTGCAGACCAGTGCAGAGAGAACCTGGAGCTCAGTCCATGTAAGGAGATCTTCAGCAACTGCCGCCAGTGAGTCACTGAACTTCCTTTACTTGCTCTCACCTGTTTGCTGGACTCTCACCTGCCAGCGTGCATCATATTCTAAGCTGTAACTGTGTGTGTGTGGTGTGTGTATGTGTGTGTGATCAGGGCCGTCCATGACTACCTGAGTGGAGCTCCGTTCACAGACTTCCAGAACAGCATGTACTTTGATCGCTTCCTGCAGTGGAAGATGCTGGAGAGGTACGGAAATGAACTGATACAGATGTTTTCATAAGGTTATATTTGTTTGATTATTTGATTATATATATATTGCTGTTTTAAGTATGTATTTTTTTTAAATTTATGCTTAAAAAATATGTTAAAACCATTTGAGAAATTACTACAAAGGAAAAACAGCAATAAAAACAGATTTTAATAATCTAAGTAATTTTAATGGGAAGATATATTAATCTAATCAATAAAAAGTTACCTTACAAAGTTGTTTCTGTTATGTTCAGTTGAAATCAAGTTGTCTGTTCCAGTTTCAGTCACTAATGGCCTTTATCTGGATTTGCAAAAAACAAACTTTTAATCAGTTCTTTGTGTCGGTATTTTATGGCTCTGAAAAACTCAAAAACACACAACAACTTGCAACCTGTTATAAACTTTCCAGCTTCTGTCAGTAAAGTGCAAAATCATGTAAAAGTACTCTAATACAATACAATACTAATGCATATTATAACATTTCTCGTAACTATTTGTTGATATAATATATTTGCCAAATTATTAGATAATTGTTGCTGGAATCATTAATAAAAACACAGAATTGTGCTGTTGTTGTCTGTCAATGTAGAAACTTGTTTATTGAAACTAGTTTCACATATTAAAATAGATTTTATTTTAATATGTGATCACTAATCTGCAAAGTAAATAGTAACTGTATCATTCAAATAAATGTAGTGTGGTAAAAAGTAGAAAAATTAACAGACGTAGTAAAGTAAAGAAAAAGTGCAGCAAAGAGTACTTAGTTACTTGTAGTAAAACTTACGAAGTGATTTCCCACATTATAAGTGGGAATCAGTCGGTGAAAAAACCTTGACGGGGATAAATCCCAGCAGAGACACTTCAGAGGATGGTGATCAGTCCAGACAGGAAAATATTTTATGCAGAGTGCATTCAGAGGCAGTTAGGAGGAAGCAGCAGGCTTTCACAGCAGCCTTGATTGTATCCGTGTCTGGAAAGTGAAATTGCGCACAGGAGGCCCCACCCCTCGGCACAGGAAACAGACTCAGGATGGTATTAAGTTCCACAAATAATATCTCCATCCTAATCAATACTATATGAGCGCCTATTAATGGATTCTGCTGCGTCTGTCTTCTGTCAGGCAACCAATCACGAAAGATACGTTCAGACAGTACCGAGTGCTGGGAAAAGGGGGATTCGGAGAGGTAAAACATCCAGTTTGATGACAGTGATAATCGATAATGATTAGCTTAAAACGACAGTGATGTGTGAGATACGTTTTGTTTTTTCCTCCTCAGGTGTGCGCCTGTCAGGTGAGAGCGACGGGGAAGATGTACGCCTGCAAGAAGCTGGAGAAGAAGAGGATAAAGAAGAGGAAAGGAGAGTCGATGGCTCTGAACGAGAAGCAGATTTTAGAGAAAGTCAACAGTAGATTTGTGGTGAGAAAACATTAAAACAGAGTTTGCATTCATGGCGGCACATTTGTCTAAAACCATTTAACATTGTTCTCCTCTTCTTGCAGGTGAGTTTAGCGTATGCATACGAGACCAAAGACGCTCTGTGTCTGGTGCTGACCATCATGAACGGTGGAGACCTGAAGTTTCACATCTACAACATGGGAACGCCAGGCTTCGAGAAGGACAGGGTCCAGTTCTACGCCGCTCAGATCTCCTGCGGACTCGAGCATTTGCACAGGGAATCCATCGTCTACAGGTAACAACTTCATTTATTTTGGACCTTTTTTGTCTGTCTGGTACATAACAAGGGTTTTCAAACACACAGACTGTTCGTTACAGCACATAGAGAAGAATCTTTTTGTATTTAAATATTTTTTAGACTGTAGTTTTAAGAGAAAGGTCAGTTTCTCAGTGAAAAATTTCTGCTGACACCTTTGATGGAGGGTTTCACTTCTGTGTCACGAATATCTCACTGGTGACCAACAGTTCTCTATGAAGGTATTACTTCCTGGCGATGAGGTTGTCCACGTTTTGCTCAGAAACGTGACAAATGAGTGATCAATCTCTACTCCAAATATGTTCCTTCGTTTCTCCGCAATCTCTTTCTGTAATGAACGTATCAGAGGGTAATTCCCTCAATATATGAAAACGGTCCGTCGTTGGTTTCTAACATCCATCTCTGTATAAATCTCAAATTTGGAGTCTTAAAATATTGAGCTATGTTCTTCCAGCAGATTTCTCATCAGGATCTTGTTGGTACTTTTAGCCTCTTTTTCCAAATATCGTTCCAAACATCCTCGGATATTTCCAGGCCCAACCCTTCTCCAGTTTCTGTTTGACCTGCACAGTAGAATAGTTTTGGAGTTTTGTAAGCTGTTATATATTTGAGAGTTCACCTTCTTAAATGCGTTTTGAGATGTGATTCAAGTGAATTAAATCACCATTAGTCAAGTTTTCTATAAATTGTTTACATGATGTTTTTTTCGTAGGGATTTGAAACCGGAGAACATCCTATTAGATGACAACGGTAAGTTCTGAAACTCCATCAGCTCAGATTTCCAGTTATTGCATCGCAGAGCGTTTCTGTTTTGCTGCTGATGCTCCATTAAAAACTGCATGCACTTTGATTAAATGAAGTGTATCATGCTTTCATGCTGCAGGACACATCCGTATTTCCGACCTTGGGCTGGCCATCAAAGTGCCTGAAGGGGAGCTCATCAGAGGCAGGGTGGGGACTGTAGGCTACATGGGTAAGAAACAGTTCAATCAACACATCTGCGAGTAAAATCACCTGATTGATAATCAAATTTAAACCGTAACAAAATGTTTTCTCTTTTTTCTCTGCAGCTCCAGAGGTGATAAACAACGAAAAATACGGCATGAGTCCTGATTGGTGGGGACTCGGCTGCCTTATTTACGAGATGACCGCCGGACGATCGCCCTTTCGTGCCCGCAAGGAACGCGTGAAACGGGAGGAAGTGGAGAGGAGGGTGCAGGAGGAGGAGGAGGAGTACAACGACAAGTTTACGGAGGACACCAAGGCCATCTGTAGAATGGTGAGCGTTGATGGGAGGCATGTCTGTGTGGAGAGAGATGGATGAACGGATGAATAATTTTTGGTGATTCATCGCCGCTGATGTTCACACAGCTGCTGACCAAAGACCCGAAGCAGAGGCTGGGGTGCCTGGCGGACGGAGCGGCGGGCGTCAAGGCCCACTCGTTCTTCAAAAACATCAACTTCAAGAGGCTGGAGGCTGGAATAGTAGAGCCTCCTTTTGTGCCTGATGTGAGTAATTCTACACTACTGTACACTGTGCATGCTCACATCTGATTATTAAATTATTTTTACGCCTTTTGTTTTATCTCACGCTTACGAAAATAGTACAAAATGGCCTCTGCAGGAAAAACTTGAGCGGAAAATGAAAATTGAACTTAAGTGACGATAAATTTTCAGCTTTCTCATCTGAACTCCGTATTTTTCGTGCTCTTCGCCCTCCTCCAGCCTCGGGCAGTGTACTGTAAGGATGTTTTGGACATAGAGCAGTTCTCCACAGTCAAGGGAGTAAATTTGGACCAAACTGACAATGACTTCTACTCCAAATTTGCTACAGGCAGTGTTTCCATCCCGTGGCAGAATGAGGTAAGTGTGTGCACTTAATGTGACATTTTTAAACGTTCGGTTTCAGTTCGTACAACTTCTGCTGGAGGAGCTCGTTTGCCAAAGTTCACCGGATTTTCTCCTTTTCTTTTCTTCTCTCCTCTCTTCCACTTGTCTTTACTCTTCGATCTTCTCTGCATCCCTCTACTCTCCTTGATTATCTTCCCTTTCACATCATCTTTTTTCTTCTTTTCCTCATCTTCTTCTCCTACTCTTATTTACTTCTTCCCTGTTTTCTCTCACTTTCTTTACTTTCCTTTTTTTCTTATACTCTAATGTTTGCTCATCTCCTGTTTCCTTTCCTTTCCTCCTCTTCTCTTTTATCCTTTCCCTACCTTTCCTCTCCTCTAACGTCATTTCCTTCCTTTTCATTTCACTTTCTCGCCTCCTCACCTCTAATCTTCTCTCCCCTGCTTTCCTCTTATTTTCTTGTCTTTCCTCTCCTCTCTCCTCCTGTCTCCTCTTCTCCTCCTCTCCTCTTCCCTCCTTCAGATGATTGAAACTGAGTGTTTCAGAGATTTGAATGTGTTCGGGTCTCAAGGGACGAGACCTCCAGATCTGGACTGGAATCAGCCGCCGGAGCCGCCCAGACGCAGCCTGCTGGACAGGATCTTCAGGAGGCATGTGAGTAAACACACACACACAGACACACACACATACACTCTCGTGTTGTACATAACACACTCACACTAATCTGTTTCTGTGTTTTTCTGCTGCAGCACCCAGAGGTGTCCATCTCCCACAGCCGTGTGCAGTCTTCCAGCGTAAACTCTGTGGACTCCATGTCCAACTCTGCCCCCTAGTGGCATAGTGGCAGTGTGGGAGCCACACACACGCATGCACACACGCGTGCACACACACACACAAAAAAATAAAAAGGGAAGGAGCACCGAAGGGGGGGGGGCTTCCCCGCTGCTGATTGGTCCACAGCCGGGGGGCTTGAGCAGCAGCCGGAGACAGCCTGTCTATAAGCCTAAACGGTCAGCCCACGATGGGGGGAGGGGGGGGTTGACCGGGCCCTGAGACCCCGGGTATTCGTAGTGGGATGGTCAACGTTGCAGAGACGTTTGGAAACATTCGGACAGACTTTACTTTACCCTCAGGATTGTCGGACTGTAGAGCAGAGCCACGCTGACGCTGACGAGAACAGAAAAGGTTAGAAAAAAAACAAGGTAAAAATTCAGGGGATCCACTGTACAATAAAGACCACCACCGGGAAAAGAAGATGGGGTCTTGGTGAATTTTTTTTTTTTTGTTCATTTGTTTTTCCAGAATAGGAATTTTTTGTCAACAATTTTCAGTCCTTTTACTCTCTGGCCTGTATCTCGTACTCCGTATCTCTCCTCTCATCACCAACTCTTCCTCTGACTTAACTCTCTCTCTGTCTTTCCGCCTCTCCATACCTCAGATCACTCCGGAACATTCAGAAACACGTCACCTCAGCAAACCTCAAACACATAATGTACATTGCCTTGCGTATACACTCAGGCCAAAGATTACAGTTTGATTTTGTGATACTGTCGTCATGTTGATTTTTTTTTTTTTGAAAGGTTTTCAGCCGTCATTTCGAAACCACAGGAGGATCAGAGAGTGTGATCCGTTTTTTATACACTTTCTCTAAATATGAGCCTGCAGACATATCATATAGCTTAAAGCACACAAACACACACACAACATATTTCATACATATACACACAGACAGACATATACAGACTGAATTGTGAGAATCGTGTTGTGTTTTCTTTGCATGGAAAAAGTGTAAGTATGGACAGCTGTATCCCTTTTTTCGCTTTTGCATACCTCATTCCATAATACCCCGTACTTCACACGGACGTCTCCCTCAGTTTACAGTGTCACTTTATATTTGGCATTATGTGGAGTTTTGAAAAAAAGAAATGAGTTAATATGCTGTACAGAAACAGAAATCTCTACTTTCTTGTTGTTGTTGTTTTTTTTTTTTTTGCTCAATTTTCCGCACAGCGCCCCCTACCTTTTTTATTTTTTTCATGGAGTGGAGAGGAACACATGCACTCAGCCTGACACCAGTTGCACAATTTAAAAAAAAAATCCAAAAAACAAAAAAAAAAAAGTTCTGTCATGCTGTTTTCTTCACCAAATGAAAATGTTCTTACCTCTGATCGTTACGGCACATTTGTTGTATTTGCTATCGTCAGGAGCTAAAGTGTTCTTGTTCTCCCTATGCCTTTTTATTTCCATTTTAATGATATATTGCTGCATTATTATATTATTATTATTATATTATATTTTCGCCCCTTTACACTTCAAAAAAATGCCTCGCAAACCTAAAAACAAAGGGTCTTCCTCTTGTTTTCTGTCCAGCCATGTGATGTTATTAACCACACAGGGTTTCAGCAGCTGCATGAACGATTTATCTCGTCTGATTTTTGTCCGAACGGTCCGGTTTTTATTCATGTGAGAGGACGACGGAGGATCCTGCAAACACCACACGAAGAAGTGGCCTTCTCGCAGCAGCAACAGCCAATTAAAAAGGGAGGAAGAGCTCGATCTCTCCTGCTTGTTTTTAAAGAATGTGGTATTTTTTTCCATGTTTGACGGAGTAAAAGCTGGTCCATGCAGTAATTTTAATCACACAAGCCTGTTTTTCTTCTTCTTTTCTCTGCGTACTTGACATGAAAAGGTA
>JAPZDY010000022.1:26745506-26755899 GCA_029783645.1 Ctenochaetus hawaiiensis | reverse complement strand
ATCTCACAGACGATGCCCACACAGACATCAGCACTTTGTTTATTCTCTGTCATGCTGTTTGTTTCGCCGAGGAAACGCGTCATCAACACACACACACACACACACACACACACACGAATACACGCAGACTCGCACAGTTTGATGGAAGTGAAGGGGGAAGGAGGGGGAGGAAAGGTCGGAGAGGAGGGAATCGATGAGGGAATTCTCCTTCTTAATGTGATGTACAGCAAAGTGCTGAGTGCATGTGGACGCCAAACCCACTGTGTCCTTCAAGTCCTAATAAACTCTGTGCTATAGTTTGAGTACGTCACCGTCTGCCCGTCTCCTCATTTCCTCGTCTCCTCTGTGCAAATGACCATGTACACTCCCTTTTTTTCACATTCAAATACATTTAAATGACTAGAGATATTTTTATCTTGTTGTTTTCCTGCAGCACAAGAAGCAAACAAACAGCAAAGCTCGTCTTCATAGTGGCACAAAACTTTCCATACAACACTGATTCCTAAAAAGGTGTAAAACTGTAAAATGTAAACCTAAAACAATGCAATCACGTTTGCAAACAAACTGTGTTTACAACCAAGTTTTTAACATTTCTGAGCTCATGCATCCTTTATTAAATCATGTATTTCTTAAACTGGTGAACCACAACCCATCCTTACTTGTGCAGAGCTAAGATTTCCATGGATTCCCCTTTATAACCCCGTCATGATATTCTCACCTGTTTACCTGTAGAATAATCTAAACAGGTGTTTTTGGACGTTTCAACAACTTTCACAGTCTTTAGTTAACAGTTTGTTACTGTTCTGAATTTTTTGAAATGTGTTGTTGAAACAATTTCAGAATAAAAACATATTTACAAAAAAGAAACAATGAAGTCATTGAAAACAAAAAAAAAATTTCTTTGTCCCGTTTCTAATTGAAGATATTGAAAATAGCATTCTGTTTTATTCATTCTATTCAAGTGTATTTCAACATGAAATACAGTTTTGCATCATGACTGTATTGCAGGACTTTAATAACATGAACATTTAACATTTTGATTATTAAGGAGACATTTTGCACCAGAAATAAAATAAATCCTCACAGGTACATATCTGAAAGACAATCTGCAGTTGTATTATAAGGTGAAAATCTAAAAATATAAACACTTACTCTGAGAGAATAACTTGGCAAAAAGGCCAAAGTGATAAATTATTCTCATGTTTTCACAGTTTAGGAACAAAATTTGACTTTCACTATATCCATGTTTTCCTACATGCAAATAAAAGTGTACTTTTAATAGATGAGTGACTTTATTTAAATAATTTACATTTTTTCAAGTCTCTCCTACAGCAGCTCTCATGCTCATATACTTGTATTTAAATTGAAACAGTGTTTTGTCTGCTGTAATCAGTTCTCTGCAAACTGGACATGTTTGAATGAATATGTAATTAATGTATTTTTGTGCTTGGTCAAAGTTGATACAAATTTTTTTAGTAGTTTGAGTCTCCAAATCGAGAGGACCTATCCAAGGTTTCAGGGCTTTTTAGTACAAAATTTCATCTTTGTGTCTCTTTCCTTCCACTACAAGTCTTTAAGAAACAGATTGTGGAACAACAAAGTTTCAAACTCATAAAACATTATAACTTTTAGAGATTTTGATCTGAATAACTAAGATTTCTAAAGCCAAATATTAGTTTCAGATTAACTTTACAAAGCATCTTTGTGCAGAGTGAAGATTTTGGAATTTGTCCCCAAACAATTGACATTGAAATTTCTTATATCTTATTTCTTTCTTCAGGAATGATGCCAGCAGTGAAAAAAATGTTTGATTATGAGTTTTGTGTGCAGAAAACTTGTCAGTCTCACAGCTTTTTACTGCTTTATTTAAATACAATCTGTATGAAAGTAAGTAAGAGAAGAAAGATTGAAAAAGCGGCCCGGTGTCCTCAAGAAACCCAGCAAACCTCTGAGGCTGGTAAGACTTCGATACAACATCAATATTTAGTAATGATTCATCTGTCTGGACATCAAACACTGAAGTACTTACAGTACTTAAAGACTCTTTAAACCTTTGCCAGTTAGAGAAGTGCAGTTTGCCTCAAGATCAAGGCTCATTAAAACTGAATGCTGACATCGCTCATGCCAAACAGGGAACCATTAGGAAACTCTGGCTCCTGATTGTTTGTCCCAGAGACAAAAAATAAAAAAAAGAAAAGGTGCTTTACAGTATAAGAGACATGGCTGCCTGGTCTGTCTACTGTAGCTGAGTAATGGGTGAGACAGTACTGGACCTGCATGTTCCCATATTAAACGAGAGAAGTCACCCTGCAGAAGGCCAGAGGAGGCTGATGGATAAATCCTGCCATCCAGCCGGGGGGGTCAGGGACGCGGGGTTACAGGTTAAGGTGACTTCAGTCTTTCTTTGGGATTTATGTATCTGTTCCCATTTCTCTGTGCACGTTCCTGCCTGCTAATCAGATGGCCTGCTGCTCCCCTGAAAGGTTTCCACTCATGTGGTCGTGTATGTTGTTGACTCTGAGCGCACGTTTGACGTTCGGCCCGCTGAGGCGATGTTGCTGTTAGATAGTCTGGATTTTTAATCGGAGGGAGAAGCAAGGTTGTCAAAACATGTGAGCCGCTTGATAAAACATGTTATTAACAGATCGTGGTGTGCCATGTGATGATTAAGGAAGCCTTATGGGAAAAAAAACTTCCCGAGTGTGATTCAGTCTCATTGACAGGAAAGTAGAGTCATGAAGCTGATGTTTGGATGTTGGTATTATGAAATGTGATGTGTTTGACAAGCCTGACCGCCATGGAAAAACTGAGAGGGCTGCTTTGAACAAGATGAAACCCTCACTGAGCAGCTTGGCTCTGCTTTTGTGTTGACAGATTAGGTTGCATACTGTACGTGGCTGTTTACTGCAGCTTCCCGTTGACTGTACAACATGTGTTTGTCCTTTACAGTAAGAAACTATAGCAGATATCTGAACACGTAGCACAAAAAATAGAATCAAAAATACTGTTTAATACTTTTACAGCCTCAATTCTTCAAAATGTCCATCTGCAGTCGACATGTTTCCAGTCAAATTACATTTCCTTTACGATAAAATACCCAAAATAAGAGCTTTTAGCCAAATCCCACACTGTTAAGTAATCTCTTGTTTTAAGCTTTATTTCCTGAATGCTTGTGGTCTCACAGACAATCTTATCATGTGTATGAAGAATAGTTACAGTTAAATATCAACCACATTACACTGACCTGGATTTGCACATTTGCTAAAAGTTATAAATTACCTTAGTTGCATTGTTAACACAAAAAATAAGAAAATATTTCACAATTTATGTAATAAACATGCAATGTTGGTGCTAAAAAATTATTTACTGACATAGAAATGAACAGAAGGTTAGTTTATATAGTGATGTGTCTTATGTTTGGTCTAAATCAGACTCCCTGTTAGATTTTTGATGAACAAAACTGCTTTCGTCCATCTATTATCTGACCATTTTCAGACTCTGCAGGGTCCTGAGGGCCTGAGCTGATCCCAGCTGACGTTGAATAAGTGACATACACATAGACAAACAACCATTCACGCTCTTATTCTTATTTCTATTTATCAGCTTTCTAATCTGTAAGTCTATAGACTGTGAGAGGAAGCTACCACCCCTAAGCAAAACTCCGATAACAGAAATCTAAATAGACTAAAAGCTCTGTGAGGATGTTAAAGGTCAAATATTACAACATGTTTTCCATTTTTTGAGACTCTAAACAGAAGCAACATGTTAATTTTTGTTGTAGATCTATAAAACATGTCAGGAGTTCAAAACATTTATGAGCATTTCTCATAAAATTAAGAGAAATCGTCGAGTTCAGTGATAAAACAATGTGAAATGTGTCTTTTCCTGAATTCTCCAGGACCTCAAACACAACATTAGGGTTAATGACACTAGAAATGCACTCCAGCTCATACCAAGATATCAATCATGACGAGGGAGAAACAAGCCAAAGTGAATGGAAAATTTTCTTGCCCTCAGATTCCAGCGAGTGTTTAGGCTGTAATGGACCATGAAGGGACGGATGAGTCACTCAGGGTCTCTCCCACTGGCCTCTCTTTGGGCAATCACATCACTGACGAGAGGCTGCTCTCTCCTGTGTCGCCCACTGGTATGGGAATGTGTGTGTGTGTGCGTGTGTGTGTGTGTGTGTCAGCAACGCAGTGAGCACTGGACGTTATCTGACACAGTGTTTGTGAGAGTCTGAGACATGCTCGTCGTGTCCGCCAAGTAACCTTGGCGACATGGCCATTGGTACAGTGAGGTGATGTGGGTGTGTATGTGTGTGTGTGTGTGTGTGTGTGTGTGTGTGTGTGTGTGTGTGTGTGTGTTTATCTGATGATAGCACTGTGGCCTTGTTGGCTGTGCTCTTATATAAAGAGCTCCTCCAAAAGTCCACAGACAGAAATCCAAGTCTTCTCCACAGCTCTCGTCAGTCGTCCGTCCACTTCTCTTGAGAAGATTTACAGCTCAGCTTGATTCTGAAGCTTTGTGATCAACTTTATTTTAAAGTTCTTTTAAAGTTCTCTTAAAGCTCCTGTGACAGAAAATGCTGCCTGCAACCTTCAAACTGTGTGCTGGCATCTCCTACCGGCACATGAGGAACATGACAGGTGAGTGAAAGAATCCTGTTTAGACCTGCATTCAGCCATTTTTTTCCCCCTGTTTCACTTTGAGCCTAAAAACACACGTTTTCTCAATGGAGTTCTGCATGGAGCTCAGAATCAGAGTGGCTGAATGAATCAATGGAGAAATAATAAAGCAAAAACTTGTTTTGACATTTCTTTTGATACTCAGTGTGTGTAATGCATTGATCAAAAAATGAAGTAACTATGTACTTTGTGCCTCTATCTTCAAGGTTTGAGGAGGAACGCCATGGTGGCCATTCACCATGAACTGAGCAGACTGGCAGGTCCCAGCCCAAGTAACTGGATCAGCCAAGTCCGCCGACGGAGCTCCCTCCTCAGTGAGTTGTTACAGGGTGCTGAAGCTGCATTTTATAAGAGCTTAGAAGCAAACACATAGACAGACACATAATATGTAGAAGCTGCTGAACATTTTTAACCTCCAGTGCTCTTCATTTCTAGGTTCTCGTATTAAAGAGGTGGAGGGCTACAATGAGGAGGAGTTGTCTTATGTGAAGCAGGGTGAGGATGCCCTGCAGAAGGCCATCAGCATCCTCAGCGAGCAGGACGGCTGGACCATTGAAACTATAGCTGTGAGTACAGAAACAGGAAACACCGAACAAAATAACTTTTTACTTTTTATGAACTTAGAAGTTGCAGCTGCTCTCAGGTTGAATGGGTTGTTTAAAGTGTGGTCTTCATAATTTGATTAACATCCCCGTTCAGGCAAATGGAGACAAAGTCCTGAGTAAGATGCTGCCTGACATCGGGAAGGTGTTCAAGCTGGAGGTGATGTTGGAGCAACGTCCTGACAGTCTTTACGAAGAGCTGGTGGGAAATATGGAACAAATGGGGGAGTGGAACCCAAACGTCAAACAGGTCAAGGTGAGAAAGAGAGAGGCAGCGTCAGAGGTTGGGATTTAAAACAGGATTATCTTAAGATTCTGGTTCTTAAAAGTCACATTTGACAAAAAAAAACAAATAAATTGATTAAATGGGGTTTTTCACAGATCCTTCAGAAGATCGGCCCAGAGACGATGGTCACCCATGAGGTGTCTGCAGAGACGCCCGGCAACGTGGTGGGACCGAGGGACTTTGTGAGCGTCCGTTGTGCCAAACGCCGAGGCTCCACCTGCTTCCTGGCTGGGATGTCCACCCAGCACCCGAAAATGCCTGAGCAGAAGGGTGTGGTCAGGTGAGTCAGTTATTTATTTACCATGATATGTGTGTGAAGTCATGTCAGGGTAAAATAGATGAACTCAGAGCAATTTGAGATCATTTAGTTTTAAAAAAACCTATGAATGACATCTGAATTACATGTTTCAGGGCGGAGAACGGACCCACCTGTATAGTTATGAAGCCCTGTGCCGAAGATCCAAATAAGACCAAATTCACCTGGTTACTTAATATAGATCTAAAGGTACATGTCCGCCATGTCTTTTTTCACTGTTTTCACACTGACTTGCATGAAAGTAAACAGTCAGTCAGTCTAACACTGTGTCTCTCTGGTCGTCTGCAGGGCTGGATCCCAAAGACCATCATAAACAGAGTCCTCTCTCAGACGCAGGTGGACTTTGCCAACCACCTCAGGCAAAGGATGGCTAATAATGTTTCTATGGAGATGGCTCATGCCTGCTGACATAAGATGCCACTTGAGCTTTGGCACAGAGTGCTCAGCGACGGAGGAAGAGCGACTCCTGCTCATTAAAAAATCATATAAATCTGATTATTACTGCTGAACAAATACAAAAAATCCAGAGAGTATCAAGGAGATAAAGATGCATATCTGAAATATCTGAAATATCAAGGCAAAGATGTTGGTTTCATTTGGCAAATGTGTGTTTTTTCTCACCCGTCTTAATATAAAATCTGTTGTGAGATTTTTACATCTCACACACTTTGTGCCTCGATTGTTTCTGACACATTCGTCCACATCATTCCTCTCCATTTTGGCAGCAAAACATGTAACAAAGTGCACATTGTTTCCTGCTAATATCAGCCCAGTTACCGTCCCTCTCTCTGCTGTGAAATTGCACTTTTATTTCAGTGTTTTATTTATTAATTTGTGGATTACACTGCAATGACAGCCAAGATAATAAAGGATTGTAAAGTCATTGATATTTATGTCTTTGTGCTTTTTAATTTGCTGTTGGAGAAGATAGAAAAGGGGTTTGGGTGATGATTAATCTGTCTTTTTCCTGAAGCATGATAAAAAAACTTAATAAAAGCTCTAAAAAAAGGTCAATTGTCATGATTACTTTAAAAAAGAAAAACTAGAAACAAAGTTCACACATAAAATAAGCCATGCAGACTTTAAAAATACACATAACTTTAACAGAAAAACCTAAAACTCATCTTGGAAACAACACTGCATTCTCACAACTCTTCAACAGGGAGGAGGCGGATGAATTTAAAGGTTCTCTTCTGAACCGTGAAAACGTAGCTTATAAAAACGTCTTCCTCCTTTTTTCCTTGATGGGTTTTCAGACTGACTCTTTGCCAGAACGAGCAGGTGTTTGGCCATTCAGATGTGTGAGGAGCTGCAGCAGTGAGCGAGCCAGCAGAACATTCCCAAAGATCGAGTAACGGTGGATTTCATCCCAAACAGGAAATCTGTCCTCCTTTATTGTGTAACATTTTTTCCTTGTTTGTGTAGTTTTCAATCGATCCAAAATGTTTTGTAACAGCTCATTTTCTTGGATGTTACGCGCACAGACGAGGCCAGGATTCTCACTTTCTGTCACACATGATTAAATTAGCAAATAATTCACCAGAGTTTCTTCAGAATTATGTTATTATCACAAGCCAATAAAGCCTGAAGGATGCTCCTGAGGGTAAAAAGGAAGTAATCTGACTGTAACGTGTGAACTGTGGCAACCATTTTTCACTTTTTTCCCATCATTTTTTCAGAAAATAAATGCCCAGTCGATCCCGTACCCTAAATAAAACAGACCTCAGCAGAATATTTCCAAGGGCTGGCTTGTGTAACGCAAAACAAACTTTTTTTTTTTTTTTTGCCCTGAAAGAATGTTCCAGAGGGGTAATAACTGACATCTGTTTAAAATCCCTAAAAATTCTGAACATAAGCAGATGTGAGGAGAGTTGCACAGCCACTCCGATGATCTTGTTCCATTATTTGTGTAATAAAAAGAGCTGAGAAATTCAAGGATTGGAAAAAGAGGGACATTTATCCAGCGCAGTGAAGTTGTGTAATAAGACCAGGAAGACAAAACAAGCTGTCTGGCACGTATTGAATCCTTGGCACTGATGACAGCCTTGATTAAACCTTTTCATCCAAAATCCATCTCTGCGTCCTTGACTTAAACTCCATATATCAGCTGATTTTTTTCATTTTTAAGAGGAGAAATGTGAGCAGATTCTCACAATTTTATTTTATATTTTAAAGCTTTATATTATAGTGATTTTATTATTTTTAAATTAATTGCTATATTAATTATTATACTCAGAATGTAGTTCGGAGAAAATTAAAATTTTTATTGTAAATAAAATACAATAAAAAAATTTAAATACAGAAATCAGTGCAGAAGGGAGGTGTAAAAAGATGTCACAGGCTCTCTGCAAGAGAGAGAGAGAAAGCAATGACGTAATGAAGCTAAAGTCCAACACAGGAAACCACAATTCCCAAGATGCACTTGAAATTACCGTGGCCACTGGACGGGGGAAGGGAAGCTGAGATTGGAGGGAGAAACAGTCAGAAACTGAGGTACTTTTGAAATGCTTTAAATTGCATAATATAATCGGACAGGCCAGAAACACGCAATGTACTTTAGCGGGTTTTTTTGTTCATGTGCGTTAACGACAAAAGCAGATTAATGTGTGCGGTGCAGTCGGATTTGGGCACAGACTCCATCCCCGTTACAGTTCAATAGAGCTACAGCTAGCCCGTTAGTTAGCCTGACAGCTGGCTTTTCTTGTGTTAGCTAAGTCTCAACTATTTCACCGCACTTGATATTCATAACATAAATTGTTTAGCTGTTTTTCGCGATTTTTTCGCAGGTTTGCATGCGACACAAACGGACGTTGTAATGTCGGTTTTTGGAGAAGCTGTAGCTGCGTCTTTGTGCCTGCGGGGTTGCTAGCTGACATATTGCTAGCTTGTCGGTTGCTAATGTTGGCTAGCTGACGTGAAGCTGCTACTGTAGCTGTCAAAGCGGCGATAAATAAAAGTACTCAACTGTCATCCGAAAAAGATTAACTTAATCGATACGTTTGGCGATTTTTGATAGGAAACTGTGCTTTTACTTTGACTTTGATAATTTAGAGTAACGGATTTGTTGGTATTTGTGTCTTTCTGTGATTCATACAGTGATGGATGAAGTATTCTGAGTTTGTATTCGAGTAAAAGCAGTACCTCACTGTAATATTACTTAGTTAATGTTACAGTTAAAAGGAATGCAATGAAATGTCTAGAGCAAAAAAAAAAAAAAAAATTAAAGTTACCTCTGTGAGTCTATTGTTGTTGAACCATTGAATTATTAATAATGTGTAATTAGCGTTTTATTGTTGGATGCTGTGCATTAAAGCACATAAGATGTGTAGATTATCTTTATGTACAATTGACATTTTTAAAGCAACCAGTATAGCTGTCAAGTAAATGTAGAGTGAAAAGTTAATTCATGTGATATGTTAAAGTTAACTCTTATTTTAGTTTAAGTACAGAACTTGAGTAAAAGTACTTATTTGGTTTATACCACTGATAATAAAACAGTGGACAGCATTTTGCAACAATTTGGATAATGTAGATTTTCTAACTGATTTTGACATGATTAAAACCATATTTTGCTCCATGTTTTTCTGTTAAATGCACCATCATGAAATAATATTCAGCTTGTGTGTGTTATTTAAAAAAAAAAAATGTTTTTTTTGTTCCAGTTTTTAGGTATTGTGTACATATGACAGCCCCTCCTAAGGACCAAACGAGATCTCTATCCATGACCCACGTCTCACTGAACATCTGCACTTCATACTTTGGACGTGAGCTCCTGTTTCATGTGAGGCTGATGACATAACACTGCTGTGGTGCAACTAAATTCATCCTCATCTGTGCTGGTACCTTCAGGTACATACTAGATTTGTCTTCAGCGCCAAAATCATGAAGTGTTTTGGAAGTGGAGAGCCCAGTCCTGAAAAGCAATGTCATCTTCCAGCCTCTGTGCACCTCTGATGGGGCTGAGGAGTGAACCTGCCAGCCAAGGAGCTCTGTGGAGGAGAGGAAGGAGGCAGGTTTCCAGGAAACTCATGTATTGACGGATCGCCATTTCCTCCTGTCAGCTCTTGTAGACTGATACCTGCACATTTTCCCACAGTGCACACACTCAAGGTTGGACTTTTGTAGTAGCTGATAAAAACAGGCTGCCGTTGAAAAACCACGTAATCATCTCTGTTACACGAAAGAAGAGAATATGATGTGCACAGCGTGGATTTCTTTTACCAGTGACAATGTTTTGAAATCGTACTGGTGACTCTGGATGTTGTGTATATGAAGAGAAAAGGAGAAAAGCAAAGATACTTGCAGTCACTACAAATGTGCACTACAGAAACCATGGTGGTCCTTGCATCAGCTCTTCAGCCCATCTCAGTCCATGGCTTCAGAAGCCTTTAGAGGCTCGGATCAAGACCACGCTCGCCAGCCAACACACTCATATGCAATGGAAGAAGACATTGATGTCACATCACACACTGAGGTAACATTATTTCCCCTTTGATCCTTA
>JAPZDY010000022.1:26725367-26736050 GCA_029783645.1 Ctenochaetus hawaiiensis | reverse complement strand
AAATTAAGCTTCCCTGTTGCTGTTCTGTGTTTGACCACTAGAGTGCACACTTTGACAGATCTACAACTGAAGGCTCAAAGCTGTAAGAAGACACATCACAGGTGTTACATTATTGAAAGATTAATTTTATGATATGTAAAAAACTTCAACTTCTATAAATAATGAGCAAACACTCTGTACGGTGGCAGAAGCCAAAGTTTTTATTTACATATTATGAAAAACTTCGGTGCTTTTGCCTTCAAATTAGTGTCAGTTAACTCCTATGAAATCTGAGCCTAATTCTTATTTATCCTCCCTTTGGTTGTTTAGTTTTAAGCGAAACTCGTAAGCTCCTCTAGTGCTTCATCATTAGGGCGGAGTACAGATATTGGCAGGCTGTGCAGACACTCTCGAAAGTCTCAGCCACAGTTCAAGGCTTTTCAGTCTGCGCTTCATCTCTCATCGGGGGAAACAAATTACTCAGACGTCATTGAAGCCCTTTAAAACATAAATTCTAGTACATTTATTTTCCTTGTGTTGCCGTAATACAAGGCCGCTGCAGTTACAAGGTTGAAATACTTGAAACTGATCACAGAGAAGGGACTTTTTTTTTTTTTTTTTTTTTTGGTCCAGGGTCAATAAAGTTGGGATACCTCCAAAGGAATCTTGGTGCTGTGAGCTTCAACATCTGTGCTTAATTAGACTTTGTAGCTCCAGTCCCTCGGTGCCAGATGACTGGGCTGTGGTGGACCTGCTGAATCACAAGCACACACAGGATGGAAAAAAAATGCTTCTGCCAGCATTTTTTATCACTAATCTGAATCACAGCTCTCCAAGCCAGTTTCATATCTGCTAACAGTTTGCCGTGCTGTCTGTGTTTGTATTAGCATTTTTCTTTTTCCATGTGTACTTCATTTCAGCAGAGCGCAAAAGGAAGAATTACAAAACACAACTTCAGTTATATCACTCAGGTGATCATTCAAGGGTTAATAATCTAATAAACAGACGTTTTTTTATGTTATATATCATACAGGAATGTTTAGGTGTCCACATGCCCATGGAGAGAGAGGAGAAAAGAGCAGAATGGAGTTTTATAAATCTGTTTCCATTTGTACCTAGTGAGCCTGCTGGAATACAGCATTTTTCTCTTACTCACTCTCTCTCTCTCTCGCCTTCCCTCCCCCAACTCTCTTCCCCTCTCTCTCTCCCTCTCTGATGTCATTGTTTCCTGCCCAGTAGATGCTAAAGCTCAGCTCAAGACTTTATTCACAGATCCCAAAGTTAATGTATACAAGTGGCTCACCGCTCTGCTGATGTTGACCAACAGGAATTTACAGATGCAAATAAAAGTGATGTCAGACCCTTTAAAACACAAAGTCTGTAAAGTTTTATGTTTTTAGTTGTGTGTGTTGGAATTAAACTGCATGTAGGTTTAAAGTGTGAACAGTTGTAATATTAAGTTAATTTAAGGCCTGAGGCTGCTCATGGTCACTGTTTATTCTTTGAGATAATCATCCATGGTGTCTTTCAAAAGTTTGGCTGAAAAATCAAGTATCTCATCACCACTAATGCTGATAAACTGTCTGGACAGGGATCACCATGACATGAAAGGTCAGTATTAATTTATTGTACTTCTTAATGATGTATAATGCTAAAAGAGAAGTTTTTGGATACTTGAATAGCAGCACCAACCTTTAAAAACAATATTATAAGACTCATTCTTTCAAATATGGGTTATAATAAATGGAATTTGCATCAGCAAATGTAAATATTAGAAGTAAAAGTACTCAAGCAGAAGGTAATATGTTACTAGTTTTTTGCAAAAGAAATTATTATACATTTTATTTCACTACCTATGTGTCTATGTTTCTTGTTATTTTTTAGATCTAAGATTTATAAAATATAATATAAAATATAAATACAAAGATAAACCCATGTTAATGTTACAAGGCTAACATTATGGTACCAAAATTAGCTTTATCTCAATCAATCTAAAGCTATTTCTCATTTGTATTATTATTACAGAGACACAAAAAAGCACATTATCTCTTTCATGTAAAAAGTTCAACTAAAATACAATTAAACGCAAAATTACTCAGGAAACTTTCTTGTAGCATGACCACTAAGTAAGCTAATGGTGGCTAACCTAGGCTAATATTAGCAAGCTTTACAAGATGTCGCTTTAACTGGCATTGGTTAGTCAGCTGGTTCACTTATTAGTCATCTCTACTTTTTCTAGTTTTACACTTGGTTTAAACATTTACAATTAACTCTGAATTTACACTTAAACCAGTTATTTTGCAAAACTTAGAATGACTTTAAAATGATGCTAGCCTCCATAAATAAGCTACGTGCTAGCCACTGGAGCAAAAAGGTTAGCCACTAGAACAAATAAAATTATTTTTCAGTGTATTTCTCTGAGAAAGTTTTTTTTTCTTACTTTTAGGACTTAAGACTTTAAGTTTGTAAAAGGAACAATTTGGTATCTCTTAACTAACATTATAGTGTTAAAATAGCTGAGGTCATTCCTGACATTGTGTCATTTTTAAAAATCTGAACTACTCATAAATGATGAAGGGCAAGTAGAGTATTTGGCTTGTAAATTTGGTGAAGCAGAGATGTAAATGTTAGAAAATGGAAAAACTCTATTGATCGTGTTTAAGAATAAAGACTTAATCAACCACTTCCTTTTCCTTCCATCACTACATGGGAGATGTTTATCATCAGGATGTTCCTGCTTTGGCCTCCTCTGGTCTCTGTCTTATGAGTAAGTAACTGAAGTGATTCACATATTGTTTTCTGTTCTTTCAGTTGGGTTTTATTATCAGGGACACTGTCCATCCAGACTTCTGTCTGGATTGTGAAATAGTTGGGGTGAAGAAAAAAGGAAAAGCATTTTCCAGCCAAGTCCCCTGTGTGTGTGTGTGTGTGTGTGTGTGTGTGTGTGTGTGTGTGTGTGTGTCCCTCTCATTGCCAGATTAAAAGGCCTTTGATTGACCTTACTGTAGTCTAAATTATCTGCTGCATATTTCTCCACATTAGTCACATCCGTTAAAGATACAACTGCATGTTACAGTTTTCTGTAAATTAGATCCTCCATAATCTGCACCCCTTTTGACATATGTCTGTTTTATAGTCCTCACAACCAGAGAGTGTGTGAGCTGAATCATTTTAGCAGGTGTGTATTTTAGGTGTTTGTGCCACTCTGTTGGTCTTGTCTGAAAATTTGCTCAGTTTGAAAGTCGTCATAGGAAATCCTTCTTGTGACTGCCAGAGCAGAATGAATAGGACTTAAGTGGTTGTACAGCGCTCTAAATACACTGCTTTATTCTAACATCATGGAAGAGTACAGATGACGAGTTTTTTGGACAACTGGAGCAAAAAAAAACCTGAGCTTTGGTCACTGCGTTTTGCAGGAAAGGTCTGCACAAGCAGACATGACATCTTTTTATTCATACTCACATTTTCCAATCTGATTTTGTTGAAATTTGAAAATCTTATAAAAAAATGTCATATCTTGATCTAGAGTGACGTTTCTGGCTCTAGATTAATCTATCATATTTCTTACTGAATTTAAAATACCTCTGGATTACCAGGAAGAACTACAGGGTGCACTTTGGCCTGCATATTCAGCATCTGAAAGGCTTAAAACACTGAACAGAGGAGGAGGAGGAGGTGGATGGGGGGGGGGTGGCAAGGAAAACACCAAATCTTAAAAGGTTATAATTCTGTCATCTGCTCAAACAATTCCCCCGTCCTTGTGTTTGCGTGCTCCTCCATGGCCTCCCCTGTCTGCCATAAGTTTTTCTCCAGAAAGCGAGCTACGCAACACGCCGAGGAAAGAGTGACAGAGCACCACGAGACCAGACGGAAAGCGAGGATTCATTCCCAATCCAAACAAGTCCTGGACTGAATAAGAATTTATGTTCTTCTCCTGCCTGTTTTCATTTTCTTTTGAATACCTCCCTCTGATGATTAGTGGTGTTTGGTTTTGTTAACACACACACACACATACACACAAAATCCCTATCCTCCCCCTTTCTCCTCCTCCTCCTCCTTCCTCCTTTTGTTGTGGAATTTGATGTCCTGAGAGTCACTCCTCTCTCCTGCTGGTCTGCTGTGTGGTGAGTCTGCAGGGTGAAAAAGCTCTCCGCCGAGGAATTCATCAGGAGCTGTGAACGACAAAAAAAAAAAAAAAAAAAAAAGGAGTAGCTGGCTTCTGTCTCCAACCCAAGGAGGTTTCAAGCCCTGCAGTTTGGAGCCTCACCTGCCCTCCCTCGTTCCCTCCCACCATCTCCTGTCTGAGCCCTTGCACCTGTCGTGACTCGTCAGCCAGGTGAGGGAATCCTCCGGCCTTAACGCTGTTTTCTCAGCTGACCGTAGCTGCAGGGCAATTAGGAACCCAGTCTATTCATTTGACTGGATTGCTGCTTTACTTTGTATCTCTCTCTCTCTCTCTCTCTATAACCCCCCCCTTCTTTCCTTCCCTTCCTATCCCTGCCCCCCTCCCACTCTATCTCTGTCTAGCCTTAGTCTGAGCCTGCTTGACACTGTGGCTGTGGGTGCGTGTGGAGCTGAAGAAATTTCCCTGCTGGAGTTTAAGTGTGGATCACATTGCAGCAGGACACGGAGGGAAGAGAGAGTGCAAAATAATTCTTCTTGTGGAGAGACAGGCTTCGGATTGAGCAAGAGAAAAGTAAAGAAAACTCCACAGTGAAGGACTCTGCAGTTGGAAGAGCAGCAGGTATGAAAAGCCAGGCTGTCGTTGCGTCCGTGGCTTTGCTGGTCCTCTGCTGCCTGCTGATCCCCAGAGGAGGGGAGAGCGCCGGGGGAATAGTTTCCCTCAGGCAGCCTGGGAGGGAGAGGCAGGCAGGGGATGAGCTGAGAGATGAGTCCCTGGATGACCCAGAAAGTGTGCAAGGTCTTGCATTGGACCAACACCCACTGAGACGCAGGAACAAGCCCAAAAGAGACGCAGAGGAGGCTGCAAAGGAAGGTGAGTAGGGAAAATTCTTCTTTTAACTGAGAGTTTGAGTTCCAACCCAACATGACATAGCAAACACAGACACAAACGTTTATTGTCTGACAGCTGCTGCAGACAGAAAGTCCAGATCCTCACCTGTCCACATCTATTTCATCACAACAGGGAATAAGCAGTAGAGATTGATTTCCTTGGCTCACATTAGTGAAGAGAAGAAGACACTGAGTCAAACACCTTGCAGCCAGATTTTATACGACACTGACCTTTTCCACTGCTTGTGTTAGTGTTAGGCTGCATGATTAATGCTGACGCCGGTGCAAAGTCATCCTGGCAGAATGGATATTTGCGATAAACCTCTTTTCTGGAGCTTAATAACTAAGCTTGAAATGTAATAAAAGGTCAGTCCGAACTAACTCTTAAATGAGTCTCACTGATGGGTTTGTGCTTAAGTGGTAAGATGTAGCTGAGGTGATAGTGATATATTTATTGAGTATTTGGACGTATTTGGTGTCATTAAAACTAAATTGTGGTTGATGGAGCACAACTAATGGAAAGAGAGAGAAGTGTTTTCCATTAAAGGGCTGCAGAACTTCAGACAACCTCAGTAGGAAACACTGATGGACCTCGATCAACCACCGAAATGATCTGGCTGTCTGGATTTTTCCCTGGCAGCTCTGCCTTTTTGACTTTGCAGGAAAAAAACAGTAATTGCATAATAAAAGTCTCACATTGCTCATGGATGATATAAGCGGAGATAAGAACCAAAATAACATATGTTTTGAGTTTTATTTCAGTGTTAAATGTTTATATGCTTCCATGGTTTAATAATTTTGCATCTCATTGGTACCAGCAGAGTTTGACCTACTACGAAAATGTTTGTCTTCATAACTGAATATTTATTTGTGGTTCTAACCAGAAGTTAATTTTGAAAATTGTCCCTTTCCTCCTGTTTACCTCACCTTTCCAGGTGTTTTGGGCAGAGTGAGGAGGGCACCAGATGAGGGCAAAAAGAAGAAAAAGGACAAGAAGAAGAACAAAGAGCCAAAGGACCCCAACGCTACCAAAAAACCCAAAACAGACAAGAAGAAGAAGAAGGACAAGCAGACAACGACCACAACTTTACCACCGACCACAACACGTGAGGATGGAAAAGCAGTGAGCCAAGTTTGTGCTTGAATGACTTGGACTTGAATGAATGTTGTTGACCTTGTGTCTGTCTGCTGCCTCTAGCGATCCCGACCGAACCTCAGCAATACACAGACTACCCCTATCCTGATGTCGGTGAGTGACACACATTTGACGACTTCACAGTAATATAGGGAGTTAGGAGGGGGGCAAATCTTATTTTTCAGTCCGTAAAGTTGAAAGACCCACCACTGCATTGTTAATATTCTGTTTGTACCCTCTTCTTAATATCTTAAAACACAGTACTGAGTTGGTAAAACTCTTTCTCTGATTGTTAATTAAAAAAACATGAGGAATTCACTCCACCCGATTCAAAAATCAAAAGGCAGTTAACAGGTCTTTTGCAGTGCTGCTGCATAATTAAATAAAGTTGTATAAAGTTATTTTTGGTTTCAGAAGCAGCAACAAAAACCCTGATATATTGCCTCAAGAGATGTCACTTGAGTTGAGCCTGAAGGCAACATGCTTGAAGGTCTCGTGGTTAGAGAGAAATTAGCTTCCCAGCCCTCTGTAGCCTGTTCTTCATCTCTGGTAGCAGCTTCAGGCTACATTAGCAGCTTTTTATTCTACAACACCCAGATCTCTAACTGAACTGTTGGTCATTGAGTTGCATTGTGGGTGATGAAGGTTCCGCGTTTTGACAAGGGATTAGAATAACGGTATCTGGTTCTTGTGCATCACTAGTCCATTGATTAGTTCACAGTGTTGTAGGTGTGCTATACTTAGACTTTTTATTTGTGTTATCTTATATGAACAAATTGTTAACAACTTTTGGTTTAGATAATTAATTTGAAAAATAAGTCTTTGAGAAGCAGTTGGAAATGTGCACCTTTATGAGTCAACCGGGACTTTTGACTCATCATGTTTGACTAGTTAATTGTGTTTTTTGTGAATCCTGAATAAAAATACAGCTGAAATATACATTTAGGGTGACAAAAAATAAAAAAAAAACACCCTTCCTGACTCTCCTAAAAAAGTCAAACTAACCTTGTCCCTTGTTTGGCATCAACAGTTGCTGCATCATATTTCTAAGAGTGTGTTAAATCCCATTTCAAAGCAAAACCAGTGTAAATAAAAGTATATATTACTTAAGAATATATTTGTCAAGCTATCTGAGATACTTTCCATCTTTCTCTCCATCAGAGGAGGATTACTGGAAAGGGGATGATGACTACTGGGATGCCGATCCCACACCAGCCGGGCCTCAGCCCGAAGCTCCCACCACGGATCTTCCGTATGACTACTATGACCGTATGAAGCCAGATGAGGAAGACCCAGCTGCTCCAGTGACAGACAACTACGATGGCTACTGGAAACCGGAGGAGAAAGAGCCGTCCTCTCCACCGCCGGATGGCTACGATGACTACTGGAAACCGGAGGAGAAAGACTATCCCACTGCAGCACCAGACGGTTACGATGATTACTGGAAACCAGATGAGAAGGAACCGTATGGTGTGACTGACAACTACGACAGCTACTATAAAGAGGTGGAGCCGACGCCCCCTGCCCCAGAGGTTGATGGAAAGGCTGGGACAGATGACAGCGAGTACTGGGATGCAACATGTACGTCAGACTCACCTCTTTGCTTTGTTTTGACGAGGGTGTTTGCAGAATGACAATTTATCAAACACAAATAACATGAGATTAAATTGTAATGATCCTTTTACTGTTGCAATGATCCCGAGAAAAAGATCTGAGACCTAAACAGTGTTTCACAAAAATTGGGTTTTGAAACTGAATTTGGATTTTGATATTTTGCAGATAACTTTTAGTTTACGTAGATAATCTATGAATGTTTTGACTAAAAAGACTAAAATAAATGAGGCTACCGATTTAAAATAAATATATTTGACTTTACTCAACTTTAGGGCCCATTAGCTGTGTCAGCTCGCTTTATAAAGTTTATATTATACAGCTTAAAATTGCTGGCTTTTGCTTAGACAGTTTAAAAGTAGAGGAATTCAAGAAATTATGTGAGCCAACTGCTATTTAGTCATAATGCCAAGAGCTGTTTAGTTTTTATTTTTTACCAGCAGGTTCAGGTTTGATTCCTGCTCACTGCAAATAATTTAGAGCTGTTTCAACTAAAAAAAAGTTCAACTTCCCTAAAAATGTGAGTTAACTGAACTTATGCTGAATAGTCAAAGTCTTCTTTAAGTTTTGTTTTTTGTGAATTAACAACTGTTCAGTTATACTGACAAACACTGTAGACAAACTTGATTCTATTTTACATTTTGAAGAATTCATTGGAATAATCAGTTCTTTATACTACACGAAAGAGGTTCGTTCCTGTTGTGCACAAACAGAGTGCTACACCATAATATGCATGCAGCAGGTGCAAAAACTATATTTGTGAGCCAGTAACTTAAAGTGAAATTGTGTTTTACACACAGGTACATTTGCATTTGCAACTTCCAAGGAGTAGCAGCACAAACTCTATTAACAGTCCCAAACTTTGGTCAGACTCTAAACCTTATTAGGCACTGGGATGTTTGTTTTTTTGTTGTTCTTGTTGTTTCTTAATGAATATTTTAATGCCAGGCGTCTTCCAAATGAAGCCCCCTGTTGTGGCATTTCAAATAAAGCTGAATAAGTAAGTGGTGCGATTATCCTCATCCTAATTTACAGACTTCCTGCTGAAAACCTTTAGGACTGTTTCTACGTCTTCCAGCCTCCGTCCACCTGAAGTCAGCAGCCTCTGAACCAGTTTTTCCGTACTGGTCAGATGTAGGAAACAGTGTGTGAAACTTTGGACTGGACTGTGTTTCCAGCACATCTCTGCTCTTCCAACATTTTCACTCACACTAGCTCATCCTGCCTTTCTGTTACTTTCTCCTGTTTCTGACACTAATATAATCCCTCAGTCTGACCTTTTACATTTTTTTTTAATGTTTTATTTTTCCACTCCTGCAGTTGAGGTGCCAGATAATCTTCCATTCCCTGATGGCAAACAGATCAACCCTGAAGTCATTGTGGAAACTCTACCAGGTAACTGAAGTCACTCAATCCAATGAGTCAATTTGTCAAAATGTTCAGTTAACTGGTACGAAATTTCTCCGGACTTGTGCTTCCGTTGAAATGTCCGTACCATCTGTGCTTCCAGGCTGGAAGCAGATGAGAAAACAAGAGCAGTTAAACACATGGGAATAGCATTATAGTGAGCTAACCTGCCCTACTTTTCAAACAGGAGTGGGTGGGTTTGCTTGGTTTCACGGAGTCAACCAAACATTCCTTAGTTTTGTTGTGCGTTTTAAAAAAAAAAAAGCCCTGTCATCAGATCAAAACTCTGTTATTATTCTTGTAAATGTAAATTAAAGATTTAACAACTTAATTGCATCGTAGGCGTCACGGTTGTAACCAAAAAGAGAACAGTTGCTGTGGTTGAATAAATCAAGTCAGTGCTGACCTGTAAAACTTTGCATATTAAACAATTTAATCTCGTAAAGTCTCGTTTGTGACTGACTTCACGTTTGGTCTCTTTAACAGAGGAGCCCACAGCAACTCCTCCCTACGAGGGGACGTGGTACGACGACTACGACGAATACGGGATGAGTATGTGCTCAAACACACACGCACACACAACTGAAACATATCCAAACACAAATGTTTTATATAAGGTCCATTGGTTAAGCCGCCAACAAACCACGCAGCAATAAAAAAAGATAAGCTGGTCAATAACTTTATGGTTTTATAATTGATCCTTTGTGATGTTTATTGTTCCTAACAGCTTGCAAAAGCCTGGAGGAACATGCTACACATGAGGTTGTTATATTTATGGATATTTTTAAAAAGTAATACTTGGTTTTCTTATATTTTACAGGGAGGAAAGAAGACGAGACTGATGAAAAATGGATGGAGAAGGAGAGGGAAAGGGCAAGAAAAGAAAGAGAGAGGGAAGAGAGAGGTAAGAAAACACAGATGTGGATCCCTTTTTTTTTCCTTATATAACATCTTTCTGCACAATCATGTCAAACTACATACGGTACTGAAGTTACCAAAGCAACAAACATGGTTATCTGCTGTCACAGATAACGGCTCTGAGGTGTTGGCTCTGCTGGATCACATTTCTGCAGTAAGAGAATGCAGATGTGATCCCCCGCCATGCTAACGTCAGCCGGCCTTTTGTAACTCGCGGGGGGACAAAAGTTCATCCTTCCAAAACAGAATGAGGCTTTAAAAGAAACATCTCAGAAATGTTTCATGAGTTGGACTGAAGTAAAGTGAATGAAGGGAGGGAGGGGGGGAGTTTAACTGAGAGTGATATCAGGATTCAAAGTGTGTGATAAAGAAAACTAGCAAGGGAGGAGATGTTGTAATGTGGCGCTCCAAAGTATTCACATCACATTCAGCTTTTTTTTTTTTCCTTTTTTTCCACCACGTGTCTGCAGTGTGTGCAGTGAGGTTAGCTAGTGTTCAAGGCGAGCGTGGAGAAGGATGATATATAACACCGTCAGGACTGGTGTCAACGGGGCACTTCCTGTGTGGACGGTTCACTGCTATCTGGCCCTTTTTTTTTTTTTTTTTTAAGCTAACTTTGG
>JAPZDY010000022.1:26704699-26719683 GCA_029783645.1 Ctenochaetus hawaiiensis | reverse complement strand
TCTTTAACTAAAAGCACTAGAGTTAATCTTTTGTTTAGAGAACTTAATCAAATGTTAGTCACATTTCAGTACCTCTGATAAGATTAGGAACAATTGGAAAACCCAGTGAAACAAAACACAACCTGACCAAATCGATCCCAATCGATCCCTCATCCTGCCATCCATACAGCCATGCTGCTGGACTGTTAGATTTTAGCTATTAGATGGATTGTCCTGTAAGTTAATGGTTCCAAATAGTTGAATCCCTCTGATTTTAGTCTTTTTCTGACTTTATCGATGGAACCAGACTGTTTTGGTTTTAATTAAAATATCTGAACTAATGGATGAATTGCCATGAATTTAATACAAATATTAATCATCTCTCAAGGGTGAATTCTTGTATATTTTTGATCCCCTTAATTTTAATATAGTATCATTGTAAGCTCAAAATGTCTCTTTCCTTAGTCCTGTTTCTCCAGGTGATGAATAAAAACCTCCATAACAAATGATACTATGACTCCCATCAGCCTTGGCCCGTGTTAGCTAACTTGCAAAACTAAGGTGGTGAACATGGTAGATATTCTACCTGCTAAACATCAACATAATAGCACCTAGCTTGCCAGCATGGTTGCTGACTCTTTAGTCTTGTTTAAGGTATTTTCACAGGTTGTTCTATGAAAAGAAAGGAAAGATAAATTAGCTGGGAGCACCATGTCAGCAACTGTGTTTGCTCTGTAATTCTTCCCTTCATTAAAATCTACTCAGGTGACTGTAGACTTAATCATTTTAGACTTCATTGGAATAACATGTATGTTAAGAGAACTCAGTAATTTTAAGAAGAACTTGCACATCTTACATGCCCCATTTAACTATTGCCCTCTTTGTCTAGGTGCATCGTGGCATCAGGGGCATTGTGAAGGACCAGCAGGGTAACGCCATTGCAAACGCCACTGTGTCTGTAGAAGGGATAAACCACGATGTCACCACAGGTATGATTATAGACTTTCTTTCTTCCTCTCCTGGAGTTTCATAATGTTTTTTAAAAGCTCAGTAACAAAACATCTGTCTGCTCTTTGTGGCTGTAGCATCAACAGGGGACTACTGGCGCCTCCTTAACCCAGGGGAGTACCGCGTGACAGCTCGAGCCGAGGGCTTCTCATCTTTGACCAAACTCTGTGTGGTTGGTTACCAGTCAGGAGCAACGGCCTGCAGCTTCAACCTGGCCAAGTCAAACTGGGATCGCATCAAACAGGTAAGGCAGTGAGAAAACCACAACTTCCCCAAGCTTTTGTCACCCCCGTGTCAACCTGTTTGAAATGTTCTTCTGGCATCAAATTCACAAAAAAGCAAATATTTACAAAATAAAAATGAAGCTGATCAGGTGAAACATCAAATTGTTGTCTTGTGCCGCTTTTAACTGAGAAAATATTTAAAAAGATCAGCACATTATTATATTTTTGTGTTTTGCAGTGTCTAAACTTTTTTAGAGTCAGAGTTAAACTTAATTGTGTTTCCTGTTTCCTGTAGATAATGGCTCTCCACGGCAACAAGCCGATTCGACTCAGCTACGCCAACACCGGATCACAGTACCCGGCGGCTAACGGCAACAGGCGTGTGGTCGAAGGCAACAACGGTTATTCACAGAATTCACGAATCAGCGCCGAAAGGCAGAGGAGGCTCAGGATAGCTCGCCTCCGTCGCCTTCGTCAACAGAGACTAATGAGGTTAAGATTGATGATGTCGACGACGACAACAACGTTACCCCCGACAACAACCACAATTCCCACAACGCCAGAGACCACCACATCCTGGTACGACTCCTGGATCATAGGGGAGGGACAGTCCTCGACGCCTGGCGGTTTCACGGACTCCATCGTGGATTATAACTATGAGTACAAGATCGATGACTATTAAGCTAAACACACACACGGTTAAGTAAACACACAGCCATCCTCTCCTACTTGTAGTTCTCGTTGCCATGTTGTACTTTGAGCAGTTTGGTTAAAGAATCAAACAAGGAACCCTGTCTTTGTACAAGAGCAATGGCAATACAAGTGTGGCAAACAGAATATTCACTATAATATTTGTATAAACACTTAACAAAATGCCTCTTCATAGAAATTGACCCTGTTAATCAATCCATCATTCAGTTTCATAGTTGACATCGCATTTTTCCGACTTCTTATTCAGTCTTTTTCGTGGATGCTTGTAGCTTCATAAAAAGATTTTTATTGTGACTTCACGTTTTAAAAGGTCATGACATTTTTTTCTTTACTTCACAAGAGTTTAATTATTTACACAGTCTTCATCCATGGCAGGAACATTTTTACAGTATGAACAGTCACTAAGGGTTGAAAAGGCTTTTGTTCAAAGTTGGTAACAGAGTCATAGGAGAGAAAGATTCTTCTGTCACGTTTCATCAGACGCAGATGGGGTAGAAGAGTTATTTTTCAAATAAATGCTTGTTAATACACAACGTTTGTCGTCTCTTTTTTAAGCACCTTTCGTCAACACTGATTTCTGCTTAACAGCAATGACCTTTAAGATACCAAACATCATCAGTGTAAAACGGACTGTGAATGTCGGCCTATTACTGATCTGATTAGACTGCGATCAGGAGGCATTATTTGAGTGAGTGTGTGTGTCTGCTGATCCTCAGTGGCTGATGTTCATCTCACTTTCCTCATCGTCCTCAGCAGAGAAGGCCGAGAAACTGACTGGCTCACATGCGAGAGTGCGTAAATTAACAAGGCACGCCGTCTGAGTGCTGCTGAACTCTGGAACAGTGACCAAAAGGACTTCCTGTCCATCAGGACCTGGCAGGAAGAGAAGAAAAAGAAGAAAAATGTTGGCACATTAGTAAGACGGAAAACAGACAAAAACAGCCAAGTATTCAGTTCATCTGGAGTCTAAAAAAAGACAGTGATAATCATCCAACAAGTTTCTCAGTTGTACATGAACACACTGACCTTTGATTAGCTTGGACCCAAACGTTGGAGCGTTTCCACTGAAGTAAACATGGGGACACTCCTCCAAGATAAAAGGGTCTTTCTTGTAAAACGGGTAACAACCTGACAGAAAATGCAAAAAACAGTTTGAATGCTGTAGTTGAAATGACACAAGGATTCTGCAGATTGACAAGTTTTTAGACCATCTTAAGACCAGAAAAAGTACAAATGATATGAAGGAAAATTCAGCAGGCATTTGCTGCTAGAACAGCTTAATATCATTATGACTGTTTTTAATTTTGAGCAGTTTCTTGCAGAGAAAAAAAAATCTAAGCAAGTCTGAAGTTAGTGCAATTTAGAGTAACGTTAACAATCCAAAAACGACTTTCAAAATTGTTTTTTAGCGGTTTTTAATGCCTGAAGTTCAAACAATTGGTTCTCCAGTTTTTTAAGTCTTTAAAGGACCGATGGAAACCCTGTGATGTCATCCGGAGGTTTTTGTGTTGTTATGTAGAAATCTGTCTGACTAACCGAGTGTGTCAGGTGCTGTGGGGGCCAGGTGTCGCAGTCGTAGCGTTTCCTCCAGTATTTCCAGGTGACTGTCCATGCTGCTGTACTTCTGAATGTCACTGACATTCTGGCCTGAGGTGCCCATGAACCTTCATGGAAACACACACACAAACGAACACTTAAAAAAACTTGTTTGAAATTTAAGGTTGAATGCAAATTGTAAGATATTAACTGTGTAATTGCTTACCTCACTCCATCAATGTTAGCTTGGAAGGGATTTGAGGCCAGCTGCAGTGTCGGATACACTGAGGACAAGGGGAACATGCAGCGGTGGAGAGGCTGCTGTGGGAGGGTGTAGTTGGTGGGGTCATACTGGCCCGGCATCACATCCACCGGAAGCGACGTCTAAACCAGCAGGAGGCAGTGACATAGTTTTTACATTTGTATTATATTTATATTTATACTAGCACTTTTTCAGTTTATACTGACTCATCTTTGGTCACAAGCATTAGATATGTTTATCTTTCATCATTCATCAGCTGCTGCATCTAACAATTATTTTCATTAACTAAGCAGTCATTTTTTAAATTTGATCGATCAGTTCTTTAGTCTGTAAAATGTCATAATAGTAAAAAAAAATGACAAAATTGAAATACTGCATATACATGCTTGGAGGGGGAGGCAGACTCACCACCAGCTGAAGCAGCAGCTCATCCAGCAGACGCATGGCCTCCACGCTGCCAGCCTGCGTCTTCTTGGTGAGATACTTGGGCTTTGCAAACACAAAGGGTAAAACACAAATTTGAGGGTTTTTAAATGAGTCTGTTCTTATTTGCTTCTTCAGTAAATGCGAAATCAAATAAGAGATATAAGTGAATAAATCTGTGTCAAGGTGAACTCAGTTCTAGTTACCTTGGATGATGCATCCTTGTCCTGGGTACTTTGGCTCAGGAGGTTTCCAGCCAGTAAAACCCTGGAAATAGTTGCTGCTCCGCTCTGCTCCCCCTGATCACCAAGCTGACCGGTTACCATGTCAACAAGCAACTGTAGCCCCAGCATGCTGTCAGCATGGCTACTGCCAAGACCGAGTCCTGAGGCCAGGAGCACAAACCTGGATGCAGACAGACAACAGCATTAGAATCTATTTCCACAAGGCTGGGATTTAAGTTCTGTGTGTGTGTGTGTTTACCTGTCAGAGCTGAGTGCAGGTCGTGATGTCTGCGGAGGAAGATCAGCCATGCAAAAGTCCTCCACTGTGAACTTCCCATCATTCCTTTCAGCTCCATATATTGCAATAACACTACCTGAAATAGAAATGAAGCCATGATGTAACAGCTGTATCTGAGTGATGCAATACTGTGATCCTTCAGATCCATCAAAGTATCTCGACCTCAAAAAAAATCCTGACCTGTGACACACTTGTCTCTGTCTATTTTGCCCTCCAGTTTGATCCTTTGCAGCTCATCTTCCAGAATCAGCTCATCTGTGTCACTGATGTATTTGGCTCGTGCAGGTTGGGGCAGCAGGTTGTGCTGAAGGAGACAGAAAAACAAAAAATATAATACTTTAAAATCTGTCAGGAGCTGATTCTAAATTTGCCTGGAGGTCAGCTGGTGAATTTAGCATGACTGCAACCTCATCGCTGATCTCTCTCAGAATCGATGGCTGCAAGTCCATACGCTTGAACAAAGTTCCCACAATGCAGCACTGCTCTCCTGTCTGAAGATCACACAGCTTCCTAATGACCACATCTGATCCTGGTGGAGACCGAGAAATAAAAATAAGATAACAAAATACTTACAAATTTAAATCAGATTAATTAGAGTACTAGATGTCAATGAAACAATGAGCTCTGATTACCCCACTTCTGCTGGGCTTTCTCTGACAGCAAGGGTCGCATCTGCATGAGTCGTGCTGCGTAAATATGAGCATACTGGCGATTAAAACTCCGCTCCCCGACTCTGTAGCTCTCAGAGCAGGGACTGAAGGACAGCGACATCCTCTCAAACACTGGCCCCTGGTCCTCTGACGCAGGGCGGCAGAGCAGAGAGGAGCCTTCCCTCTGGACGCTCAGGTCGGAGAACATGATTGACCTGAAACAGACAACAAGGATTTTAGTAGAAATTCATTCATTCATTACTGAGGTTGCAACCTCAGTTATTGTAAGATCTGAATAACCATGTTGCCCTGCCCTTTATACAGCTATTCACAATAATTCATATAATTCCTCCTTAATATATCTTGCAGCTGTTTATTTTCACACAGAAAGGGCAACCCTGTGATTTCATTTAAATTTAATCACTCTTTTAAAATTAAAATGTTTGTGACATCCTAAATGTGGTGTTGACTTAAAGAGAACATAAAGCTCTCATCATGGACTATACCCAGATATACATATTGTGTACTGCCATTTAACAACAAAAAACAAAATAAACCCCATCCCCGAACAACACTAACCTGCACTTAATGCATGCTGTCATATCAACTGTTTGTGATGTAAAGACATTTGCTGTATTTTCGTAATTTTCGTGTGATGATTTTATTGTATCTGGCGACTCTACTGGTAATTTTCTGGCCTCGGATGAACAATAAAGTTATTTTTTAATCCCAGAAACTAAATGACAGTCATGCATGTCTGTTTATTTAAGCAGGGGATCAAGTTTTAAAGGTAAACGTTAGCTTAACTGAGCACAGCTACATGACAGCTAGTAGTGCTGCCGGAGCTCTTCCAAAACATACCGACTTTTAGAGAATATCGCTCATGAAACGGATTTAAAAACGTTACCTTGGGTGAGGAAAAGTCGAGTTTCAGTTGTTAGCCGCGTTAAATAAGGTACAGTGATTTATTTTTCTGAAATTACTGGTTTGATTCCTCCTCAGTGAGCAAAGTAAACTGTTCCCGCGAAATCGCCTGCTACGTAATATTATTTTTTCAAAGCGGAAAAGCATTCTCGCGAGAACGTGAGGACGTTGTGAGAAAAAAAAATAACAAAAGAACAACACAAAAACCCAGCGTACAACTAATATTGACGAACATCTCTTTAATCGTCTTTGAGTGATAAGAAAGATAACGAGGTGGATAAAATATAATATTTCATTAAAATTGAAGCAGGTCGCATTTTGTTTTTCTCGCACCGTCGCGCAGCCGCTACGTCACCTGTCGCACACGATTGAGGTCACAATAGCGCAGCGGCAGCCTCGCCATTTTCGCAGCTCTTTGTGCGCCACTGTTAGCTAACAGTTTGTAATTTTTATCGAGCGATTCGTCGACTCGGGTTTTAATCCTTTTGCAAAAAAATGCAAGGAAACAGAGGCCCCCAGCAGAACCACGGCCCCAACCGCCCGGGAGACCAGAAAAAACCCGGGGGGACCAACACAAACGGCCAGCAGCCTGAGCCCAGCGAACAGACCAGCCCCAATGAGGCCTTAACCCTGGACCTGCAGAGCTTTAGGAAGCCCGGAGAGAAAACCTTCACCCAGCGCAGCAGGTTGTTTGTAGGAAACCTGCCGACCGGAGTAACTGAGGATGATCTCGAGAAGCTGTTCGCCAAGTACGGGAAGGCCAGTGAGATCTTCATCAACAAGGAAAGAGGCTTCGGCTTCATCCGGCTGGAGACCAGGATCATAGCAGAGATCGCCAGAGCCGAGCTAGATGATACCCCGTTCAGAGGCAGACCCATTCGGGTGAGGTTTGCAACACACGGCGCTGCTTTAACTGTGAAAAATTTGCCAGAGTTTGTGTCCAACGAGCTCCTGGAGGAGGCCTTTGCTGTCTTTGGTCAGATTGAAAGAGCCGTGGTCATAGTGGATGACCGAGGGAGGCCCACAGGGAAGGGGATAGTGGAGTACACCTCAAAGCCAGCTGCAAGAAAAGCTTTGGATAAGTGTAGTGATGGTGCATATCTCCTCACAGCTTTTCCTCGGCCCATTACAGTGGAACCCATGGAACAGTTTGATGATGAGGAGGGACTATCAGAAAAACTCATCAACAAAAACCAACAGTATCACAAAGAGCGTGAGCAGCCACCTCGATTTGCTCAGCCGGGCTCCTTCGAATACGAGTATGCTATGCGTTGGAAAGCCCTGATGGAGATGGAGAAGCAGCAGTATGAGATGGTGGACCGTAACATGAAGGAGGCTCAGGAGAAGCTGGAGGCAGAGATGGAGGCGGCCAGACACGAGCATCAGGTGATGCTGATGAGGCAGGACCTGCTGAGGCGGCAGGAGGAGCTGAGGAGGATGGAGGAGCTCCACAGCCAGGAGGTACAGAAGAGGAAACAGGCTGAGCTCCGGCAGGAGGAGGAACGTCGGAGGAGAGAGGAGGAGATGAGGCTGCGCAATGAGGAGATGATGAAGAGGCAGCAGGAGGGCTTCAGAGGCAACTTCAATGAAAACAGGGAGCCAGACATGAGGATGCACATGGGCATGAACAGAAACTCGCTGGGTGGCAACTCCGGTCCTGCTGGTACTTCTGGCATGGCAGCTGAAAATTCTCCAATGATGCCGGGGCCAGGAAACAACAACATGCCCGGAGGAGGTCAGGGCGGCTTCCCCAGAGGCCTCCCCGGGCCTGGAGACTATGGACCTAACAAGCAACGTAGATTTTAAATCACAGATCTATTTTTTTCCCTCCTTTTCATACTCCCCTGTATTTTAAAATTCAGGTAGTGAGCGCAAACTTTGACAGCTGTTGCATGTTTTTTATTTTTTACTTTTTATTTGTACTGTTCGGTTATGTTTTAGTACTAAAATGTCATTATTTCTCCAAATAAGCCATGTGTTTGACTTTATTTTTCACCTAAAGCTATTTTTCCTAGGGATAGAAAATGTTTTTTGTCCTGGACATGTTGACTTTTCTGGAATAAATTCATGGTTCCCTAAGATTTCTGTTTGACATTTACGGTTCTTTCAGTGTCATTCACAGCAGCTAAACGTGTCACCATCTCAGCATACCCGTTATTCATAAGTTTTATTTCCATGGTGATGCATACAAAGGGTGTGTTAGTATTGATTTCATGACCACTGTGGCACTCATGAATCAATAACCTGAAACAAAGCAGCACGTAAGTATGTCAGGCAGGATATGATCCAGAAAATAATGAAAAGTAATAAATTAGCAGCTCAATCTGCTGCTGTAATGTTTAACACAGAATTAGAAAACATTGATGTGCCACTTTGATATTAGTAATGAGGCCACTGGGATTATTTATATTACCTGCTGTTGTGATTAGATTTGTGCCACATTTGTAAAAAAGGGCATTCGACGTCACCTTCAGTCAGACAGCATCAGTCTTAATATAGTGTTATCAGGACATTTAATAGCAGGAATAACCCAGTTGTAATTAATTTTAATAATGGCGCCATCATATTAAGGTGTGTCACTGTTATGACACTCCCAGACGGGGTGGAACAGTCTGAGTGTAACAGAGCCATGATTAACATGACTTGCACCTGTACTTTTCCCTGCAGTGGCAATATAAAGTGTGTGTTGGCAACATCTGTGACGCTAACTGCCCTTTTTTTCATTAATGTCTCACTGCCAGTCGCCCACCTACACCTGTGATTCATCCACTGTTTCAAAGAGAAACCTGAGAGATCTGGTGAATGAATGAGGGAAGAATGAAGCACTGTCCAAACATTAATGCCCACACAGTCTGAGGTGACAATCAGGACAGTGACTCATGCATATCTCACCATTACAAGCAGACCAATGAGACAAAGGTGGTCTGATTTAAATCAACAGTAGGAGGAACTGATAGGTAGCTGGTCCGATTCAGACATTTTTCTGTCCTGTTTGACAAATAAAAAGGTCTAAGATACTCATGAAGGAATAATCTTGAGTTTCATGTTGAGCTCTGATATGCTGAATTTAAGCTTAATAATAATAATTATAACAACAACAACAATAATAACTTTATTTTTATAGCACGTTTAAAAAATGAATTTAACAAAGTGCTCTGACAAGAGGCCAAAAAGCACACCAGGCGTATAAAAAAGAAGCTATAAGATAAAATACCATTTAAGAATGGATATTAAAGAGAAATAAAAACAATTACAATAAATAGTGAATAAATAAGTAAAAGTGAAAGT
This sequence comes from Ctenochaetus hawaiiensis, assembly GCA_029783645.1. NCBI lineage: Eukaryota > Metazoa > Chordata > Actinopteri > Acanthuriformes > Acanthuridae > Ctenochaetus > Ctenochaetus hawaiiensis. Next base: position 26,710,156 of record JAPZDY010000022.1, on the reverse strand, counting down.
AGAAGGGCAAGTAGATAGATTGAGAGAGCAACAGCACATAAAGGCAAGTTTATAAAAATGAGTTTTATGAGGTTTGCATGTGAAAGTTCATTCACCTGAGCTGTTTATATTGTAAGTATGAAAGGTTTTGCTCCCTGTCCTGATTTTTGTTCACAACATGTTTAGTTTATAAGTTTTATGAGGAAATCCCTCGTCTCGATGAAACCCAAATAGAAACAACAAACAGAGAAAGTCTGGTTGGTAAACAAGGGCCTTGTCGATGAAAGTAGACTGAAACTGTTGAGTCTTGTGTAATAACCAAACAAATGTGCCAGATTTCTGCAGGGATTTCGATTTTAATGATCATTTTAAGTTTCACTGGGGAAGATTTTTAGTCTCACAAGAATGATCTAAACTAAAAACTGCAAAAAAGTTGAAGAAAAAAGTCAGAAAAGTGTCAGAGAATCAGAACAAGTGGAATAAAGTTGAGTCAACTGTTAAACATGTTACATGTCAAAACATCCAGCTGTATCACATGTCCTGATAAAAGAGAGGATCTAATTGTAATTGCTGATATTTGTGGATTACTTATCTCCATCATACAATGGTTTTATGATCCTCTCCGACTGTTTTACACTGCTAGCTAAGACCTTTCGGAGGAAACTCCCCTTCACCTGTAATCGGAGTCCAAAAAGCCAAGATAATCAGCCGGTTCCTCCACCCAACCAGCACAAGAAGAGCTCCATAAATTAAACCTGATAAGGACTCAGATCATAAAGAGGTGTTTTATCTGAAGGTGAGATCGAGAGGGTCTTAGAGAAAAAATGATTCAGATACTTTTTTAACACTCTGGACCTTGAAGGACAGATGGCAGGAGATTTTCTGCATTTGTCTGCACCCAAGAAAAGTGCAATAATTGTTTGTTACTAATTATTTCTTATATTTTGGCACCTCGTACATGCATGGATGAATAATATTGTCTAGATCAAATGATCTGACCATACAGAGCTGTCAGTGTGTTTAGCTTCAGTCAGCTTTTTAAATATCAGGACCTTTTTTTAAAATAAATTGGTATAATTTATATGAGAGCTGGTCCTATTTTGAATGTTTATACACTCATATTTGTATTCATCCTTTGTGCAGTTTTGACCAGAAAAAATCAGTATTAGTACACATAACATTACTTAAGCCTGTTTCAATCTCAATATAGAACTATTACAACATGCAAACATGCATTGCAATAACACTAAAATAATTAAACAAATAGAGCTGTATCATGCAAGGTGTTTAAGAAGACACAGAAATGCAAGTATTTATTGTTAAAACACAGACACACACATAACAACGCTAACTGTACTATGGGTTTTAATGGTGTTTGTCATGTCGTATGAACACATCATATTCTTTCCATTTAAGATCTCATTGCTTTTAGTTTGATCTGTTATAAAACAAAACATAGAGCTATTTTGTTAAAAAAAAAAATTAAAATTAAACTGTATTTCATCATTTGAGTAAGTTTAGGAACTCAAATCTCTATCTTCCGGTATTATTTTACAAAGGCTCACAGCATTGCCTTCCTTTGCTTCAGCTTTGATACTCAATAAAACACTTCACCGCATAAAATTTTATGTTAAAATAATTCAGGGACATAACTTTAAGAGATTAAATTTTATTGGTTGACTTGTTTAACTTTCATCCATCTTAAATACTACAGGATCAAGAACAGAAACACCTGAATAAATCACTGCAGTAAGATACAACATCAGGAGAAAAACAACAGTATAAATCACCTCAGTATATTCTTATTACAGTAAATATGTTCCGTTCACAGTGTTTTACCACTGCCTTTAAGAAATAAAGTAATTTCCGTTCACCTTCAGTCTACTTAATTCCAGCTCTGTTTCATTGCACTCATCAAATATGGGTGCGAGAAGACTCTGTATCACTCTGGGTTATAAAAATATGATGATCATCTTTTATAAAATACAAAACAATCAGATAAAACTTGATGAGATATTGCACAATAAAAATTACACATAACAGCATCAAATCTATATTCTTCTATCAGCCCTGACAGAAATCTTACTTTATGAGGCCAAACATAGTATTGATGAGAGTAAATACTACCATGCAAAGGGTCCATAAAAATGTTAGAATTTTATGTTATAATTTTGGTGAGACTGTTAGAGAAATATTGTTTAAATACAATGTTTTGTTTTAAGTGTCAGTAGAGCTGTTATGTATGAAAAGGTGTACATGTTATTGTTTTCATCTCCTGAATTTTCTTCTGTTGGAAAATTCAAGTGAGCAATTATATATAAATAGCTTTTACTATTACATTTTTATGTATTTATTGTGTTTCTCTTAAGAAACAATTGATCAGTGACTCGTAATTCCTCAGTACGATGATGTTCAGTTTAAAAGGAATGAAACATGAAGTATTTTATGTATTTTCTTATATTTACATAATTTTACTTTTACCCTTTTGTTGATTTTCCTAACTTGTTGCTTTGAGCATTGAAGATACCTGACATAATATACGTTTCCAAAAAATCATGCACTGGGTGCAGGTTTGCAAAGGAACAGGTGACCAACATTTGTATAAACTTTGCATGTTATTTGTGATTTCATACTTCTTCATGAAATGTGTTTTTGTTAGATTTAAAACATACTTTTACAGTGAGACTTGTATTCAAGCCCATATTGCTAAAATGTAACAGCATAAATTAAATTCTGTCCTGTATCAGTGGATTTCTGCATTATCTAGGCAAATTCTAGAAAAAACAGGTTAGTTTGATTTTTGGCTTAATGTTGGTATTAAAAAGTACTGTGAGTTCCTCATATTTGTGTAGATAATCATCATAATAATCCTGAATGTTACAGAGTCTTCATTGTCAATATTTGCCATTGAAACAATGTTTTTTTTATACGAGATAAAGATAAAATATGTGAAACAGAAAAATTGACTTTTTATTAGTGGTGGCACTCGATTAAAAAAATTAACCGATTAATTAGAGGCTTTGTAATTAATTTATCTCAATTAATCATATATAGACTATATATATATATATATATATATATATTTGACACGAGAAGCAACATTTTTTTGTTATTTTGTTGTCTGTGCTAGCTGCAACATGTTTGGCATTGAGGTGGTAGTGGAGAATGGAAGAGCTCCGGGGACACAATATGTGCACACATCCAGATTTCCACCCGGTAGTTTTTTTTTCCGCACAACAAACCCAGCAACGACTACTCATCCCTTTTTTTTTTTTTAAATTTCATATTTTATATACTCTCAGCAAATGATCGGACCCGGAATCAAACTCACGTGGAGAACGAAGCTTCCGCACACGGGACGCCCGCCCTACTGGCTGAGCTACACCAGAAACTCGTGCGAATGTTTTGCGTTGTTTGGAGTGCAAAAATAAATTGCGATTAAATGCGTTATTTTTTTGTCGCATTATTTTTTCAGTTATTAATTAATCGTAATTAACGTGATAAAGTCCCAGCCCTACTTTTTATATGAGTGTAAACTCTCACCATCATTTCAGCGCTGCACAGCCACCGTACAGGTGCTAACTAAAGCTGCAAACTGACAGCAGATAAATAGGAGCTTAGTCAGATTTTTTTTTCCTTTTGATTAGCAGATTGAAGCAGTTTTTTTTGGGGTGCACTCGCAAAGTTACAAAATTTAAAGTGCGTTCGTGACTTATCAGCATGCAAAAGAACAAAGAACATCAGCATATCTGCCCCATTTCTTCTTGTCTATTCTTCCATCTCTGGTTATCACTCATTGAAATGCTCATGTACCTTCACCCTGACACAATGGTTGAAGGTTTTATCTCAGCTGCGACCTTGACATGTGATAACAACATTAATTATAAAGTTAATCTTAGATTGTAAGATTTGATCCATGAGCAGACATGTTTTCTTGGCATGGCGACCTGCTACTGTCTTCAGTCTGTCCATCATTGGGTTTGATGTGAGACTTAAACAAAATGAAAACAAATGTTTTAGAGACATAATGGAACTTTCTCTGCACCTCATAGCTCAAATATCTGCACACAGGACAGACATTCAGATCCTACAGATAAAAGTATTGATACCACATGGTAAAAGAAAACTCCTCAAAGTTCAAATTCTGCTGTTAAAACCTTATTTCATTTTTGATATGTAAGTTTTTACGGCAAAAAACATAGTTAAACATTGAGAAGTAAACGTAATGTTTATGTGGTGAAACAGTCCCTGTCATTGTTTTACTATTATACTAGATGGTTTTGGATTAATATTCCTGCTGCTTTAATGTGCATGTTGCATTTCACTGCTGTAGATTTTTAAGATTCACTTCATTTTAATAATTTCATATTGTATTATTTAGTTTAATGTACAGCAATGCATCATATTCTATCAGATCGTCATAATTATTGTGGAGCGTCTGAGAAGCACAAATATCATCTTAATGTCAACTTACTTTGAGACAAGCAGCCTTGTTTTCAGCCTTGTGACTTTGCATTTTCCAGCTGATCGAAGTTTTTTAAAATTCTTTATTTAGCTCAAGAATGAGGAGAATTTTCTCTATACATAAAGGAACATTTTATCTTTTAATTTAACACAGTCATTCTTAAATCAACATATTTTTGTATGTTTTTTACCAAAAAGAAAGAGCAAAAATTTTTAATCTGAAATTTTCTTCAAACTAAGGCAGATAAATAAAAAATGGAGAGGAGTACAATAGTACAGTATTTGCCTCTGAGATGTAAAAGAACAGAAGCATAAGGTAGAAGAAAATGAAAATATTTAAAAGAGTTACAAGTACTCTCTAATTGTACTTAACTTCAGTGGTTGAGTAAATGTGCTGAGTTATGTTCCACCTCTGCACACAGCTTTGTCACTTACATGTTGGTCTAAAGGTCATGTTAAGGTCCACTCATGTGTTTTACAGACTTCGCATGTTTGTTGCATAAACTGCCTCCATAACAATTAGAAAAATCCTGTTTGCTCCATCCTGGTTGATCTGCTTCAGGCCAAATATGTCACCGTCCTCTTAATTCTAAAAAATATATTGATTGTTGGACAGCATTTTTGAACCTGCACCTTGAAAAGGTGCTATTTTTACCAGTTATTCCTTATATTTAATACAGCCTGTATTAGTATAACCTGTAACCTGTATTAGTATAATCAAATATCATGCATAGCTGCATGATATTTAAAAGTCTGCATGATTATAGGCTAATAAAACATGTCTTTCTTAATAAATTTTAGCATGCAGCATTATCAGCATTATTCAGTTCAATTTGTTATTTGCACAAACAATTTTAAAAAGTTAAAGTCAATAAGTAGAAGCTTCTAATGTAAAACTGCTAAACTTAATTATCTTACAAGGAAATTCAGAAGATCGAAACAACAGCAGGAACGCGCCTTTAATGAATAACAGCCTTGAAGGCACATAAATTAAATAACAAAAAATAACATGGG
>JAPZDY010000022.1:26693000-26703873 GCA_029783645.1 Ctenochaetus hawaiiensis | reverse complement strand
TCTAAAATATCAATAAATGGGGAAAGGCCAATAATAAAAGCCAAATGGGGAATATAATACTTTTCATTTTACTGGTTTAATACTCATAAAAATGTCAGATGTTTGTGATATTTTTAAAAATTGACATTGTTGCCAACCTTAAACAGACACAACTCATGGGAACTTAAACATACTGGAACATTTGCCATTTATTTGTCTTGCAAAATGTGCTGTGATATTAAGCGGCTGACAGGGCAAAACACGGAACAGCACTTAAATCATTATGACACTGTTATGACATTTATGGTTTAATTATGTAATACAGTGTCTTTCAAAAAGTATACTGAACATGATCAAATCTTTTCTCTAGATGCAGCATTTTGAAAAAAAAACAACCTAAACCTTTTATTTTTGGTTATTATAATGGCTTTGTGATGCAATTTATTTGGAATAATATTATTAAACGTCAAAATTTCATGCTAATATAACATTTACAGAGTCAATTTTTATTTTCGTCTGCCTTCTCTTTCACTAACATGCAACATGATTTGATTTAAAACCTTCTCTGATTATTTGTGACAACTCTGTCGTCCTTGCAGATCCTGTCAGAGGCCCAACATGAGCCGGGATACTGCTCTTTCTATGAGGAATGTGGTAAAAACCCATTGATAGAAGATCCCCTCATTGATCCTGTGGTCCCCTGCCTGGACTACAGTCCTGCTCGTCTCCTATCAGGAGTTCACTACACAAAACTCAAACAGGTCTGTAGATCCTGCTGGTTGTTAAGGTCTATTCTTAGAGGTGATATTAATACAAAATTCAATATGTGGTTTGAAATGTATATATCAGTAACTATTTTAACTAAATATTTTCAATTGCACGCTTAGTTTTTGTGTAATTATCATTTTTAATCAAAAGTGGATCCGAAAGTCTTTTGTGATTGTTGCCTAGTAGATGTTTTCCCATTGGTCCAAAAGAGGCAAAAAACAAAAACCGATTAATGGAAAAAAAACATAGAATAAACACCTGGTATTGAATAGGATCGTGAAATTTATTTCACAATATGTGTGGGCACCATTAAAGTGAATAGGAAGGGAAATATTAAAGCCCTCCAGTTCATCGTAGAAGCGTTAGATCTTTGTGAGTCAGTTGAAATATTTATTGTGCACACTGATAATTACAGTTTAAACCATATATTGAATCTTGTGAAAACATCACTTCAAGGCCTCTTTTTTTGTTCTTAAGAATAGGAGGTATTCCTTTAACAAGCAATCAGCTGTGTTTTGGGGCTGTAGGTTAATTAAAAAGCACCTTTTTTTGCCACAGGTGTGTCCCATGTTGGACCAAGGAGAGAAAAACACGTACGCCTGCTGCTCCGTGAACCAGCTGTCATCCCTGGACGCGAGTCTGATCCTGTCCAAAGCTGTGCTGCTTCGCTGTCCAGCCTGTGCCGAGAACTTTGCCCACCTTCACTGCATCACCACCTGCAGCCCCAACCAGAGCCAGATATTAAACATCACACGGACCATGAACGTCACTCAGACTGTCACCATCCCTAGCGGAAACGGCACCGTCCAGATCAACCAAACTAAAACAGCCGTAGTAGCTTACCAGGCATTCATTGGCACTGACTTCACAGATCGTGCCTTTGGGTCTTGTAAGAATGTCAGGATCCCAGCCACAGGCGGCTACGCCATCAGCACTATGTGTGGTCGGTATGGCGCGAAGCTGTGTACCCCCCAGCGCTGGTACGACTTTCAAGGAGACTCCAGTAATGGCCTGGCTCCACTTGATATCGATTTCAACCTGATGAACGCGGGAGACACTGAAGGAGTACCAGAGGGTGTGGTTCCCTACAATGGACGTGCTTTGATGTGTAATGAAACCACACAAACCTCAGATGACGCCTGCTCGTGCCAGGACTGCTCAGAGAGATGCCCAGTCATAGTGATTCCACTGCCTCCTACTCCCTTCGAGCTGCTGGGAACAGACGGTTTCCTGGTGATTTCTATCATCTTGCTCTGTCTTCTGGTACTTGCCTTCCTTTTGTATCTCTTCGCCACTTGCTATGTGAGGTCTCGGAAAAGAAAGGATGTGGAAAAAGGAAAGAAGAAGGGGAAAGGCAAAGACCAGAACAGTAGTAATGTGACTCAGCGGGTTATTGATCCATCAGAGGTGACGTGCGCTGAAAGGAACAGCATGGCTGCTCAGGCTTTTCTAAGCCAGAAGTTTCAGCGTTGGGGAACTCTCATGGCCACTTATCCCCTCATAGTAAGTTCACAGTAAACTCTTACAAACTGTAGCTTTAAAAATTTAAGAAAAGTGTAGTTATTGATATGTTTTGTTCATCCCAGGTACTCCTGTTGTCCGCTATAGTCGTGGCTATCTTCAGTGCTGGCCTGAAGGACATTGAGCTCACAACTGACCCTGTAGAGCTGTGGTCTGCCCCTAACAGCCAAGCCCGTCAAGAGAAGGACTTCCACGACCAAAACTTTGGCCCTTTTTTCAGGACAAACCAGCTGATCTTGACGGCGCCTGGCAGAAAAAGCCACATGTACGACTCTTTGCTGTTTGGACAGAATAACTTCAGCGGGATTATAGCCAAAGATCTCATCATTGAACTGCTGGAACTCCAGAAACGAATACAGGTAAAGAGCTGAGAATCACAGCTAACAGTGAAAAGTGTTTTTTTGAAAAAGTTCATCATTGATGTCTCTTCTGTGTCATTGCTTTAGAACATTGAATTCTGGTCCGAGGATCTGAACCGCACAGCAAGTCTGAAAGATGTGTGTTATGCACCGCTGAACCCGCACAACTCGTCTCTGACGGACTGTGCGGTCAACAGCTTGCCACAATATTTCCAGAACAACCTGAAAAACATTGACGCAAAGGTGAACATGACACAGCTGGGAGTCACCAAAGAGGTGGACTGGAGAGACCATCTAATCTACTGCCTCAAGTAAGGATCCCTCAGATGATGCTTAAAATCAAACTGTGCTTGCTGAGGAACTTTGAGGTAACCCTCTCCCTTCTTTCTCTATCGCGTCTCAAGCTCTCCCTTGTCCTATAAGGACATCACTGATTTAGGTTTGAGTTGCATGGCTGATTACGGAGCTCCCGTCTTCTCCTTTCTGGCCGTGGGAGGATACGAGAGTAAGTGACCTTCAGCACCATCTTCTGCTCATGGAATATCTGTAAGATAAACATGAGAAGGCAACTCAGGTGAACATGACACGTCTTGTTTTTTCCCAGATGACGAGTACACCAATGCGGAGGCTCTGATCATGACCTTCTCCCTTAACAACTACGCTCGTGACAACCCCAAGTTCAAAGTGGCCATGCAGTGGGAAACAGAGTTTCTTAAAGTTGTCCAAGAATACAAGAAAAACCCCTCCAGCAACTTTACCTTCGCATACATGGCAGAGGTACAGAACAAGCTGCTGCTGACCCGCTTTTTTTAAAAGCTTTTTTAATGCGTTTAGTGTCTCAAGTTCTCTTTTCTTTCTCCATAAACTCAGCATTTTAAGCCCTTAATCATTTTCTTGTCCCTGGTCTCCCCCTCCGTCCACAGAGGTCTCTGGAGGATGAGATTAATCGGACAACAGCAGAGGATATCCCCATCTTCATGATCAGCTATGCTGTAATCTTCGTTTACATCGCTGTGGCACTTGGGGAGTACAATTCATGCAAACGCTTACTGGTAAGACTTAAGAGATTACAGTGTCCGTATTTGATGAACAACCTGGAAACAAGCATCACCCAGAGATTATTTAATTGGACAGATTATTAAGCTCTGTGGTCTCATTTAACCACTTTTTATCAACCACTATTTTTAGTCCAGACTAGTCTGCAAGTACCCCATTAATTCTTGCACAGTTGTTCACAGCCCTGGAGGATGAATCCCACTTACTTTGGTGATCCCAGGGGAGACTCCTCCCACAGGCAACCTAGGTGAATGCCTAGGGTGCAAAATGGCCACGGGGTGCATCTCTTTTTTTTGCCTGCGCTCCATGAACTGTAAAGCATGAATGTGAACTGAGAACACGACATGCACCTGCGGCAAAAACAGTGTAGTGAAGTCACAAACATAATTTCATTAATCATTGCAGCAACACTCTTATAGACAGTATTTAAATCAGCCTACACTTATAATAACAGGCATACTACTGTGCCTCCCTTAAACTGATATTCACAAATCAATTGGACAAACGATGGAACTAACAGGGGAGAGTGGTTTTGGGGGTGGGGCAATCAAAAACCTCGCTTAGGGCTCCAGGGTCGACACCTGGAGATCCCTTGACATGCTACCATGCTAACCAAAAATGGTGGACATTATTTCTGCTGTTCGCTTCCACTGGGAGCATGTTAATGTTAGCATTTGGCTTTAAGCACAGTTGTGCCAAAATTCAGCCTCACAGAGCCATTAGCATTAATGTAGACTTGATCCTTGTTAGCTACGTAACTTGTTGTTTTACAGTAAATGTAAGGGAAACCAGAAATAGGGTGAGGTTCAGTGTAAAAAAGTAAAACTGATGAAACAGTGCTTATCAAAGGTATGATGAGGGGAAACTGTAGTAGTATGGCTGTGTCAGCCCGATTGCGTTATCTCTACAGTGGAACACCTCAGTTTATTGGCCATGAAAATACTAAGATATGATGCAGCAAAAGATATGAGACACAGAAAAGGTTCACTGAGTTAAATGTACACATGAAATCTTATCACTGTGTGCTGTAGGTGGACTCAAAGTTTCTGGTGGGTCTGGGTGGGATCCTGGTGGTCGGCTGCTCTGTCCTGGCCTCCATGGGCTTCTACTCCTGGATCGGCATCCCGTCCTCGCTGGTTATTCTGCAGGTCGTGCCTTTCCTGGTGCTCGCCGTTGGAGCTGACAACATCTTCATCTTTGTCCTGGAGTACCAGGTGTGGTTTTTTTTTGTGCACTGAGTTGCTGATTTGTAAGATCTGTTCATCATTTTTCTGACTTCCTTTCTTCCTTCCTTCGCAGAGAGATATGCGAAGACCAGGAGAGAAGAGGGAGGAACAGATCGGTCGTGTCCTTGGAAACGTGGCTCCCAGCATGCTCTTGTGCAGTCTCTCCGAGTCTATCTGCTTCTTTCTAGGTATGACATGAATAATGTGCAACAGGTAACACCGACATTGGTTGAATAGTTAACTGTGTGTCAGAATGGACCTTTAAGTTTCTATTCGGAGAGTTAATCTCTACTTGTGTCTCTTCTGCTACCCAAGGCGCCCTGTCCACCATGCCCGCGGTGAAATCCTTCGCTCTGTACGCTGCCCTGGCTGTGCTCATGGACTTCATTCTCCAGATGTCAGCCTTTGTGGCGTTGTTGTCCCTGGACAGCCGGCGCCAAGACAGCAACCGCTGTGAACTGGTTTGCTGCGTTAAAACATCAACCCCACATCCCAACAAGCCAACCGAGGGCTTCCTTCTTCCCTTTATGAGGAAATACTACGCCCCTGTCCTACTGCACAGCTACACCAGGGTCATAGTGGTAAGGCTAGTTTTCTAAAAATCCAGTCCTGCTTTCATATGGAGATGAATTTGCTCATCATTCACAGAGGTCTCATCTGGATATTTGTTGAAATTCTGTCCTGTGTTCTCTTCAGATGTTGGTTTTCATCTTCATGCTCTGTGGATCTTTATTCCTCATGTTTCATGTGACCGTGGGTTTAGATCAGGAGCTGGCATTGCCTAAGGTCAGTAAGCACAGCTGTGTTAAAAATAAATAAATACCTGTGCAATCCTCTTTGAATATAACCTTACAAACATTATTCTTTTTTTCGCTGCAGGGCTCTTACATGCTGGACTATTTCCAGTATCTGTACAAATACTTTGAAGTCGGTGCCCCGGTTTATTTCGTAACAAAAAAAGGTTACAACTTCACCACTGAGGAAGGCATTAATGCAATCTGCTCCAGCGTGGGCTGCGATGATTTCTCACTAACCCAGAAGATCCAGTATGCCACTGAAAAACCTGATTTGTGAGTTTCCATTTTTATAATCTGGACAGGAGAAAATAAAAGCTTTTAGTCAAGTTGTAGACTTTCCCCCCATTCAGAGCAGTGAAGAGTGATTTTCTGCATTCGTCCTTGTAATCTCTTTTTCTATCCTTGAAGATCCTTGAACCTGCTGCTATCATTGCAACCTTTCGCATACTAGCCATCAGCCAATCAGATTAGTTAATGATAAATCCAGGGACATGAACGATACTCAGCAGATAACGGGTTCCTCTGACTGATTGTGCCATGCAGAACCAGCAAACACACAACATCATCCCATATAATAACTGTTCAAATGAACAAAGAGAAGCACCGTGTTCTATTCAAACGTGTGTTTTGGTTGTATGATCAAGCCAATTAAAGGGAGTAATAAAACATGCACATTTTTTCATGAAGAATTACAGTATCATGAAAAGGAAAGATGTTAGACAGAAAAAGCAGAAATGTTTGGTAAGAAATATGTTAAATTTACCAGAGAGGTTCAGACTTCAAATCCAAAAGCAGCTAAAATAGAGATCCTTTAACTTTAAAGGATTTGAATATAAGCAGCAAAAGTTAAAAGGAATACATATCTAATCAATTCAGAACAAAGTCAGTTGAGAGGATTGATTGATTTCACTCTCTTGTCCTCTTGTTTTCAGTCTATATGCTAAACTGAGCCAACTGGCTGCTGGATTTCTTTCTTCTTATCCAACTCTCAGCCAGAAAGAATAAAAGAAAAGGAATAAGAAAATGATTAAAAAAGGATAAAACTGATTCCATGTATTAAAATTGTCAGGAGCCTCTAATTCCTCTCTGTCATAAAGCTCCTTTGATAGTTAAAAAACTATCAATAGGTCAAGCAGTTCCTCTAGGTGATAGTTTTTTTTTTGTGACAAGATGATTTACTAAAAATTGTATTTTATAAAATACTCCATCCATCTAATCTAAACGCTCAGCAGAACAACAATTGTGTGATAATCAGCGGATTAAAATAGGATAACTAGAATAAAAATGTACAGCTGTTTAGAAAGTTCAAGAAACTGTTGAAAAATGAATCACTATATACACATTTTTTAAGATCTCGGTCTTAAAACACCAGTTTTATCCTGTAAAATGCACATTTTTCTTTGTGTAGATCCTACCTAAGTATTCCCGCCAACTCCTGGGTGGATGACTTCCTGGACTGGCTGAATCCTGGATCCCAGTGTTGCCGACTTTACACCTCAGGTCCAAGTACTGGAGAATTCTGTGCTTCGAGTGAAAGTAAGACCCACTCATTCTTAAAAGTGAATTCATACTGATATGATCACATATGAAGACATTAACACTTTTTTATTAACACCTGCTCTGCTCTCATGTCTCGACAGCTGCTAACATCTGTTGGGGGAAGTGCGTACCCATTTCTCTGGGCATCATGAGGCCCACGGTGAGCCAGTTCAACCGCTTCCTCCCTGATTTCCTGGGTAACAGACCTGACCTGCAGTGTCCCAAAGGGTGTGTGTCATATCTGCACACTTTTCACACCAAAAAACACAACGTGAAAACATTATTCTAACCGTTCAATGTTCTCCTAACAGCGGTCTGGGAGCCTACGACACATCGGTGGTGTTGGATGAGAGTGGAGAAGTTATCGGTAAGTTCTCTCAAATCACCTTCAAGCAGTTACGGATCTTCTTTTAAACTGAAATGGTGCAATGAGAGAATTTTTTTTGTCTTCTCAGCCTCTCGGTTCATGGCTTACCACACACCTTTGACCAACTCTCAGGAGTTCACCGGTGCTCTGCAAAAATCCAGAGAGCTGGCTTACAACATCACCATGGGCTTGAGGAATATATCTGGCACCTCTCCGGACTTTGAAGTGTTTCCTTACACGTATGTTTTCCGACTCTTTTACATCATCTTCCCTCCTCTACAAAAGCTACTCTTGCTTCTGTGGCTCTGACCTTTAAATCTGTGCTGTTTGTAGTTTCTGACCAGTGTTCTTCTCCTTCCTCTTCCAGGGTGACTAATGTGTTTTATGAGCAGTATCTAACCATCGTGCCTGAAGGTCTCTTCAACATCTCCATGTGTCTGCTGCCCACCTTCGTGGTTTGCTGCCTCCTGCTGGGTTTGGATCTGCGTTCCGGTCTGCTCAACCTCATCACCATAATCATGATCATCGTGGACACTGTTGGTGTCATGACGCTGTGGGGCATCGATTACAACGCGGTGGCTCTGATCAACCTGGTCACGGTAAGAAAATGTCTGTGATAGCTGCTTTAAAGGGCCACTTCACCAGTTTTTTGAGTCAGGTTTATTTTACTCAGTGTAAGGAGATCGACTCAACCCATAAAGATAAGTGTTTAACATCTTGTGTGGCTCTAGGGGGAGCTGTTTAAAGTTTGAAGAAAAAGATGATGTCATCACAGCCCACCGTGATGTCACCAGGGTTATCTAGACTTTGGTTTAGAAGCTACAAATCTATAACAGAAAACACACATTACAAGCTGGAGATTAAAACACAAGGGTATTCTCCATTAGATTCTACCAAGTTGCATCATGGGTAATGCTGGATGTAGTGTCATTAAAGTTTGACACGTACAAGAGGCTAAAAATATAGATATTTAGACACCTGCTGCTTGAATTTGAGCCATTCTTTTTTAATCTTTAATCTCTTTTCACCTCCTTGATTTTAAAGAAGTGCAACAATAAATTGGCTGGAATGTTCCTTTGGTCATCTATGATGTTTTAAGTCAGTCAGACAGGTTTATATGGTACATTTCATGTCTGATTGTGATTTGCCCAACTTTTTTCCCACATGCACAAGTAAAATCCTTGTTTGTCTTTTGTCTGCAGGCGGTGGGCATCTCTGTGGAGTTTGTGTCTCATATGACACGATCCTTTGCGCTCAGCACTAAGCTAACACACGTAGAAAGAGCTAAGGAGGCTACAGCCAACATGGGCAGCGCGGTGAGTAAGAAAACTAGAGCAAACATTGTTGATCAACTTCAAATTTTGAACAAAAATGACAGATTTTTAGCGTTGTGTAAATATACAGATAACAGCTGTCAGAGTTAACTTATATGGATATTTTTTATGTTGAAGGTGTTTGCTGGTGTTGCTATGACTAACCTGCCAGGCATCCTCGTGCTGGCATTTGCCAAAGCTCAGCTCATCCAGATGTTCTTCTTCCGGTTAAATTTGGTCATAACACTGTTGGGCCTGGCACATGGGCTCATATTCCTCCCTGTGCTGCTCAGCTACTTTGGTATGTACTTTATTTGTGCTGTGCAACCAGGAAGTTTTAAGAGCCAATTTGAAAATAAAATTATTTTTTTCACTTCTTTATGTTTTCTTTTTCTTAGGTCCTGGTGTGAATAAAGCCGTGCTGCTGCAGCTCCAGCAGGAAAAAGAAAAGGAAAAGAAGAACCTGGAGCTGAAAAACAGTAAGCGACAAGGCTATGAGAACTTAAGCTTTGAGGAAAATGAGACAAAACAGGAGTCACACTCAAACTCAACAAACGCCCCAGAACATGAAAACAGGCCTTCAAAAATGACAAAAACCCATCAGGAGGAGAAAGAGGACAGAATTGACCGTTTCTGAGCACCGACAACAAGAACTTGTTCTCAAGCTCTGATGAGTAAAATACCTCTGCGACATTCGGGACGAGGGTGGACACAGAAAAAGCACAGAAATAGCAAACATAGAGTCATGTGTTAGGCTCGATGTGGAAATCATTAACTTAACTATGTACCTCAATCAGAAATGGACCAGTGGGACAGAAGACAGCAACACGCAGTTGTGCAATATTTCTGAGAAATGCAGGAGTGGACGTTCACAATGAGAGTTGACATGTGGACGGCCACACATCTGTCTTCACCGCAGCTGGGCAAGATTTTTGTTGTTCAATTGTGGGATTTTTAAAAGGGACGTGGATAAATGTTCTTGAATTATTCTTTTTTCTGTTTGTCTTTTTTTTCTTTTGTTAAATAGATGTAATTATTTTGTATGTGTGAATATTGCACATTAGTACTACTTTAAGAGATTTAAAAAAAACGTACGTACACTCCACTTCTACGCTCAGCATTTCAGGTTTTTAGTTTCTTCATTAGGAGTTCGGAGGCATTGCTGTAAAATGTGCAGTCGTTGAAAAAAGATATTTAATGTGTTTAAACATTGTAGGGTTTTCATAAGTTATATAAGCTACTTAAAAAATAACTTCTACTCACTAGATTCTACGCCATAAAAATGTCTCTGACTCAAAACTTGTGTATGTAATAAAATATATATGACAGATTTTAATGTTTGGATGTTTTTTTTTTAATTGTACCAGCTGTTGTTGTCCATTCCGAAGAAAAACATTTCAGCCCTATGGTGAGCGCTGGACACATAAATGCAATTCTTTTTATTTATTAAATGATTTATCTTCCACAGTTTTTGTCCGGTCTCTGTTTCTTTCCAAAATAAACGTACGGTAAAACTATGAGATTGTTTTTTTCCGAAATAAACGTACGGTAAAACTATGAGATTGTGGAACATTTTTTAGAGGCTCTCCGGAGCCAGCGCACATTTTGTGTTGACGGTAGTTAAAATACTGAGAAAACATGATGGCAAAAACATTTTATGAAACTAGAAAACTCCAAACCAGGACAGTTTGAGCTTCTTAATGTGAAAGATAAACTTGAGCAAAGTTGAAAGTTAATGGCTCTGCTTTCAGAAAGTCTGATAACAAAGTAAAGCATCGTAAAACAATAAACTTATCAGAACGAATTTAACGTTGCAGCAGGATATTAATGTGTTTATGGCTCTTGGTAGTTTTTACGCATCTCATAACGTTTGCATATTTTCAAAAATACGTAACGAATAAAAAGAAAATTAAAAAGAGTGTCAAACATTTTGGGTATTTCGAATTTT
>JAPZDY010000022.1:26656203-26692900 GCA_029783645.1 Ctenochaetus hawaiiensis | reverse complement strand
CCCCAAAAACATACTGTACACATTATACAAGGGAAACCACGATTCAGGCAAAAAAAAAAAAAAAGAAAAGAAAAGAAAAATTAAATTATAATACAGTCTTGAGGAAAAAATATAAATAACTTTTTTTTTCTTCTCTGGTTGAGCTCACTCTATGGTACAGACATATAATAAATAGATCGGATCTGACATCACTCAGCTGATCTATGAATCATCTCTCTATGAGTCCATTTGTGTAGCAGCATTATAGCAAAAAACAAGCCAATGGAAACAGAGATTCTCCCGTTTCCCTGGAAACCTTTTACGAATCCTTTCATCATCGCGCTCCTCCCACCTCCACCTCCTCCTCCTCCTCCTCCTCCATCTCAGCCAATGACAGACAGTGATATTGCCTTGTGGAAACAGTTTCAGGGGTATTAATATATTCCTACTATGTAATGGCAGCATGTTAATGGCAACCTATTCTGTTTTTTGTCTTTTCTTGTTTTGTTTAAAGTTTTACAAGCAAGAAACACGTTAAGGTGACGTTACAACTTTGCCATGCTCGTTGCACATGCAGTGGAAGTGGAGCACAGAGGTCAGAAGGCATAGAGCCGGGCTTAACGCAGGTTTCGGAAACGTCCGTGAGCAGAGTTTGGTGATTAAATCCGTAAAGAATCGTTCTACAGATATAACCAAACGTCTTTTTCAAAAGATCAACTCACCTCCTGAGAAGCTTACTCATAATGCAATGGCTGAAGGAAAACATTAAAGGTCCTAAGCAAGTAAAGGATGGCGTCGGCTAGCATAAAATCACATGCTATTCTCCTCATGTACTTTGTAAGGGTGGCGTAATAATAGTGCTTTAGAAAATACAACACTAGTGATGTTTGATTGTCTGAGATACAAGAAATAGAAAAAGTAATTGGCTGTCTGTGCTGACAAGAGGCTACAGGTTGTAGGAAGTGGTGAGGCAAGAGAAGCAGAAGCACATATCTGGTGAGAACAGCTCACAGATCGGGGTGGGACGTGAACCGCTGAGGCTCCGGGTGCGTTTTAAAAAAAAAAAGCCATCAGGACGCCTCTGTAGTGTTTTGTTTCGTAAGGAGAAAAGAACGCAGGGGTCCAAGGAATCACTGGGTGGACACAACAACATGCCTTATTCATTTCATTACAGGAGAAAAAAACACCACCTCTGGAAAGAGATAAAATGTTGAGAGAATTTTCTTCTTCTTCTTCTTTTTTTTTTTTTTTTTAACACAACGTGAGTCTTTTATGATCCAGCTTGTCCTTAAGCATCTGTGTCGATGTTTTATTGAGTGTTGATCGAGATTGCCAACCCATCTGAAAACAGTATTTGGTTAAACTGCTCCCCCCTTTTTCCTGTTAAAATAAAATAAAAAAAAAAAACAAAAAACGTCAGACAGCATTAGGCGTGTCGGGGTTAAATTTTGTTTACAAATATCAGCGTCCTTTGTTTCTAGCTTGTGTTTGCTAGAAGAAAGGCGAGCGATGACTATTTCCTCCTCCTCTTCTTCTTTAACCTTGGCGATGGCGCTCTGTTTTGAGCAACAGAAACATCCCCATTTTTAGAGCCATGTGTTTTATCCTCTCAGTCGTTCTGGTGTTTGTAGGGTGGCAGGACTGGAGCTGTGCAGGAAACACAAGGGGGGGGTGGATGATCAGGATTCTGCAGGAGGGTCGATGTCCTCTTTGACAGGTTTTGGTAGCTTTGTCAGGATTGCCTCTGCTTCCTCATACATCTGAAAGACAGGAGAGAAGAATGTTATGTATGGGAGAGTAAACACAAGGATGCATTTTTTTGTAGAATGGTTAGTAAAAAATCTTACTGGCATGAATTGCACATCCTGGAAGAGTTCCTGTATGAAGCGTCTCGAGGTCAGGCGAAACATACAGTGAGCTAAGAGGTGAGAAACCTCGGAGTACAGGCAGATGTCGTCAAACGCGTAAGGAAACTTCTCCTTTATCCTGCAGGGAGGAAAAAACAAACAAACAGGTGTTTCTGCAAACTGAACATTAATCTCATGAAATGTTTGTACAGAGAGGAGGAGGGAGATCTTTACGTCAGTAGTCCTGTTTCGTGGCCTTTGGTTCCTACAGAGGAGCTGAGGTTGATGATGAGGCGGAGCACCTCCTTCCTCAGCAGGACGCGGGAGGCGGGGCCATCTTCTGATATCGCCTTACCACCTAAAAGATGCACAAATAAATATTAAAAATTCAGCACAATAAATACAATTTAGGTGGAAATTAAATGAAATATGCCCTTTTAGCTCTTTAAGATAAATTCCAAGTCCATACTGAGCTCATATTTTAAATATATATATCAAATATTACAAAAAAATCTAACCTTTTTTCCTGTAACACAAAATGTGACCTGCTTACTTAAGTATGAACCAACCAATTAAATCCAAAAGTATCATGACATCCCTCCATCAAGTAATCGTCAACTTTTAACAAGATTCTTTAACTAGCTAACAACAGCGTGGTAGATTGGTGTGTGCACCGAAAATCTTGTTTTGTTTCCACAAATAAACGTTGTTCAGGTTTATTTTAGAGAAAGTTGTATCAGAATCCGAATCAGAAATACTTTATTGATCCCACATGCACTGGTTTCATCTTCCTCCTTGTTGACAACATCACTGCTTTAAGCATCATCAAGTAACTTTCCACCTCCAGCAGTTTGAGGGTTATGACTTGTCTGCTCTTTTGATGGGGATGTTGAAAGCATAAAGGAGGTAAGTTTTCTACGATTGTTCAGAAACTAGCGTCAAACTCTTAATCTGTGCACTCTCAGTGTTCATTGTAACACGCCTACTTCTCAACCAATCAAATTCCTCACACTATTCTTTCCACATGCCCGTACTGTTTCCCTCAGGAAATCCGTCACAATATGGAAGCTAGCTGCTCTCAAAATGCATCACATCTGGACATTAACACAAAGCAGCACCAGTAAAAAAATACATTTCTTTTTTTAACATAGCGGGAACAAAATTAAGGAAACAAAAAAAGAATTTTACAAAAGTCAGTATGTATTTTATTGTGTGTGTAAAACACAAAATTCTGCAGTTTTGTGGTTCTTGGTTGACTTACCTATGACAATGTCCCCTGGTGTGGGCGTGCTACAGATTGAGCCTTGTGACACAGCAGCGTCGCTGCAGCCCGACACCCCGGAGAACTTGGACTGAGGCATCACCTCCAGACGATGGCCGCTCTGCCCTCCCCACGACGGGAAGTCGACGAAGTCTGGCAGAAAAAAGATAACTGGTTATCTTTTGGGCTGAGTGCATTAAATCTGAGTGCACCTGTGTGTTTGTGTGTGTGTGTGTGGACTCACCTGTCCGAGGGTGTGTGCTGTTGATCTGTGGCTGCGTCGGGTATCCGAGGACGATGGCTCCTACACAGTAGAGGCAGTTTTCGTCGGTGTGATCCTGCAGTCCCGTCTCCTCGGAGCCCACCGTGTGGTTCTGACCGTCACCGCGGCACGAAATCAGCTCGGAGATGCTGAACTGCTGCTTCAGTATCGGAAGTGCAGGACGATCACCTACAAAAGGAAGAACAATTAGCAACCACTTTCCGCTATTCAAAACCTTTTATTAATTTTTTTGTGATTCAATTATGATAAAATCCGGCTTGAAGTTACATTCACCGTCTCCATCGCCGAAGAGGAAACGTTTCCGCTCTTCAGACGGCGGACTGATCCTCTGCTGGAAGTAAGCCGAGTCTCTGATGTGGAACATATCGTTGATGTCCATGGGCAACGCTAGACCTATGTAGTCATCGTTACACCCGTAGGTGGCGCTAGAGACCATGGAGCGCACTGAGGAGCAGCGGTGCAGGGTGCTTTGGTTGATGGGACTTAGCAGCTCCTCTTTGTCCAGAGAGGCGAAGCTCAGAGCCTTCAGAAACCTAGGGAGGGCAAGAGGAGAGGTGCGTGAGAGGATCCGGGGGGAGAGGCTGGGAAAGAAAAGGAACGTGAGGAATGAGTGAAGAAATGATGGATAAGAAGCACAGAGACAAAGACTTAGTGAACACACTGTGAGAAGGAAACAGGGATCACACTGGAGTCTAAAGCCCGACACGCTGCAGCAGCTAACAGGGAAACGTGGCGTTCGTGTGCGTGACGTCACTGCCCTAAAGTCATGTCGAAGACCTACAGGTATGGCTTAAGATACAAAAAGGAACTAAGTATCAAAAATCTGAAAATTCATAAAGATAAAAACTCAAATGAGGGTTTTTTTCCCCTGGAAAACGAGGTTAGATCTGCTAATTATGACTGAAAACTTTATAAAACTGTTTGTTTTTAAAACTTAAAAATGACAACACAAATCACAGGATGTTCTTTTATTTAAACAACAGAAAATTAATCACCAACTCTTAAGTATTTTTTGAAACTGAAATTTGAAACTGCAGCTTGGACTCGACAAACTATTGACAGATATTCTTTATTGTTTTCTGTCATTTTGTAGACTAAATGATTAATTAATCAACATACTTCCTGTTTTATCTGACTAGTCAGGGAAGAAAAATACAATAGAGACCAAACTAATGATAAATCAAGAAAATCCATTCACAGATTAATTGGTTAATATTTAATATGAATATCAATTAAACACTGAACAAGACTGTTTAATTAAAACCTGATATTTTAACTTTTTGTCAATTCACTATTATGAGTAAAATGCTTCACAGCAGCCTCATAATCTGTGAGAGTTTAGAGCTGATGAAACTTTTCATTTTGTGTCAAAACATGTTTTGATTCTTCATTTCTTCACCCGCCTTTGCTCTAACATTTAATCTGTAAATTCATGTTAGACCTGTGCAGCTGTGGATCTCAGCTCTACCTGTGTGCTGTGTTTTTTACCGCTACAGGGGGTGAAAACTCTAAGAGGAGGGAACGACAGGCACCTGTGGGTGTAAACTCACACTACAGGGCTGCAGGAGTCAAAGCAACGCAAAACAACTGCAGGCATAAGAGCTGCAGGTGCTACTCAAATTAACAGCAAGGACACGTTTGTCTGGATGGTTGCTAGGAGCTACGTCTCTACAGAGGAGGACACTGGGTACGTCCACCCACCACGGTACGAGTGACCTGGACAGCCTGTGGTACGGACTTAAGACGTTTGGTTCTGGACAGGTTCGCCTCCTATCTGACAGCCTGACGGACACGAAAAAAGAAGGTGCACAAGAAAAACATCCACAGCCGTCAATGTCAGAGTGGACGGAAACGGAAAGACTAACCGAGGAACAGACAGCAGCACAGATGGAGACATGCTTTGAGTTTTTATCTCGGATGCAGAAACAAAGATCAGGCATCAACGAACATAACATTGAAAACAAAAAAGAATTAACACTTTCATGCAGAAAAAGCAAGAAAAGATTCATCACTGTCCTGTTTTCTGTCCTGCTTTCTGTGCTGACTTACCTGCGAGGCGTCAGTCTGGAGTCCAGGCTGCCGGTCTTCATGGTGATGGTGTCGGTGAACAGCACGTCTTTGGCAGGTGAAGCCAGAGCTTCACTGTGCGACAGAGACGGGTGTATCCTCTGCTGCTGCAGCCTCTTCAGCGTGGCGTAGCCCAGCGCGTCGCGTGGGCTCGTGTACATGAAGCTACAGTCGGCCAGGCTCTTGATGGTGGTCACCGAGGGAGACTTGAGAGACTGTGCCCGGCGTGGGAGAGTGTGCGACGAGCCCGGCGGTACCAGAGAGACAGTGGAGGACTTGGACGTGGACATGTGGTTGGTCTGAGCCTGGGGGGTGAGTGAGGACAGTGTTTTGACAGTCTTGGCTGAAACCACCGTGTTCAGGCTCACGCAGTCGGACGAGTCCGGCTCAGGGTCGGGATGCTCAGGGTTTCCAACGGTCTCCCTGGAGGGGCTGGAGCTCATGGAGCTAATTCCGCTGGTTGTGGTGTCCGTGTTAAAGCTCTGACTGCGGCTTTTAAACTGAGTACCTCCGCCGCCGCTGCCTCCCCCACCCCCTCCCACGTTACCTCCACTAGACGAGGAACCGCCGTCTCCTCCCGCCAGACGCTCTCGGCTGCTCTGCTCCCTCTCCCGGCTGGGGTGCTCCACCACCCCGTGCCCTCCCAGACCACTGAGTCCCAGGCCTGAGCCCCCTCCCCTGGCCAGCCTGCCGTCCACCAGCTGCTCCTCAGAGCCCCCCCTGGTCCCGACGAAGGAGGTCTCCAGGCTGACTGTGGGGCTCTTGGGCATCCCTCTGCCGTTAAACACAGAGGTGAAGACGTCCCCCTGGTTCGGGCTGTAGACGGAGGGCTCCGTCACCGTCCTGTTTCGCCTCATGCTCCCCGTCTTCAGTTCAGTGGGGGTGCGAGAGCCTGATGAGGTCTTGGGGTCGCTGGTGGAGCGCAGCTTCTTGCTGGGGAGGGACAGGGAGTTGAGGAAGCGGGTGCGAACAAAGCGTGTGGAGGCCAGGATCGTGAAGGGGCTGCGGTCTTTGACTGGTTTGGGGTGAAGATAGAAGGAGGACTCGTCTGATTGGTCCAGGACGTCACACTTGTCATCGTCCAGGATGTACATGTCTGAAAGCAGAAAGAGTGGATGAAGAACACAGTCAGACCTTTACAGGGTGAAAAGTTGTCAGGTTATGTTTATTTAATCTGTTTGCTTTGATGATTCAACTCTCCGACTGTCAAATGCAAAGTGAGTCCTGCGTACTTGGCTGAGACTCGCTCTCGCTGTTGTGGCGCGAGCTGGTGGATTCGGAGTTCAGACTGAGCGTGCTCGGCACTGAGGAAAGTTCAGAGGTCAGCTGTGCGTCGACCTCTTCTGGAGTGACGGGCCACAGCGTCCTGCGACTGTGTCGGACTGCGTCCCAACCGTACTGCTTCAGCACCTCGCAGCCCTGCCGGGTCTTAGAGATCACGCCGAGCACATAGACGCACGTCCTGCAGGCGGGAGGGTTGGTTAGTTAAGACATTCAAAGATTTTCAAAGAGGTTCTGTTAACCAATTAAGTCAAGCTTTGAATGTTTTTTGGTATTAAAACATAAAACCAGGCTCTTAGAGCCTTTATCATTAAATCTGAATTGTTACTTTACATGCAAAAGCGAAAAACAGAGTTTTCAGAAAAGAGTTTTCTTCCACAACAGTCAATGAATAATGCCATTAATCAGCTGTTAATGCAAGCTTTTAATATATGTTTTAATCATGATGTTTGCTGATTTCAGCACTAGGAGACAGCGAACAAATGCAACCATGTGATCAGTTTCAGTTCAAAAGATCACATATTTAAGTTTTATGTGAGTGATTTAGTCGATGAAACATCAGATTATGTTAAAAAAATCAACATCATTTAAGCAGCACATATGATTAAAATATATTCTTAACCTGATCTACTCCTTAGACGAATAAAAATCTGTTAAAAATGGAAAATGATTCAGAGGATGAGCTTACCCTCGTACTGACAGCACCTCACAGTGCTGCGCCAACGCGAGGATGTCAGGAATGACGTTCTCCTCCTGCAGGAGATTCAGACCCCAGTTTGAAGAGCCAATGTTGCCCTGGAAGAAAAAACAACATCAGCACCGTCAGAGCCTTTTCTTTTAGTGATGAAGACCTGAGGGGACATAAACTGAGAGGAAGTGACACCGACCAAGGCCCAGAGGGCAGCCTTCAGCTGTTTGATGCCCTCCCAGGTGTCCAGCATCGGGGAGCGAACCGTGTAGCTGAGGTCAGGAACCACACTCTGGAGACGGAGACGACAGACAGGACAGACATGAAGAAAAGCTGCTGGATCTGCACAACCAGCTGATTCTCTGAGCAAATAAATGCAGAGAATGAAAGAAGCACTGCAGAGGAAATAAGCTGATGTAGTTACCTGAGCCTCCAACAGATGGCAGCCCGTCTTATCGTGGACCAGCTGACCGTACAAGTGCACAGGGAGATAGACATTTGGTCTTTGTAACCTGGAGACATAAACAGAGCATTAAGCACACACTCTGCAGTGTTTCCTGTGGCCCATCAGGTGATGACAAACTGCAGCTTCTCACCTTTGGTTGCTGCGTCTGACGTAGTTGTCTCCATCAACAGGTTTGCGGTAGGTTGTTAGTGCTTCGTTGAGCTGCTCCTCTATCAAGTCCACATACTTCAGGTTGTATTCCTGCAATTCAGGAAGCATTTAAGTGACACAGTAAAACAAAAACAGTGGTAAAGAGTGTTGCTTTACAGTAAAACTGCAGCCAAATTAAATTACATATGACAACTTATACTGCTGCATGTCAGAATCCTGAAATACCTTCTGCCATTTGTCCAGCTGTTTGCTGACGTAACCCCTCTCATTGAGATAGGAGAAGCCTTTAGGAATGGACAGGAACCTAAAAGAGCAGAAACGAGTGTTTAGGAGGACGTGTTGATGCTGCTGCAATACATGAAAGACTAAAACATATAAGGTGTGAAAAAACCTGTTTCCGTTGCACAAAATCAGCATTAAAAAGTAATGTGCATGTAGTAAGTTCAAGTAATAACTTTTTAATGAGTATTTCTGAGACCAGAGAGCAAACAAGAGCATGCAGAGAGCAGTTAGGACTGCAATGAAGGCGATGGTGACAGCTTTGCTTTTTTATAGCAGCAGTTCTTAAACCGTTTGACTGCATCTCATAGATAAACTGTTTGCATGTTGTTGTGGTAAACACTCACCTGAGGAGCAGCAGGAGGCCCTTGTCTCCCAGGTGGGACAGAGCGGGTTTCAGCTGGATTAGAGCGTGGAGGTTGGCCTGTGAACGCAGCGCAAGCGAGAGTCAGACAACAGGAAGTCGAATGGCAACATCGACGTTAGAGAAATACCATCCAACACATCTCAAATATTTCAGCACTGCATAGTTAAGTATCCACGGACACTTTTAAGCAGAACAGGAAAGAAAGCATGCAAATCTGACAAACAGACATTAAGTTCTTCTGCGCTGACAGCACTGTGAGTGTTTTCAGCAGTCACCTTGTCCTCACAGGCCTCGTCCAGTATGTCCAGAGCCTCCATGGACACAGCCTTGCTGTGGTCGTGGAGCTGTGTGACCAGCAGCTCCATTCCCCAGCTACTGAAGAACTCCACGCTGGCACGCAGCAGCACGCGGAGGTGTTTGGTGGCGTACAACCTGCACGGCTGCTCAGAGAGAAAAGCATTGTGGGAGAGAGAGGGGAGATTAGGATGATAATAGAAGATGATGTGAGTGCAGGAATGATGCAGTGATTAGGAGCTGTTTTTTTTTTTTAAAAACGATTTTTGGAAATGATTTTGTCTCTTATGACTCTATAATTTAATGCCTAAAGTTTAAATTGATAACTGATTTTGTGAAGCTGCCTTACATCAGTAGCAGCAGTGAGGATCTTGGAGAGGATCACTCTGGCCAGACCATCTCTGCTGTAGTCCAGTGTGGATACAGCGAGTTTCAGCACAGCATCCTGGTTCTTCACAGAGCACAGATTCAGCAGGCTGCAGAGACACAAACAGAGGTGTTGAAGCTCAATTATAGCATCAATTATTATAGCATTTCTGACCTTTAACAGGCCAAAAGAGTACGTTTTTTTTCTGTACGCTCACCACTGAAACAGGCCACATTTCTCCAGCAGTTTGACTCCTTGTGGGTGTGCAGAAAGTGTTCCCAGGAAGAGGAAGTAGTGTTGGCTGAGTGTGGTGAGCAGGCCGTTACTCTGCAGGCAGCGCTCAGGTTTCAGCCCTGAGGACGAGGACAGCCACGACACCATGTCCCTCACCAGGTCCTCCAGGTAACCCTGACCATCCTGGAGACAGCAGACAAGAGAACAAGCAGGAGAGGTGAGTTGGAAAATCACAAAAGGTAAAACAAGAATGTGTGTTTTTGTGTGAACATGCTTTCGAACCTCGTCAGAGTCCATGAGGAACTCGACGAACTGGCAGCCGACTACAGTGAGTTGTCTGGCCTTTGAGTGATCCAACGCCAGCCCTGCGTACAACTTACTGCTGGGCTTATAAAAGTACAGCAGCCTCCGCACAAACCTGCAGCAGCACACAGGAAACACACAAACAAGTGTTTAAAACAAAATGTCCAAGAAAACTACATCAAACTGCTCTGACCTCTGATGATATGAAGGAGTCTTACTTGTGCATCTGTTCATCTTTGTTGTTCCTGAGGTTTACGTTTGGCCACTTGGAAAGAAAAAGAAACCAACAGTTAAAACAATGAACAGGAAAAAAACAGAGAATCTTGTGTGGTGATGCATGTGAACAGTCTGACCTTGAGGATGGTGGCAATGAGCAACCAGTTCCACTCCAGGTTCTGCTTGTGGTTGAGAATATGACTGTCTCTCAGGTTCATCATAAGTGCTTCTTCTGTGTCCTGAAACACAAACACAGAAAACATCAGAGTGACGATGCAGAAGAGGAAAAAGAAAACATATATATGCTTATAATTTAGCTGTGCAAAACCAGGAGCACGAACTAAAAACACAATCCTGATAGCTTTGCAGCAGCTTTTTTATTTTTAATGACTGCAATCATCTAATTTTCACTGTGAGAAACAGCAAATCTGTACTAGAACTGCAGTAAACTCTTAGATGTGTTAAATTAAGCTTTAAAGAAACACTGAAAGCAAAGTGAATCAGCTGGTGAAGCTTCATCACGATCGCCTTTTTAATAACTTCACAGCTGTGTCGCTGACACATTAATCATGTGTCCTTAACACAGGCAGAAATAAGAAACGACACCATGTGATCCTATTAAACTACATTTATGTGTCGCTGAGGCACAAAGAGAAGCTAATTCATCTTTACCTTAATGACATAAATGTCCCTGTGGACTCGTGAGTGCGACTCTCTGCGGTTGTGCGAAGACACGGACTTGCGGATGATGTGATCCAGATAAAGACTGTGTGGTTTTAAGCCTTTCTTCTTCTTCTCGTGGAAACGCTTCAGATTGTTGACCGCTGCACTCGCCCGACTGGAACGACAACAACAAAACATGTCAGAGATGTGTTTGCAGATTTAACACACATTCATTACATTATATGTTCTTATTTCACTTCTTTGGTGTGTTTTCTGGTAAACTACTGATCAGTTTGTCTTAATGAGAGGGATCAAGTTAAGAGATAAAAGCAGTGTATTGTGTTAGGAGCTTCATATCTGCATGTCTGCATGCACTCACAGCCGTTTCTGCTGTGGGATGTCAAAGGAGGCTGCCATGTTGATGAGAGTGGGAAGGCAGTGCAGGTGGTGACTGTGGGAATGAGGAAGGATGGTGTTCGCCTGAACAAGAGAAGAGCAGGTGGAGACAACAGAGAAAAAATGCATTTAGTTTTAAAATCACAACATCTCAGTTGAATTAGGCTGCTTTTCTAAAAAAGACACATCGTCCAGACTTGTATCATGTTTTATTCTGTATTGGCAAACAAGCACACACATTTAGGGCTCATCTCCTCTTAACAATGCAAAAATAAATTCAGCATTTCAATCTTACCATGTGCAGAAGTTCTCCCAGTAGGATGGTGGCTCTGACAGCAAGCTGATCATCACTACTGGTCACGACTTCAACGAGACCCTGCAGCCACAAAGAGAATATCGTTCACTGACAACGTTTAAAACCTTAAACTAAATCTTTCTTTATAAATAAGCACGTTGGTGCAAAGGTTGAAAAAAATAAAAAACACAATCTGCTCACCTCTAACAGCCCGCTGGTGATGAAGGCAGACAGAACAAACGCCAGGTAATTGTCCATCAGATCAGGCCTGATGACACACAGAGAAAACAACACCTCATGGCTCATGCAAACACAGAACTGACAGCTGTTTTGTCAATTTTTCTTTGACTTATTCCTTTTTTTAGTGTCTCATATCATCTCCCACCTGGAGCGGGCCCGATGGGGAAGGATGACTTTGGCCTCAGCAGCAACAAACCCATCCGACAGCCTCCAGGTGTCCTGGAACCGAGCGGGATCTGAGCAAGACCAGAGCACGGATTAGGCTTTACAGTGTGTGTGTGGGTGTAAAATAAGGACCTGTGGATTATTTTTCTGTATTAAAATGCTCTTTGTCATGATTACAGAAGGCCACATCCAAAAAGCACAAGATGCAATAGATGTTTCGCTCACCAACACTCAGAAGACCTTCCATGAAGTCTTGAGTTGCGATGGGCAGAGGAAGCCTGAATATCTCATATAAGACCTCCAACAAGCCTTTCTGCAGGGCAAAAAACATCAGAGCAATCAGATGATACATAATGTGATGCAGCACAGAACTGCACTGTCAACACTTAAATGAGCGTGCTACTTTAGTCCACAGAAAACAAGGGCCATATTAGAAAATATTCATCTATATGAGCCACAGCTGCCTTTGAGTTTATCTTAGAGCTGCATGATTGACAATTCCAACAATCAAAAGAACATGGACAACTGCATTTCAGATCAAGCGCTTCATAACCATCTGCCAGACACCAGGGGGCGATCCAGATGTTTTGGGTTCATTTTTGGATCTTCCTGCTGTGGCAGTTCAGAGTCGAGGGGCAACAAAAGAGAGAACGAAAGTAAAATGTCTGGAGCAGAAGGCAAAGAGTTAGTGATTCAGATTCAGGGGAAGTGATTTTAGGAAAGAACAAATCATATGAAGACATGAAGAGGAAGAAGAGGGTCCTCTGGGTCCAATGAGAGGACATTGAATCTCTGTCCTTCTCCAGAAACAACTCATCCAAAACTGCAAAGCTGCACAGAATCGCTGTAAGTGAAGGCAGCTTTTGGACCTGCTGTGTTTTCATGCAAAGATTTGTGCATTAGCAGAAACGCAGCTCAACATGAAAGTGAAAGCAGTGCTTTGTTTGTTCAAACGCAGAGAGCAATAAAAGTATTTTATCACTTAAATCAATGAATAATAAATACCGGCCATAATTGTGCAGCCCTAGTATATCTGACTCTGAGTTTGATACTCTGACTCAAACCAGACAAGAACTCCATCTAAAAAAAACAAAGCAACACAAACAGAACAAAGCAAAGAAGCAGGTAACATGTTGTCGCAGCAGCCGCAGGTTTACAGGAAACGCTCAGGCCTTTGATACTCATGCTGACATGACACTGAGGCTGTAAAACAAAGTCTGGCTGGACAAATAAACGTCATTACTTTCCCCCTGAGACATCTGTCTGCATGCAGCTGTTTTAATACTCACCCTGACCTCCATATTTGGTATGCAAAGTAAGCCAATTAAAGACTGGATCCCAGAATTTCCTGCCTTGCAAAGGTGGATAATCCCTGAGTAAAGAAAAGGAACATTTCAGTCAACATTCAACGTTAAATCACAGCTGATATAAAACAAACTCACTGAAATAACAATCTGTCACCACATCCAAGTCCTTACCAGACCAGGAGCGAAAGGCTGCCACTATGGCCATCCTACTCGACAAGAAACGGGACTCTCTGTCCTCTCTGTGATCATGAAAACACACACACACACAGAGACACATTAAAAACAGGACACCATGTTCTATACACACATCATTACGATCTCTGTGAGGGCACTTT
The DNA here is from genome assembly GCA_029783645.1 of Ctenochaetus hawaiiensis. Classification (NCBI taxonomy): domain Eukaryota; kingdom Metazoa; phylum Chordata; class Actinopteri; order Acanthuriformes; family Acanthuridae; genus Ctenochaetus; species Ctenochaetus hawaiiensis. Next base: position 26,679,417 of record JAPZDY010000022.1, on the reverse strand, counting down.
TTTCACAGAGGCGTTTCACAAAAGAACAAGCATCAAAAGGGGACTCATGGAGAATCAATAAAAGATCTTTTTATGTAAAAGAAAATCTTTCAGAGTGACTTGAAGGATCATCGTGTCTTCGCCGGCTTCACATCCTCGGGCGAGTCATGCTGGAGTCAAGCAGCCCTGATAACAAAGGTCGAATCACAAAAACACCACACAAACCCTGCGCTATCTTGACGCATGCTGTTACCATTATAGGAGCACAACAAACGGTAAACAGAGGGAAATGTCAGAACACTATCTTTTTGTTTCTACTGTAACAGTGAAACTCTTCATAACCCCCCCCCCCACACACACACACACAGACAAACACACACACACTCACTTGAGCTGCCCTTCAGCCGTGTCTGCGTTGTGACGGTAGTGAAAATCTGTGAAAGGCGCGAGGATTTGCTGAAGGATCAAACACACAGAAAAAAAAGACGGATGAGAACAAAACACAACAGACTCCGAGGCTTTTTATTGGCTCTTCAAAATAAACAATAAAAAGACTGAATTTATTATTATGTAGCTCTTTGCCACATGCTTCACAATGCACCCATTTTCACCCATTCACACACAAGTTTATACACTAATGTCAGAGGTTTCTATACACATCAGAAACACACACATTCACACACTGATGAGGAGCCTTTGGGAGTCATTTTGGGGTTCGCTGTGTCGCCCAAAGCAGACTGGAGGAGCTGCTGTTCCAAACACCGACCTGATGAGCTGCAGCAAGTCTTCAAATGTTCCCACGAAACATCCTGCTGTAATAATTAACCTGCTTTTGATCTCATATGACACCCGTGTGGTTGATACGGCTGCAGTGTTGAGATGCTTCAGTCCCAGGTGTCTGTTTACAGACAACGAGGCTTTAGAGAAATGCTGTAACTGATTACTTTAAGCTCCATGGGAAAAGAGAGACGGCCAATCTACTGCTGCTAATCCTGACTGGAATGACTCCCAGCACAGTGGCTCATTTATAAACAGCAGCTTCCCCTGAATTCATATCTGAGTGTTTATATGTGTGTGTGTGTGTGTGTGTACCTCCAGTTCCACGTCGACTCGCACGTACTGACGGGTACGTGGGTGGTTGAGTAGATGGAGGACGGTGGTGATCAGAGCTTCGTTGATGCGGCTCAGCTGACAGTCAATCACACTCTTCAGGATGGTGCTGAGGCCTCCTCGCTTGGCCACAACCTCCGGGTTCTTCAAGGCTGCAGAGGCAGAAAGTCAGCCACGAAGACATTTCAGAGGGATTTCACATTTCGTCTCAACAACTTATGTTTGTGTTTTTAGGGTTTTTCTGTCCTCTAACTTCCTGGGACTCCTCACAAAGCAACAATGTTTGCGGATTTAATGCCTCTTTTACAGCTGCATTGTGTTGTTCGCTCACCTAGCTCACATACGATGGCGATCGCCGCCCGGACCATGCGGTCTCTCTCCTGTAGTCCATCGGTGCCGACAGCAATTAGAGAGTTTGCGATGGAGGTGGGGAACAGCATCGCATTGACAGTGATAATCTACAGAGGGAGGAAAACATGAGTCACCACAAGAGTCCAAACAAACAGAAGCAGAAAAACAACAACGTTTTTTTTTTATTTCTAGGCCTTTAGATAAAGAAGATCAGTTTTTGAAATAAAATCACAGCAGCTGGATGTTTTCTGAGGGTCACATAACTCGGAATTCACGCTCCGAGAAGTGATAACAGATATGGATTTTATGATGGGTAAGGCTATATGTCACGGAATGAAAACCGGGGTTGTATTACTGCCTGGTGGCCGATAGTACTTTCCTGAAACAGGACCCTTAGTCTAAGTGTGTGTGTGCGTGTGTGTGTGTGTGTGAGCGTGTATGTGTGAAGAGAGTTTACAGTAAACTACAGAAAGAGCTATAAATAGCTGCGCCTGCAGACTTGTGCAAACCGTCCACACACTGACACTGCTGCTAACCAGCCAATCTTCATGGCGGCGCTGTGTTGCTACAAAGGCTAATTTCTCCAGCAACACAGTGGAGATTGAACCAATTAGAGAGAGAACGGCTGCGGAGGATGTTATCTCACCTTTCGGACTAGTCTGAGAGCCTGAGTCCTCTCCCCCTCATTGCTCTGCTGGATGTCAATGCATCTAAAAACAAGCACACAAAAATAATTAGTCATGTCCGTTTCTGTCTGAGCAGTCAGCCATCAGGAGAAAAATAAAAGTGTCAGCAGGAGAAACAGAGAGACCGAAGCATTTTAACATTTCAAAGGAAATGGCAAAGCTTTGAACAAATTAAGTGACGTCCCACAAAATGGAACTGACTTTAAATGACAAACAGAAAAGGCAGTTTTCTGCTGACCGGGACCTCACCTGGCTATTAAATAGTCCACCTGTAGTCTGAGGACCTTCTGCAGCACGGCGGTGTCTTTAATGAGGTATCGGAGCGCCCGCAACCCTGCAGCACGCACTTCCTTGGCCTCATTCAGTAGAGCTAGTCGCAGACTGGAGGTTAAAAAGGAAACACTTGAATAAGTCCAATTGTAAAATGGACATCTTGTCAGATTTACTAAGAGTTTATCAACTATTGCTATTTCCAATGTTTTTTCAATTGAAAATTTCATGCTACTTTTCAGTTAAATTGATGTTTCAAAGGCAAAACACCCCAACTGATCAGCCAGGAGGCCTGATTAACAAACCATTCACTTAGCTGCATAAACAAGCAACTGAATGTGAAACAGAGGACATGTTGATATAAAAAGAACATGGTGTACGATCAGTAACCACCGGCTGCTGACAGCACTCACCATATGATGATTTCTTCGTATGTAAACCCAAAGTTTTCCTCACGGTGGCTGATGCTGCATAGCAGCTGTAACACAAAAAACAGGACAAAATAAAGAAATGAGTTGGTTCATACAAAGAATGCACTAACATGGCTTTGGTCAAGGACAGAGGTTAGCAAAGCACAGTCAGACATTATGATAAAACTCCTTGAGGGGTTTATAGGGGAGTTCTGCAGCTGCAGGGTGGCATCATCCTTCACCTGAGCAGCTCACAGTTAAACAATGTTTGAGTCAAAAAAAACATCAATCTAAGTGACTGTTTGAACCAACTAACAGGACGACATTCTGCTGCAGGGCGCTGCAGGAGACATGCAGGCGTGTTTGTTGTATTTTTCCACTTGTCTGTTACATGCTGACTCGTTTAGGGTAGGTGAATCGTGACTGGACAATGTTATGCTCGCTGACGGTAGATGGATGTTATAATTACAAAAAGTGCTGGGGCAACACGTTCACAGGTCCAGTAATAGGTGTTAGCTTGTGTCACCTCCACCATTTGTTGTTCGTGACTGCACGCACTTGTAGGAATATGTGTTTGATATATAAAAAAAATAGAGGGTGATAGAAGGAAGTCAGAGATAAATCGACTAATTCTGCTTTATTCTTCCACTATTTGTTCCTGTTGTTTTCTGTATTCTACCAGGCTTGGCAATGAAACCTGTTTTTGGCATGAATTACAACTTTCAGCAGTTCCCTCACCACAGGTCCTTCATCATCAACAGAGGCCCACACACAGCTGGTGTATACAAGATTCAAATTGTATGTACAAAAAAGCAGTAGATTATAAAAACAACAATAAGTCTTCAGCGACAGCAACGCTAACAGCAGAACAGTTTGAAACTCATTATAAGTACAAAGCGATGAGCTCCTTGGGCAAAGAATGCAGACATTTTGGGGTTGATTCTTTTCTTATTGCCACCTCACAGCACCTTAAAACTACCAATAAGTCAGCGTTAGTCCATCACAGCAGTACAGTCTCGCCTCGCCTGTCCTGATGCAGCGCCGGCAGGGGAGTCGGGTTAATTTAACTGGCAGTTTTGTGTGAATTGTTGCTTAAAACTGGTTGTAATGTCCTTTTTTTTTCACTGTAAACTGCAGAGGAGATGAAGAAGAGAGACAGAGGCGGATGGTCAGTGGCTGGTTTTAAACCAAATGTGATGTCAGAGCCCAAGCAGGCAGAAGGAGGGGAGAGAAGATGGGGAGTGGGGCATGTGACAGTCTGCGGGGGGGATTAGGTCACCCTCACTGTCCTGGAACCCTTATAAGGAATCAGAGGCACGGTGCTCTAACAGACGTATACACACACACACACACACACACACAGACACGTCATGTCTATTACCCTCCCGTCAGTTGTAAACAAGAGAGTTAGGTGTACGGATTACAGACACACAACTCGGGCCCACACACACACACAGCCTTCAGCCTGCTGCAGCGCCCGATGCACAAGGCCAACACTTACCGGCTGAACAACCAGCAACGATTGGTCAAAACAAGTTCATGACATACAATCAGAGCTGGTTTAAGACAGCTGGTCTCTCAGCAGAAATGAGAAAACATTTAGAGAGGAATCACCGGCAGGGGATGGTGTATTATTCCTGGAGATTATGTGAGTTTGTGTTGGGTGGAAGGTAGAAAAACACCCTGGAGTGGTCACTAGTCCATCAAAGGGCTGACACAGGCCATGTTTACACCAAGAACAACATGGAAACCGAAAATCACTGTTAACACGGGCAAATAACTTCCATCTGCACTTGTTTTGAAAGAGTCTTTAAAGAGACTTCTCTATCTGCACTGAAACTCCAAAACAACTGGAAAACCACTTTATCTGTAACTCTTCCCCTTTCTTTCATTTGCACACAATTAAATCTGGCTGTGAGCTGCAACCTTAAACAGATACATCCAAGTTGTTAAGCTTAGTTTCAGCATGTTAAACCTCTGTTTTGATAAATCCTTCTATCCAGTGTGGTCGGGAGATTCACCACATTTTATTTTTAAATACGATCTTCAATTTCAACAATTATGATGACAAGACAGCCATCATAAAATGAATGTCGTGCTGAATTCTCTACTGAAATAACGCAAATAAATCCAGTGCATTCCTTTCCAGGCTCCTCCCTAAAAGCCCAAACTCACCATCAGCCAGTTGGTGGCATGGTCTGATGCATGTCTTTCTGTGCTTTTGTGGCACCATTTTTCATAATATTATCACACATGATGGGGATCGTATGGTATCCAGGGGGCTGCAGCTGATCCAAGCTGACATTGAGCGTGTGGTGGGGAACAACCTGATCAGGTCACCAGTTTATGTAAGACATCAATCCATGCTTACATTCATAGTCTGCGGGCAATTGAGAGCAACCAACCTGACCTGCATGCTTTTGAACTGTGAGAAGAGACTGAAGCGCTTGGTGTAAACCCACGCACACACAGGAAGACCGTGATAACGCCACACAGACAGTCTGAGCTGGCCAGCAGGTTTGAACTCAGAGCCTCTTTTCTTTTGGGTGACAGTGCTGATCACTGAATCACCGTGCCACCCACACGATGAACAGACGAACAGAATGACAATTTTACAAATCAGAGCATCTGAGGATTTTAAGAACAACACGCAGACATTAAAACTCTCAGGTTTCAAAGTCAGAGTGCTGCTCTTGATGCACATTAGGTCAGAGCGCCTTTGCATCCCTAGAGCTCCGGTTACATTCACTGTCAGCGTCACAATGACAGGAACGGCTAGGCCCGCTGGCAGCAACACCCAAGAGAGGAGAATCAAGGCGAGGTCGGCTGTGACGCGACGGAGGAGGGGGGGCGCAGGCAGTCAATCTTTACAGATATCTGAACAGTGAGTCGACCTTCTTGAAAAACTGTATATATGTATCTTTATATTCTCAGCCTCAACGGGAACTCCACGTTGGTTTCAGGAATAACAACTTGGCAACTTTCACTGATTCACAGTGTTGTCAACACTGCCTAAAATAACAAATAAAGAAAGGGGAAAGGGGGTCGTAACTTGGCAGCTTTACCTTTATGAAGTTGTTCAGGTGGCCCAGTTTTCGCATGTTACTGACTCCGTGCGATTTGGCCACATTTTGTAGAATTTCCCGGAAGTTTTCTGATGGCTCTGCAAGAGAAAGAAAAGGAAATCGCAATGTAACTAAGACAAGCATTAAGCCATATTGACATAATATCAGTCAATGAACCGTTGAACCAACTGATATGTTGCAGGAAGGAAGTTGGTTTAGCTGGCCCAACTAATTCAGTGTGTACAGTCAAAACAAGCCCTGGACAGTAAAAGCAAGACTCGAGCGGGGAAGCATTTGTTGTTTTCAGTTCCTTTCAGCGACTATGTGCTCACTGTGATGTGATGCACAAAAGACAGATGGCTTTTAAAACAGTGTAATCTAGCAAGAATCAGTGCCTTAACAGTAGACTAGCTTACATGAAAACAAAAAACTAAATACAGAAAAAACTATGAATCAAACACCTCAAGGCATTCCAATTAATATTCAAATTTTAGAGTAATGCAAATGGATTCACCAAAATAAGAAAAACACTACACCAAAACTTTAGTTACTGAATACAACCAATCTTAGAGGAGGATGTGATGATGCATTTATGTGTCTAACACAATCAGAGCTCCATCAGTTGACTGGACAGTGATGGGAATCTTTCTATACATGCAACAGTCTCTAGCAATGTGATTTGAGCTTGTTCGAGCTTGTGTCCCATTGTGCATGAATATATAACATGATGAACAGTCAACAAACACTTTAACAAAAGAAATTTCGAGCTTCATGATCTTGAACCCTTCGGCACAGCCGTGGTTTTATTGACATACCAACATAATGTCATGAAGTACACACCCTGAGCTGGACTGAAGCACCGAGGTTGATCATATCCAACACACAGTGTATTTATATTTTGCTAATCCCCGATGTAACAGCTCACAGATCAAGTGTACCCCATCGCTTATGTCGGCACATCCAATCATACCAATGGGGCGAAAATACTCTCTGGAGCTTTGTGCTGCATTCTGCCATTTCAGGTGCAAATAACCGCTGTTTTAGAAGAAAACAAGCCGGTGTCTGGGTCCCAAAGACAGGACGTGACAGAGAACCGCTGCACCATGTAAACAAACTAGTAAACTGTACTGCTTCTGCAGAAGTAAATCTGGGCAGATTTTACAGCTGTACATCAGGGTGGCACTGGAAAATCCACCCTGCGCTCCCTAAATGCTACTCAGCTAACAGCTTTGGGACCCAATTTCTCATACAGCCAGCGATGACCGAAGCATGACTACAGCACTTATGGTTGGTTGGCTAAATAACAGGCTATCTTGCCCACTCACACCAATCACAACAACAGAGCGTCGTCATGGCTGGTTAGCCGTGGCAGCTAGCTAACGCTAAGTCAGCTAGTTAGTTAGCTCGCAACCGCCTGTTATTATGATATCGCTAGCAATGTTATTAGACGAAACAGAAGGGGAAAACTGGCAAAATGACAACAGCGCTGGCAGGACAAGTGCACTGACTAGCGGTGTTTTCACTTCACGTAGCTAGTGTTTGCAGAAAAGCTCCTCATCCATTTTGAACAATAATCGCTTTCAGGGTGATGTGATGAAGCCTCTGCTTACCTCTGGTCAGATCCAGCGGTACGTTCTCTTCCCCGCTGTCATTCCGACCTGTCAAAAACACACGCAGCCGACATGGTGAGTGATCTCTCCGGGGTCATCACATGCCTGAGAAAATCTATTTTTGCGATAACCCGCTTTTACAGATATCCCAAATCCGAGTTTTTCACGCTTACCTCGCATCCGAAGACTCCGGATAGGACGGCCGCGGAAGCTGGCCGCCATGTTTCCAGGAACATACACAACACCGGAAACTTCGCGGCTTCTCGCGAGAAAACGGGCAAAGTGGATTGTGGCGACTGCGACACAGCCGCAGCAGACTTACAACAGATCTGAGATCAGCTGGATCCTTCTTAATTCCAGTTTAATGTAACCAGGAATGATAACATACATCTGACCCGGGGACAGTATTGTCGTCTATGAAGAAGAAACTTTTTAGCAGCGCGGCAGGAGATAGTTTTCGTCTAAGATGTAACATTAGCCCATCTAATTTAATCGTAACAGGCCTAGGAGAAAGAAAAGGCTGCAAACTAACTACTCTAAGCCCAAAAATGATTTTAGAAATTTATATTTTTGATTTAAAAAGTCAGAAAAATTCTAAAAAGTTTACATAAATGTGTTGTTCAACAATAAGTAAACCATTCCAATGTATTGATCAGTCTTATTAATTTATATACAGCTAGCTCAGACAAACACTGATTATTGTATTTTTTCCGACCAAATAATCTACCAAATATTAAATTCAATTAAGGTAAACACTATTTTCCACATGTACTCATTATTAAATGAAGTTTACAGACAGGATGTCAAAAATTAGTATTACATTAGTAAAACATGTGAAGTCTACATAATAAGATTCAAAGAGTAGTATTTATTTAGAGGTATTCTGATAGATAAACTAGTTTACACAGATTTCCAAGGTTTCAATTGCAAAACCAACATCATAGCATCTTGCAATTATCATAGTAACCACTAGGGGTCATCTACAGGCTACATAAATTACATTTCGACAAATATTTGAGGAGAAAAACCGTCAGTCATCGCAATTAAACTGTAACATGCTTTAGTATTTCTCCAGAGAGTGATTTCTTATCTTTATTTTCATTTTGCATAACTGATTTTATTGAAAAATATTGACTTTTTGGGGGATTTTGGTTAAGCTTTGACTTCTACTGTCTATCGTTAACATCTACTTTACATGCACCTTCTGCAGGTACTACAGAATGACCCAATCAAACCCATGCATTCAAAACACTAAATACAGAATACTACCAGAAATAAATTACACAGCCTGGAAAAGCACATTTTTAAAAAATAGCATACAATAGTGTTACAAAATTGCTGGGAAGAAAGAGTTAATTAAAATTGAGATTTTTGTAGGACAGGACCATGAAGATGCCACGTCCCGTTGCTACTCCACGTCTACATTTGTATCCAGACATGCATAAAAGAATAAAGAAAACAATGATCATATAAAACATCAAACAATCATTTGAAGCTCCTCACCACCATTCAAAGATTTTACACTCCATCTAAATCAATGAATGTCAACGGTTGGAGGCCTGTGAGGCTTCGGGGGACAGTTTCCCAGAGAAAGCTCATCAGGGAGGCCCCTCTTAAAAAACAGATGGGTCGGTGCTCTCCCTTTGAACTTTAATCTGGGTTCCACATGTCCTGATATGGTAAGTTTTCTTGACTCTCAGCAAGTTTTGGGGAGGTTAGCATTGATAATGTCTTCCATCAGTCAAACTTGGCTCTTTGGTCTCACTGTTTTGTTGTGGTGGAGATAGTTCGGTGCACTCTGGGAAAAGATGGTGCATTTGATTTCTGGGCTTCTGGTTTTGGGGGTTGTGGTAGACTCTCCAATGAACCCATGGTGGTTTGGTTGAAGCGAAAGAGACACTGGTTTTGCCAGACACATCAGTATTTGCTTTCACTGCAGATTTCGTCACCACATATTTTGGATTAGAAGGCTTAGAGGATCCGCAAGAGTCTGTGTCTGTTTGTGTTTCAGCAGGTTTGAATGACTGCACTCTTGGTGACGTTTCACATTTCGTGTGAGAGGAGCCATAAATCTCTTCTCAGAGAGGGGCTTAGGACTGTGAGAACTTCTGGTTGTGTTGGCAGCACCTGATGGATTCCTTTCCAAGGCAGTTTTTCTTACAGAGCACACCTTTTCAGTGCTGGTTTGTAAGCATCTGGCAAAGTGCTGTGACTTGTGTCGAACTGAGCCATTAATCCACAAATGTATGAATGTACACTATATCTAGAGGCAAAAGAAATCATTCTTTAGGTTTCATCTAGAAAATCTTGTCTTCTCTTTCCAATTTTGTGAATGAAGGGTTTATTGTGCAACAAGTGTGAACCTGAATAACAAGATTAGATGTAAACTCCACACAGAAAAAAGACAGAATTATGTTTTTACAAAGAGCATCAACAACTTGAAAAAGTTGACCTCTCACCTGATGTAAGTGCTGCGTATGTCTGTGTGCAGAAACTGTCAGAAACAGGTGTTCACCAAAGAAAAATGCTTCACCTATAGAGGACGTACTTGTCTCTTAGCTGAGTCAGAAAATGGAAGTGCTGTTTATCTGTTTCATATATAAAAATACTCTTCAGCCCATCAACCCACCTGTTGATTAACAGTTTATTTGCATGTAAACTAGAAGAGCCAAGCAACCAATCATGAAGAAAGACACTGACAGAAAAACAAACAGAAAGGGAACCCTTTATTTTAGTTTCAGTGCAGTAAAACTTTACATATGTGAAGGACCCAACAGTCAAACTTTATTTTCTCCTTAATCGAGACTCTTTCAAGTCAGTGCGGCTGCAGATAGGAGAGCATCAATGTCTTGTATGGCTTTAGATGTTCTCTGCAGAGCTTCAGTGATGCTGTTCTCATTCATTTCTACATGAGTCACCTCTTTTGCAGAGCTGCTTTCCAGTTTCAGACATTGTTTCTCACTTCTTAGCAGGTGGCTGTTTTCCAGCAGAACTGGGCAAAAGATGTTAAAGAGCACACACAACTTTTCTCAGCATTATTTATGTGCAGTGACAGCTCCTGAAACTAGACTACCAGCTGATATGATAAATATATTAATGTCTACAGTTACTTTGTGTCATTTCAACACTTAAGGATACAGCTGTATCTTTTTATCTTCTCCAGTTCTGCAGCTACAAGATCAGACCTAAGAAGAAGTAAAAAAACATTGTTTACATGCTGTTAGCGCGGTATTTAGCTCTCTGTCATATGATACCAAAGGAGCGATCAGAAAAATTTACAGTAACTCACCGACTTTCCACTGTCTGTGTGACATTCACATGCTGCTCAGCAGATACAGGATTGGACAGATTTCTTACCATCATTGCTGCCTCAGAAAAATTTTTACCCTGAAAACAAAGTACAATCATTTTAAAAGCTAAAATCCCACTTAAATATCAACAGTTCTATTAATTCAGTAGGGTCTTTTTCTTTGACCTCTTGTAAACAGCTGGGAGCGGCAGACAGCTTCAGTGATTGGTTGGCTTCGTTGTAGCAGGTGAGGATTCTGCAAAGCAGCAATGTGATGTTCAGGGACTGATGACATTTAGAGGAGAAATTCATCAGACTATGATGAAGTTGTGTCTCACCTGCTTGCACGACTAACAATAGAGCATATGGAGTACATCTGTCCTGGTACATCAGGTGGAAGGTTGTTCAGATGGTAAGTCACCTTTTTCACCTGTGAGATACACACAATCAGTTCATTAGCTTTTGTGCATCTATGCAAAGATGTAAAAAGTTACTGCTCAGTTGATCAGATGGTTTTTTAAATGTAGCACATAAGACTGTCAGACAGGACTATAATGAGGTTGTGACATGTACCTGCCCTGACAGGAGCTCAGGTTTGTGATGGGTAAAATAAGTGCTGAGGACACCATTAGACCGGATGACTGAACCATCTCCTGGGGAAACCTCTATGACTGGGACAGCCCCGCTCAGTATCCTACACGGGAAACATTAAGGTAAACACACTCAAAATGTGGCTCTATATGGTATTGATTACTACCTCTTTCTCTTAAATAAGAAAGGTTAAGGTCAACACAAACAGTGTCTGTCACTGGCTATTTTACTTTTTCTTATTTTAAACATCAGATCTTAACAACGTGAAACATTTCTTGCTTTTCCAAGGTCCTTGAAAACCAGCACACCCACCTGTAGGTGACTCCTTGACACCACATCACTTTCACCAGCTCTTCTGTTGGAGGATCTTGGTCTGGGTGTCCTTTTACAGCCAGAGGGTCATCAGTTTTCCACCTTAAAGACATAAGTAAGGAAGTTAAAATCAGTGAACTAATATTGTTTAATGAGCTCCACATGTGTGTTTTTTACTCAAGGCAACTGATAATTCAACCTGTGCCAGTGAGGTGTTGGACATGTGAGCGGCAGTGCCAGAGGAAGGTGTGATCTTCTTTCTGCCACTGAAGTATCTGACATGTTTACTCTCCCCTGTGCCTGCGTGAGATCACTGGCTCCCTCTGCTTTGACATCCTCAGGTTCAGGGAGACGTGTCATCCAGTGATGGTGAGCCAAGGAGAGAGGGTAGGACCAGATGGGGGCAAAAGTGCAGCAGGAGCGATGCTGGATCACTGTAGTGGATTGGTACTTCGCCTCTGGCTGAGATAGAAAAGAAGGGAAGTTAAATATTTAATCAAAGCTGTGATATAAACACAGAAATATTACTAAGAGGCATTACCTTTGGCCGACCACTGCTGGTAATCTGAGGGGAGCAAGACCTCGATCTGACAGACTCATTCCTCCTGCTTTCTCTGCCCTGATGAACCTCCTTGGTCTCATCATCGATGGTCTGGCTGTTAACTTGCTGCTGGCTGTCTGGACTGCTGACAGAGTCTCTGCTGGAACCCTGCATGTTGTGGTGCTCATTCTGGGTCTGACTGAGGCTGCATGGGAACTCAACGGAGAATTCTTCACCTGAGGGCGACAGCGTCAACACAGCTTGTCCTTCCTGCGACCTGATGATGGTCTCACCTCCATGTCCGAGCTCAGCGTCACAGGAAGACCAGTCAGGCCACTGCACGGTGGAGTCCATGCTGAAAAAAGGCTGCAGGAGCACATGTAAAATATAAATAGCCTCATCTTAACCAAAAAAATGTCTTAAAGGGACAGATAGTCGGCATGAAGAAAGTTTTCAGCACCTTCCTGTGGTCAGCAGGGATGAGTTCCTCTGGCAGATACGGCCGACTGGCATGTTTATTTCTGAATGCCAATGCAGCTACTATCAACTCCTGTAAAATGACAACACAACTTTAAATATGAGTGTATACCAAGTGCAGAACAAAAGACCAAACTGTATTCTTTTATCCCTGTAAACAACAATCTAAAGTAAGCAGTTGATGCTACTAAAAACACTTATCCAGGTGCTTTAATTGACTGTGATTTCGAGTTATTTAATGAGTATCTTTATGAGACGGTATTGTATGCTCATATTTTGGAGGCATACTATGTACTTTTTGCTTCTGTCTTTACATGTTTAGTGTAAGTGTGGTACATGGTAAGTGTACTTTACAGATTCTTATGGTTAATAATGTGGTAATACTGGTCAATTTAAAATGAAGATTCCAATTATTCTATAAAGTGGCTGCATAGTTATTTACACAGGATTTCAATGCTAGTTATAACACAATGCTCATACATATGGTATCTGCTAGATAAATACCTTTAAAAACAGGATATTTAATTGTAACCAAGGATTTCTATACTGTAGTATTAGTTATGTTACTTTTACTTAACTGAATAAAAAACTGAACACTGCTAGCGCCACTGCTTCGGTTGGTTCAGCCACTTAATGGGACAAACTGGGACAAACAACAGTCCGAATATTTTTAAAAGAAACATCTATACATCGTGTTTGCACCTTGTATGCGCTGATGGTGAATCGTGTCCTCTGTCGGACCTTCTCCTTGGGCTGCAGTGGATGTCCGGAGGGGTCTGCCGGTTTAACCAGCATGAATTCACAGCCACACGGCGACATTTGTACCTGGGCTCCGTTTCCGAACCGAACATCCACCGACTCATCCTCATACATGACCATCGAACTGATCCCGACGTTGGTTTCCATCGTTAAACCTTCAGATGGGAACCAACTTTTCCCTGTTTGTCAGCGCGCTGAAAATCAAAACAAGCAGATGCGCCGGCAACTTTACGTCATCAGGTGGGGACGTTTGTCATTGGCGCGCTGAGAGCGCGAGCGAGCCGAACCGGAAGTGAGGCTGTTAGCATAATTGAAGCAATTATATGCAGTCTTTAAAAAATTATTTAAGTTTTTTCTTTTAATATATATTACCAAAGTTCAACCAGGGTTTCCAAGTTCACATTAATGTGTAGTTACCTTTCAGTAAAAAGTCTAGACACAATTTTTATTTATAATAAGAAAGTAAAATAACAATAATATGTTTAGCAGTTAAGTTAAAATATTGAAAAATCATTAAAAAATAACAAAGCTTAAGGAATTTGTTTTAATAAAAGTAGATTTATTGATTTTGGGGGGATTCAAAATAATATAAAATAACATAGGCTATTAATCGTACGATCATGTTCTATTCCACATATGATCAGTAGAGGGCAGCATGACCATGCAAGTGCATACAAGCTGCCGCAGCATTCAGAGCGAACAAGAGTCAGTAGACAGCAGCAGCATCAGCAGCGCTCGGGGCACAACCGTTTCTCTCATCACATCAAGACGCTTTCAGGCAGTTCAGATGAACAAGTGACGCTCCATATTGCAATGATTACACCGTCAATCTATGCTTTCTCAGTAGACACGCCGGAGCTGCAATGAAGGTGCAGTTTTCTTTACATAACTGTGTTCCAATTTTAGCCCTGCTTAGACTGTCGCTAGCAGTAGCTAACGTAAGCTAATGTCGCCGTATCGGGGGAGCTGACGTTATGTTACCTAGCTTGTATTAGCTTAACCGTTAAAACGGTAGGCAGTAACTATGACAGCTGTCACTGAAAGTCAACTTGCCAGTAATATAAAGCTTTTAATAATTTAGGTGAATTCGATTGAAGATTTGTTAAGTTATTTTTCTGCTTTATTGCAGCATGAATGCAAGCTTGTTATTAATCCTATTTAACTGTGCAACGTGAGTAGCGTATGCTAATTGTCTGCTTGTGTTGTGGCAGAGTTTTGACATATAAGCTGCTTCCTCTTCCTGTCTGCACGGTTCGTGCTGTAAACTGGCACTGTGTGTACATGCTTTTAGTCATCTCATCCATACAAGCACCCATATGTAGCAGCGCTTGTTTCTGTGGTAACCATTTGCGTAAATTATGGTGATAGAGATTCACTCATTCATATTTCATGTACTTGTAGCATCATCAGTAACATCAACGAGATTAATGTGGAGATAGGATATACTGAAGTGAAGGTATTTCGTGACTGTCAGGCAGGGGCCTCGTCCATGTGGGCTTCATGCTGTGGTCTGCTGAATGAAGTCATGGGTACTGGGGCCGTCAGAGGCCAGCAGGCAGGGTTTGGGGCCGGTGCTGGACCCTTCAGATTCGCCCCCAGTGCGGGATACTCCACATACCCGCCCACCAGCTCAGGGAGTCCCAGTCTTGTATGCAAGGCCTGTGGTCAGGCCTTCTCAGTCTTCAGGAGGAAGGTAGGTATCTAGATGTTCTGTGTGATGAGAGTTCATGTTATTGGTGTATGAGGAGGACAAGGTGGATGTGTAGAAGCAGAGGGCGGAATTAGATGAATATCTTAGGCAGAAGTAATAATTAGTAGCTGCACTTGGCTGTGGAAAGTCATCAAGTAGATAGAGTGTGTGGTTTTATGCTTATTTTTTTATATACATTTTTAATGACCCTTCTTGATTTGTTGTCTGGCCAGTGGGCTTAAAATTAAGTGATATCAATTATGCCTGTAAGCATAAAAGAGCAGTATTCTTAAATCTTAGTCATTACACTAATGAAAGTGTTCAAATCCTGTAAGCAACTGCTGTTTTCTAAAGAGGTGAAACAAATTTGTGATGTGGAAAAAAAGCTGAAGTTAATTTAAGTGACACCCAGAGGCTACTAATTTGGACTGAAACGCTCGGTCGTTCTGGCTGATTGCAGAGACAGATGGACAACATGCTAGTTCTATAATAATCAAAGTGCTCATGTTCATGTATGGCTCAGGGTCTTAATCTCTCTGAACCCTGAGCTCCACTGGCTCACCGTGCCAGTCGAATCCCACATCTTGCATTTATTACTGTTTGATGTTTGTCACTTAAAAGAAAATGAGCTGCCTCCCGTCTCTGTGCCTGGAGAGGTAGAGCAGATGTAAGTGATTGCAAAGGCTGGATAGGTCTCCTGGCACTGATGTGCTTTCCAGTCATTTTTTTTAAATGTTGTCTCTCTTTAGTTTCCTGTTTTCCTCATTTTTGTGCTGTATCATATTTTAATGTTGGAAATTTAAAAGTATTAGATGAGAACATAATGGCCTCATTTTTATTTAAAATGCAACATTCTTTTATAGTTTGTTGGCAGTAACAGATAGAAGTTGTGCAGAAATTCCAAACTGCCGTATTTCAACTGTTCCTGTTGTTTTTCACTCTGTCTCTGCAGTATATTTGCTGCGAATGCAAGAAGAGCTTCTGCTCTCTGTGCTCCGTGCTTCAGGAGAATCTGCGCATTTGTGCCACATGTCATTTGCTAAAGGCAACAGCGTTTCAGCGGCCGCGGCTCATGCGACTACGAGTCAGGGACCTGCGTCAGTACTTGCTGCTCCGCAACATCCCCACAGATACCTGCAGGGAAAAAGAAGACCTGGTGGACTTGGTCCTCTGTCACCAAGGCATTGAGGAAGAGGAAGACCCCGACATGACAAGCCTCCACTCACGTTCCCTGTACACGCCGACCCCTTCCACCACGCAGTCCACATCAGAGCTGTCTGCTTTCGTCGCCTCCCAGGAGGAGCCGCTCAGCAGGAGTGACAGCTCCGATACCAACCAGGTCAGGACCTGCGTTTCAACAGGATTTCTAATAACAAAACACATCAGCCACATTCTTCTAAAGACTTCCAGAGGCACAGAAGTTTGTCTGCTAGGCTCTCAGTTTTGAAACTAGCCATCACATCACACTTGTTTGCTCTTAAAAGTTTGTTGACAGGTAAAAAAAATCATGACTGATAAAGGGTTTAAACTTTAACTATTGTGGACTGCAGGCACAGAGCTTGTATGTCTAAAGAGTTTACACTGATATTTTTACACACGTCTTCAGGTTATTTGTGCAGATCTTATTACATCTAGCTGTCACCGACTGTGTAGTCGTGTATTTGTTGAGCAGCAACACATGAGTGTACAGGAAAATTGTCATTTGTAAGCTTGCAAAATAGAAGTGATCAGGATGTGAGAAAGCAGAGAAGCAAAAAATAAAGGGGGAAATAATAAGCTCCATGACTGGCACCGAAAAGGGTGCTCAGCTCCAAGCAGCCAGTATTCACTATAAATACTTGTGCTTGGCCTGCTTAGGCAGCAGTAAGCTTTTCTATGAATGGAAGGCAGGAGATATTGTTGTTCTCAGGGTATCAATGAGCCGTCTGAGTGTCTGATCCTAATCCCTCAGTTAACTGGCCTGTTATTGACATGTACACACACTGACGCTCGTGATGTTGTGCTGTGACGTTGCAGGACATAGGCGATGCCACATCTGAGTCCCTCCTCAACTTGGACCCCAGTGAAAACACTCCTGAGGTGATGACTGCTCCATTTCTCTCTGTCATTATAAAATCATCCATATGTGAAGTATTGACAAGTGCGTTTCAGATCTGTTCCTGAAAATTGATGCAGATGAAAATTATGAAAATTGAAGTAGAAGTACTTGATAATGTAACAGGTATATGCTAATATATAAAATGAATGAAAAAACTATGAAACTCAGTTTTTGGATTAGAATTGTTTCTATACCAGAACGTTTTTTTAGCGTGCTCCCTAAAACAGATTTAATTTAAACCGACCAAATGTGTTCATGGGACTCTCAACTTCAGGTCAGCCCTCAGACGCGACGTCGGGCCAGAGCGTCTCTCTCAGACATCTCCAGCTTGAGGGACATCGAGGGCCTTTCCGTCCGGCAGCTGAAGGAGATCCTGGCCAGGAACTTTGTCAACTATTCAGGGTGCTGTGAGAAGTGGGAGCTGGTGGAGCGAGTCAGCAGACTGTACAGAGAGACGGAGGAGAACAGGAAGTCATGTGGGTTTTAACTCCATCGCTCTGAGTAAAAATGAGTTCATCAGCTGTTAAAATGTCCTAATAAGCTGGATTTACTCCAGAGTGTAATGAATGAAACATAAAAAATATACCATATTGTAATATAACCTTCTATAAGAAGATGTGTTTGTTTCTTTTTCTTGCAGTGGAAAATGTGAGCAGTACTGTAACCACAGGTAAGCTTCCACTCATCTGTGTGCACACATGTCACTGTTCAACACCACATCCTGTTTTTATTACAGAAACCTAAAATCTCTGCTTCCTCTGACAGTATTCCATTGTGTAGGGAATAATTACTTTAATAATTACAGACAGGGTCATTAAAACTAGTCTTCTCTCAATATCTCTTGCTTGCTTCACCTGCTCCACACTAAAGTGGTGGCCTTCCCTCCCACTCCTCCTATCTGCAACGGTGCCATCGGAGGTAAGGCTTACAGATTTGTCGCCACTGTTGCCGTGGTCACACGCACCATCTGTGACTCTCCATCGTATCTCCACCACATCTGTGTCCGCCATGAGCTCATTCTCATTCGTTATCAAACTGTCCTCTTCCCACTGTGATCCTCCCTGTCCAATGGTTTTTATTGTGAGGGTCTGTTTCATTGAGAATGAGTATGAATCTTTATTTCTCCTTCACAAGAACAGATTTTAGTATTTCAGTTTTCATCTGTCATTCCTGCAGAACTGTGACTTTGTCTACATGCACAAAATATTCAGTTTTTTTATGCTCATTCCAGGAAAGAAAATATCCCAAAAAACTTCAGTGTACGTAATGACATTAATAATGATGACACAACTGTCTTTCTGTAAAACGACCTCTTGAAAATGTCGGCTTTGTGATTTTTTTTTATTGCATTTCCAAAACCTGTAGATGTCCATTATCTTCATAATGTTTAAAAGTAGGTGTTTTTCTCCCTTCAACTTCAAACACAAGCCTTTCTTTTTTGCATGACATTTTTGAATATCCAAAAGGCCTCTGCTGTTCACATGGCCCGTGTCAAATGAAGGGAAACTGTCACATCTGGAGTAAAAGTTGATAATTAGTCTGCATGTAAACTCAGTCACTGATCCACCATGAGATCAAACTCCCTCCATCATCTCTTTCTGTGTTCAACATGTGAAGCTGATTAAACTGGAAACTGCTGTATGTCAGGTGTTCATATTCGCTCTCTTACCTGCACAGTCCCTTTGATAAAGATTATGGGGTTGTCATAGAAACATCTGGACTCGTGGCCATAACAGGCGTTGACATTTCTGAGGAGATTGTGAGCGTGACCTCACCCAGATAAGGCACACTGGATAAGAAGAGTGTTATATGAAGCTGCTCGGTGCATGAAATGTCACTTTCCTGCAGTTTCTTGACACTTCCAGTCACCTCCGTGTGTGTTTGCCTTGCAGACGGCGAAAAAGGTCCGCTGACGATCCACGACGACAACCTGTGCAGGATCTGCATGGACGCTGTGATCGACTGCGTTCTCCTCGAGTGCGGTCACATGGTCACCTGCACCAAGTGCGGCAAGAGGATGAACGAGTGTCCGATCTGCAGGCAGTACGTGGTGAGGGCCGTGCACGTCTTCAAGTCCTAATGCGCCGCCGCCGCAACACCTGCTTCAGAGCAGCAGCTCAGACTGAGACTGTGACTGAAATCGACCATGCAGCTCATGACGTTTGAATCCCCAAAAGACTTATTTTGTGGATGTTCCATGTTTGTATTTCCTAAAGTCCTCACATTATTTGCACATTGAAGCATTATGAGAAATGTGGTTTTCTTACTCTTTAGTTTAACCGGCGGGCAGAACGTGGGATCGTACCCTCCCATGAGTCATTGCTCAAGGAAACATATCTCTAATCTGTGTTCAGTCCAAAGTGTCCGTCTCGCTTTTTCTTACAGTTTTTTTTTTTTCCAAAGCAAAGAATGTGTGGCACTCAGCCGCGTGCAGTCACGTCAAACTCGACTCCTCACCCTCAGATCTGCCTGTAAACTGTAGCTGGCACTCCGTGCTGCTGAGCATCTCTCTCTACAACTGCTGCAAGCGACTACATATCTTAGTAACACAGAGGACAGACACGTGCTGAGCCTCGCCACGGGAGCGACAGGGTGAGCGAACCAGGTGCCAAATAACGGGCCGTGCCCTGATGCTTCTCACCCGTTTTTTCTCCCCCTCCCCCCGGACTGTGCTGGGCGAGTGCGTGGCTGTTGATTCATCAGCGTGTTTTATCAGAAAAGCACTTTGTTCACACTGTGTTAACACACCAGTGCTCATAAAAACACTGCAAACTATGACCAGTGAAGGTGGCTGCGCGTACTGATTGTCGAACGGTTAACTGATGGAGTTTTAAAGGCCACTAACTCGATTAAAGTTAGTCAGAAAAAGTAGATTACAGATCACTGAGCTTGTGTTTTCTTTCCACGTTACACTCAATCTCACTCAGCCAGCAAACGAGCAGAAGCTCCGCCGTTGTAATTCGAGGATATTGGTGATTGATGATGAAGTTGATGCATTATTAATCCTATTATATTCACTTATTTTGTTACATAAGCGCTTATTGTAACGCATTAAACATTAATGGTCAGGCCGAGTCCGTCGTCACGGCGGCGGCTGACCTCCGCCGTCACCTCTGTCCCGTCTCGGCACTTTAGTGGAGACAAAAGACAAAAAAACTGGTGCTAACTCACTCAACCATCTTCCCTTAGTTTCCAGCTGATCTGTGGATGTGAAACTCTGAATGTCTTTTATTTTTTTGTTGTCGTGAATCGTTGCGAGTGGACTGAAGTGTCTTAACGCGTTGTAGTTGATTTTTTTTCTCTCATGTAAGAGTAATGTAATGAACTAACTATTCAAAGATAAAGCGACGAGTTTACTGACACCTGTGGTATAGAAAGTATATAGAAATTATGACTTGCTAATGTACATTTGCATATATTGATCCATATGAGATGTTTATATCTATATTTTTTTCCATTTGATTTAAATCGTGTAATATCAGATTATTGAAATGTCCCTCGGATTGACTTAGTTCTGATTACAGAATCATGTTTTCCTGTCAAGTGATTTAAAATGTGTTTAATCGACATTAAGTTTGTTTAAACTATCTGTCCCTCTCGAACCAGAGCATGACAAGAACCCATATGATGCTGGTCGTGTTATTTCTCAATCTTCTCCACTTCTGAAACTCAATTTTTCTGGTTTCTTTGCCCCTAATCCCGCTCATTTCAGAACAATCCAGCTCTAACTGTCCCCACACAAAGTCAACATTGCTGCTATTACAGTGAAGATGCTCCCTGCGGTCATGAAGAGTAGCGGAGCAGGTTGCACTTTTCCTTCAGAGGGTGTAATCGTGTGCAAGGTTCGGTCTTTGTATCTGGGAATGTTGAACTTTTTATTTTGGTAATTAAAGATTTTAATTAAAGTCTGTTTTTGTACACACGTGCATCACAAGTGGCGTCGCTGTATTATCTTGGAGAAAGCGTTTATAATGTTTATAAATTAGCACTAAAATGAAACCTGCAGCTGAGGCTGATGAGTGATACTGCTTTTCAAAGGGATCCAGTCAGGTATTTTCTCAAGAGAAACTGTGACCTGAAGATGGCGCTGTGCTAAAAGTTCACCTAACTGATCAGCAAAGTTGTAACAGTTCTTTCTCTGGGAGACTTGGTTAAATGTGTTGTTTTTAATTGCAGTCCATGCAGGAGGACGTAGAGACATTTCGAGGTCTCGCAGCTTTTTACACGACAGATTCAAGGACTTTTCAGACTCTCCAGACCTTCTTCAACAGATCGACATGGCAGTTTTGAAAGCTGGATCAAGAATAATTACTGCTTCAACACAGAAAAATGTTCAATGATCACCAGCAGGCTTAAAAAAGTGTGAACACTTGTCAACTGTGCTGTGTAATTCTTGCACAAAATATGTGAATTCAAGCAGTTTTAATGACCCGTATATATTTTCAAAACCTTATAAGACCCTTTTTCTTATTAAATTCACTAAATTGAGCAGATTTTAAAAATCCTGCTATATATATTTATGTGTTTCCTGCCCACAATTTATAGATTAAGGTCTCTTAAACTGACTGATAAGATTCTGCCCCGGGGTCGCCTCTCTGATATGAATCTTGTTTTTAGATGTTTAATCACAGGAAGTGAATGAAACCAGTGATCAAAATAGTCAAGTAACCTTTCTTTTTTTTTTTACTCATCTATGGAAATAAAGGGAATGCAAATTGCTCCCCTTATTGCTGAGGACACATGGACGACCGCTTTATGCTGCAAAACCTGTTTGAATTACAGTTTATACATTTATTCATCAGGATACTGGAGAATTATCTTTTATGTTTAATCATTTTTAATTCAATGTTTGGACAACTAGAGGGAGCCTGGGATCCAAGAGCTTCATTTACGACAACCGCTGCATTGTTAGTTGTGTTTATGGCATCCAAAGCACTTGAAATCTCGACCTCAAAGTCACCAGAGTTTGTTGGATTTATCCTCTGGGGATTCTTAATGTCTGTACAAACTGCCATCAAGTTCTTCTTTAGGTATTTCCTTCTAAACTGAGCAACACTGTTTCCTCAGTCGTTGCTGCTATAACTCACTCGTGTCTTCTGCAAATGCAGTTTGTGATGAAGTGCAACAAGCAGAAGAAAAATGAAAGATGGAAAAACTTTTCCATCTGACTTCTGCTTCAAAGAGCAAGTCGACCTCACTTCTTTTCTTTTTCATCACAACCAGCAACGAAAAACACGACTCAGAGATGCTACAAATGAATTTCTTTTTAATGCATATTAGCACTTAAGTTTTTGGATTTTTACAAATATAAACATTATCACATTCACCCTGAGGTGAGATATTACAGCACAACACACCCCGAAATACACACAACACCTACTGCATGATCATTTTTAACAAATGCATCATACACACGAGTTATTATTCAAACATACGCAAAGTTATTTTTGCAAAAAATCTTTACTTAATTGTTCATTTAAAACCTGTACGGAGAGCCAGATGTGCGAGGTTCAGGCGAGCTGGCAGTCACACTTCTGACTGTCAACTTCCTGCCGAAAGGCGTCAAAACCACACAAACTGGATGCTGCAACTGGCTCAAACCCACCCATGATAAATTATTTGCAAGCATTAATTTGCCCCCCGCCATGTCAAGTTACTGAATAAACAAATAAATACAAACTGTAATTAAAAAAAACAGACAAAACAAAACAATAAATTAATGTTGAAATGTTGGCAAAAACCCCGTCAAACACAACAATCAACAGTTTAAAAAAGTCTTAAGGTGAGTGAAGACAGAGGGGAGTAACAGGAAACTGAAACTGAAATACATTCTAAATACTCTGGAAATCTTTATGATAGTTTAGTCAGATATTTATTATTGTACATGTTATTTTGTTGTGTCTGATAGTGAAGTTATAATAAAGTTGAATACAGGTTTTGGCACATAGAGGACATTTTTTTGTATGAAGGCAGTCG
>JAPZDY010000022.1:26613414-26630257 GCA_029783645.1 Ctenochaetus hawaiiensis | reverse complement strand
ATTAACATCAGTCTGTGATTCAGATATTTTTAGGCCAGCAGAGAAGGCCTTGAAGGCCCTGACGGCCCGCCACTGATTAAAACGAGTAAACAGGATGTGAGCTGCAAAATGATGCTGAAGCAAAGCTGCAGTTCCTTAAATGGCCACTTGAGGCTCCAAAGGCCAAATTTACTGTACTACCTACAAATAATTCTGTAAACATACACATATATATTTAATTCAGATAAATCAGTAGCTTTGTTTATTCATACACGTTTCTGCACATCATATTTTGGATTTTAAATCCTTAATTGCCTCCTACTGACTAAAATCCTCACAGAGAGAAATGATGAGTTTAAATCCATGCAGCCTCGTCACAGGACCGGCTCGGCTCGCAGCGAAGGTTTCTACAGAATCAGCAGGAAAGATAAACTGAAATACCTCAACAACACGAAGCTGAGCTCTGATCTGCCGTCTACGAGCTCTCAGGTATTAAATAAAGACTTTGAGGTTGATCTCAGTTTGTTCCCTTCATGTTGCTTTATGTCAATGTTTATCTCAGCAGGGAATGTGCAAACCTGCCCAACAGCTGACGTCACTGCGTGCTGGATCTGACTTCAGGTCCGAACAGCGCCGCCTGCTGTCCTCTTTCAGCTGTGACAGCGACCTGGTCAAGTTCAACCAGCTCAAGGTAAGAGAGGAGTAAGATAAATACACTCTTAGACACTGAGAAGACTTCAGTTTATACATGTCATATGTTTCAATATTTAAACTCTTTATAATTTTCTTAAATCAGTTCAGAAAGAAGAGGATTCGTTTCAGCCGGAGTCACATTCACGACTGGGGCCTGTTTGCAATGGAGCCTATTGCAGCAGATGAGATGGTGATTGAGTATGTGGGTCAAATCATCAGACAGGTGAGAACAACACAAACTTATCAGACATCTACCATACTCAACAAATGTTTAATATGCAACAGTTTTGCATTAAAATGTCTTAAAAAAATCAAGATCTTTTCTATGCTTTGCTTAGTCGTATATTTGCATTATCCCAAATGTTACCTACATTCCTTGAATTCATAGAAATTTGTAATTTTATTCCAGATATTAGCATTTTATTTGGTCACCTGTCAGTGTCAAATCCTCTTTGCCCCCTGTAGAACACTGTACCTGAACTACTTTACTACTTTAAACTACACAACTTTACAGAGAACAAAGAAGAAGACAGTGGATGATATTTCAGAGGGTGAGGAGGAGAGTTGACTGAACCTAAAGTAAATAAACTTTTATGTAATATCACATCTGTAAACATTTTTTCTGCAGATGTGGCTGTTTAAAAAGGAAGACAACAACTCTAAAGTTCTGATGAAACTCCATCATGAAACTGCATGTTTAGTTTTCATTGTTTTCATTGAAAAACCTCAAGCTGCAGAAAATAACCTCCTGTGCGTTTAAACAAGCTGTTTTTTTCTCAGCCGTTTCCCTCTGGACCCTCTGGTTGTTCTTGGTGCTTTCCAGCTGTGTGAACAGTGACGGTGACAAACAACAGTCTCATGACTCTGTTTCCTTTCTTTTTTTAGGTCATCGCTGACATGAGGGAGCAGAGGTACGAGGATGAGGGCATCGGGAGCAGCTATTTGTTCCGGGTGGATCAGGACACCATCATCGACGCCACAAAAAGCGGAAACTTGGCCAGATTTATCAACCACAGCTGCAGTGTGAGTACGAGCCGGCGGTGCTGCGGTCCTTAATGCAAAATATGTCAACTCACCGTTTTAACTTGTGGGTGTTTTTGTCTCGCAGCCGAACTGCTACGCAAAGATCATCACTGTGGAGTCTCAGAAGAAGATAGTGATCTACTCGCGTCAGCCGATAAGCGTCAACGAAGAGATCACATACGACTACAAGTTTCCCATCGAGGACACTAAGATTCCTTGTTTGTGTGGAGCCGACGGCTGCCGAGGCTCCTTGAACTGATTTGTGACGAAGAGTCGAGATGATGTCAAGAGCCAAAGCTTCTGGAGGTGCTGAACTATACAAACAGGCCCTGAAGATGCGTCAGAAATGTCCTTTAATGCAATTATGTACAGTTAAAAACCGTCTGGAGGCCATGAAGGAGCTCATGAACGCACCACAGACAAGTGGTGGTGCTGCTTAGCTGATGCAAATGCTCAGTGGATAGTGGAATGAAAATGGACCTTCTGCAAAAACTGATGTAGAAAAATCCTCATTTTCAAATGAAACATGATAAAACATTTGGTTGTACACTACAGTTTTTAATGGCAGCTACTGCAATAATTGTCTTTGTACATATGAAGGGAAAAACAGGCTCTTTAAACGTGCAGAAACACATTTAATTCAAATCAAACATCTGTTGTCATTGTCCAAATGATGAGATTTGTACAGGTAAATGTTTTCATTTATGAGAGCTTCAATGTCGTCTCGCTTGAGTCAAGCTTGTATCAGTAATTTTAACTTTTTTAATCAACATTTTGTAAATAAAAGTATTGTATTATGAATGTTAAGTTTGGATTCACTATTTATAATAAAAACTCTTATTGCGATCTTCTCTGAACAAAAAAAAAAATCAAATAATAACAGCTTTAATAAACATGCTTGATAAATTCTTTTATACCTCAGAATATCAGATCATTGATGTGACATGTAATGCTTTTGATATTGTTAGGAAATGAGCAGGGTGTGAACTAAATCAATCAATATTTAACTGTTAATCAGTTATCACACTTGGATCACATTTCCGCTGAGACTCCGTTGGGCGTCAGGATCGTCAGGTTTCCTCTCGCGTGCTGATCGGCCTCGATGGCTTCGAACAGAGACTTGAAGTTTCCTGCACCAAAACCCTGAGGAGAAACCAGGTGTTTGAGTTAAAGATTATCCAGCAAACTGCATCCTGTTTCCAGCAAAGTCCTGACAAAGAGAATAATAATATTCTGTATGTTTGTTCTGTTAAAGTCGTCGGTGGCGCCCCCACCTGGTGGTTACGTCTCTGAATGACCTCCAAGAACACAGTGGGACGATCCTGAACCGGCTTGGTGAAGATCTGAAGCAAGTAGCCGTTGTCGTCGTAGTCGACCAAGATCTTCAGCTCCTGGATTTCAGTAAAAGCAGAACAAAACATTTGTCTGCTGTCATGATTTTCTTCTTTAAGGAAACAATGAGCTCAGAAGGTGATCAACGCATATCAAATTGTCTTAAACCAAACATTAGTTAAACTTTGATCTCGTATCTGACCTGCAGAACATCCAGGTCCTCTGAGATTTGGACCTTCGAGTGTTTGAGATTCTCCCTCAGCTGCTGGTAGTAGGTGTCCGGCACCGTCATGAACTCCATCCCACGCTCCTTCAGGTTACGGATCTGCAGACACAGGGATGCATCAGAGTGTTATAGCTGCTCCTTTTTCAATGCATCTACATGCAAAGTCAATCAGACTCTGTAGACTTACTGCAGTGATGATATCTGATGTGTTCATGGCTATGTGCTGCACCCCTGGACCTCCGTAGTACTCCACGTACTCCTGGAAGTCAAAATGTGGGGTAAAGATGCTGATTATCTGACCATTGTTATACAAATTCATCATTTCTAATCCACTTATTTGTGCTTGAAGGTGTGCAAACACACCTGGATCTGAGACTTTCTCTTCCCCATAGCCGGCTCGTTGATGGGCATCTTCACAGTCTCCTCGTAGTTTGCAACCACGATGGAGCGCAAGGCACTGAACTCCGTCTGGAGCTGCTTGTCGTCCACCGACCAGAAGCGATGAAAGAGCAGGTTTTTTTGATACCTGTTGGATCATGAACCAGAGATCCAGAGATATTGTAGTATTAAGACACCTGAAGTCATTTTAAACGCTCAGTGTTTGTGTTTTTAACAGCACAAGTTCTCTAATAGTTGTTTACATTCGTCCCTGAGCTGATGCATCAATGTAAAGAATTGTGGTCTTCTAAACATCTTGAGTGACGTTTTGAGTTATGAGCTCCATGAGGTTCTTCACATCTAAAAAACCTCCAGCCTTGTGTTACAACCCCTCTCTCCCAGGATCAACCAATCAGCTCGCTCATTTACAGAACTGCCTTTCCCTCCTTTTCATGCTTGTGTGATGGGAGCATAAGAGGATCCAGATGTGGAGAACCACTGGCGACCCCATTAAGAAAACGCAAAGTCATGCTGATGCCTGACTTGTGTGAAAGCAGCAGTTATGCAACAATCAGATGCCCTTTGACTCCTCCTCTCCTCCACCCGGCTGCCTTACAGGTCACATGACAACACAGAGGCACGAACAGCACCTGAATGCATCTAAAATCTTCACATGAAAACAGATGAGTCCATTACCAGTCCACCACTGGAACCATCTCGTTGTCCGGCTGGTTTCCCACAACGTGATCGATGAAGTCCAGCTTTCCGCTCGGTCTGCATGGAAGAAAGGAAGCAAAGTCACACAGATACTCAACGGATCAGCTGTTATTCTGATTATTTTATCACCTTTAAACATTATAACAACTCATTCACACTCACAGTTTGGCTAACAAAGGGTCTGTAAACAGAGGAGGGTGGAAGCCCGGCAGGAACAAGCCGCTGTATCCGGTCCTCTCCACAAATGTGTGTGTGGTGTCACCGTACTGCAGCAAACAAACAAACAAACAAACAAACAAACAAACAAACAAACAGGTTTACAGTCCTGACTTTTCATTACATGCCTGTCTAATTTGAATTCATTCATGCTTGACTCCTCTCACCGTTTGAAGCACAGCCAGTCTGACTCGGCCATGCTTGTCCTGCAGAGTGTATGGCTCCTTTATTATAACTGCACCTCGCTCTCTGGCTTTCTGTGAGGAGGAACATGAACGCATCATGTCATAGCTTTTATTACAGGCACTTAAACATAACCTCTTAAGTGGACAGTGTGTTGGAAAATAGCTGAGAATGTGACTCTGAGTTAAAAACAGTATTATTTACCTGCACCAGGGAGTCACAGTCCTGCACCGTGAAGGCGACGTCCTTCACTCCGTCTCCATGTTTCACCAAATGATCCCCCATCTCTGAGGGAAGATGAAAATGTTCTCTTTAACTCAGACTCAAACATTTTGTTAATGTTCATGTGCACTATCAGTTTTGTTTTGTTTTTTAAGTAAGAAACTGATTTCTTTTGAATCTATTTGAATAAAAGTTTGGCATTATTTCTGTTATTTACTCTCATCTGGAGATAACTGGAAATGTTTTACACATTTCTTTCTTGTTCAGTGTTTTTTTATTGATAATAAAGGTAAAATTACTGACTTTAGTGTTTTGCCAGGAGCTTATTTTGGACATAATGTTGTAAAATATTTACTTAGACTCTGTAAACCTCAAAAGGCTTTAAGTCATTTTTAAAGCAATATTGGTTTAAGCAAATAAGTGAGGGGGAAAATTCATGTAACATGTAAGTTTAATTAATAAAAAAACCCAAAAAATGTGCAAAAATAAAAGATAATAGGTTTTATTTTCCTGAAAAGAAGTTCTACTATTTAATTTTTTCTGGGAATTTGAGATAAATTCTTGTTTCTGCTGAACCTAAATATTAGTTTTCTTTTCTAACAGTGACATGCAACATTTAAAAAATAAACCCTTAAAAAAGTCCTTCACGATGTGGAGATTATTCATCTTAATAATCGGTGCTGTACCTTTGTTTCCAGGATTAAGTGCCGATGTGAAAACATAAATAATCTGTGAAAAACAAAGTAAGAAAAAACATCATTACTTTCTAATTTACTCACAACAAAGCAGCATTTTTAGGTCCAATATTTAGTGAAAGTTTGTCAGTTTTGCTGCACAAACATTATGGCAGTTTGTCTCAGTGTTTGTTGTGTGTTTTTCTTTCAGGTTTTGCAGAGTTTTCTCACCTTTCCTTGTCTGACTGCGTGCGACACCACGTCTCTGCTTCCCGTCTCCAAACCCTGATAGGCCAAAGGCTCAAATCCCAGCTTGTTGCAGTAAAACGATGCAGCCTGTTGAAGAAAATCATTTAAAATTCTCTTTTTAATGTTGCAGTGAAGTGAAACTGGGCACTAATGAAGCAGGTTGGCCATAAATGTCCTAATAGCGCCATCTCCTGGTGACTGGTGAGGGTGAACTCAGACTGTTCTGAGTGTCAAACTGGTATCATCTGAGATTTTTCACACTGTGCCCCCCCCACCCCCCCACCCCTCCAGACGACCAATAGCCTCGCTTTGTTTGTCATCTGACCCTCCATCTGTGAGACTAATTGATTAGAAAAAACTTAATTTACCCCAAAAAAGTGAAGCAGTTATGAGTTCACGTACCTGTTTGGCATTTCCGACCCAGAATGTCAAGTGATCGAAGCAGAGAAACCTGCCCTGCTCGTGCTGAAGACACAAAGAAACAACAATTCAACACAGAAATCACTGGATGAAGGTTAGTTTATAGCTTTTATGTTATTAAACCAACACTAATTTTAAGTGTCTATAGGAGGAGAAAGTCTGTTTCCTTTACAAACACCAGGGTTGTTTTCATAAAACTAAAGCTAAAATGAAATTTAACAATGACAAAAAGGAAACCAGTTAAGAAAAAACATTCAAATTTGAGCTCAGATGATGTTACTTGATTACAAAACTAAAACAAAAAGAGTAAAATTAAACAGAAATTTCATTAATAATTTGTTCTAGTCAGAGCTATGGTTCAAAATAGCTAATTTAGACACTTTCTGTACAATATTTGGTCTATATTCTTACACACTTCTGTCACTTTAAGCATGACTGACAAAAACACACTTAAAACACTGTGAGACTGAAACTAAACACATAAAAAATGGCACTAAAATAAAAGCGGGTGTGCTTTTAAAACTTCAATAAAACTTCTCAGACATCTGAAAGTTTAAACTTAAACAGAATTTAAAAAAACTAATTTTAAAATCATATTAAATGTAGCTTGAATGGACTTTAGCTAATGTTGGTTTAGTGACATTAAAAACTGGTTGAAGTACTTTCGCAGTAACTCTTCATGCAACTTTTATCTTCTTCACCAGAATAATGAATCACCTCGACTCAGAAGCACAACAGCTTCACTTGTTACTCACCTTTTCTCCTTTATCTGTGTAAGTTGTCTGTAATAAAAAAAAGCATAAATTAACTCATTATATTACAAAAGTAAAACGACAGATGCTGAAGTTTTTTAAGTTTTTCTGTGCAAACAAAAAAAGTTTTTTCTGTTAAAAGTAAGAATGAGAGGAGACTCACCATCCTGCCGGCGCTGATCCAACTGTTTGAACATCTACAGTGAAACTTCTGAATTTAAGAAGCTGAGAGGAAAGTTTCCAGATCCACACCCACTGCTGAGGTGGAGGAGGTGGAGGAGGTGGAGGAGGAGGAGCTGATGCTTAATGTACTTTTGCTGTTACACAAGAATTACAAAGAAAAAAAGACATGTCAACACTCACAGGTCTGCTCACACATCATCACCATCACGTCATTTACTGCCAACTGTGACGCCAACATGAGATCGATGCTGAGACTTTTATTTTGTAAATTAAAAAATCTGAATTATTGAGATCTTTTTTATGGCTCATCTGCTTCATTAGCTTACACATAATCAGATTTAAATGAAATAAAACCTCATTTTCATTTAAAAAAAATGTTTGTTCACACAAGTTTAGAGTCACAGACACTTATTCCTTGAAGCAGGCGTACATGTGTTAGTGTTTAGTGCAGAGAGGAGGCTCGCTCATGCTGCACTCTTATTGGCTCACAGCCGTCGAGCCGAGCGAGACCTCATGTGCCTGAAAAGACCTCAATCCCATCGATTCCCCCTCCCAAAAATATTCCAATCATTCTGATTATTCCAGTTAAAAGGCTAAAAAAAGAAGAGGAGGCTCAGCTTTTGTGTGACATTTTTGTAAAAACGACATGTATGTGAATCATGTTGATTCCTCAGTTTATTGTTGTCTGTTTTTTGTTTTTTGCAAGTTGATTTAATGTGTTTCAGCTGGTGCACAAATTGTTCAATGTCGTCTTAAAACCAACAGAGCAGCATCTGAAAAATGTTCAAAGTTCACTAGTTAAAACTAATTAGACTGGTACAAGTCTTTTTAGATATACAAGAGAAAAAAAGGAATAAATATGGAGAATTTCAGCTTCAAAATAGGATGCACCTTTCTACAGACAGTGCATTGTAAAGATAAAACCTGCTGCAGCTTCTGACTGCAGTTATTTAGTCACATATGTTTCAACTAGTTTAAACCAGTTTAGTTTACTTATGATAAAACTATAATGAGAGATCAAATATAAAAAGCTCTGTTTGTGTAACACCAGTATTTAAGTAAAGCCCTGCATCCTGAAGAGTTACTAAGAAGTTCTTTATGATTTTGATCTGTGGTGAAAGAGTTTTTAGTAAGAAATTCACAACCAGAGAAAACAGGAGTCTCAAAAACATGTTTTTTTATCAGATATATTAATATTTACATCTGTCTCATATTCTGTAGCATCAGTGATGCTGATGTTTAACTCCAGCTGACTCATAACTGCTCTCACAAAATATTTTTTACATATTTACAAAACATTTTGATCTCTTGAAAACTAAAAAATGGTGTTAAAATTAATTTGAACCTGTAGAGAAGCTTCAAATATATAAAAAATACGGTAAGTAATGGTAAAGCATCATGAAATAAATAGAAATTGTCCTCAGTTTTGTTTTTCTGTACAAAAAAGAGAAACTAATGAGTGAGTTTTTAATAATTAATGAGTCGTTGCTAGTCGCTCCTATCTACAATAACGTCATCAAAACAGAATCATCAGACATTAATTAAGGATTTATTAATGATTAATAAGATTTTAATAAGGAATCAGTCATTTCTTAGCAACGACTCACAGAACAAATGTAATTAAAGGTTCGTTCTCACTGTGTTGCAGCAGCTCTACGTTCTAGTATCACCATTGGGAACCTGAAGACCCCCCACCCCCCCACCCCAGTGCTGCGACGGTCCCTGAGGATCTTTTTGTTTTTCTTGCTGTTACCAGGACAGTCGCTGTCGTCAGGTGACGCAACAGCACACATGCAGACAGAACACAACGTGCAGCGTTACACGATTTAAACTCACGACATGTGGGACTTCAGAACGTAAATAAACCAGAGTTATGATGATTTGCTGAACATTTTGTGATCACTTTGCCTTCCTCATTGATTCTCTGTAATTATTCTGAATTATTCTCATCCTGAAGTTCAAACAAGTCGGGAACGAGGCGACAAAAGACTGGGAAAGCTGCAAAAACACCTGTTTGAAGCATTCAACAGGTAAACAGGTTAAACTGGAGCAGATGAAAGTATCATTACTGGGTATAAAAGGGGCATTTAATCAGTCGTTTACAAGCAGAAAAGGGTCAAGATTCACCACTTAATACATGATTGTATAAAAGATGCTACCACAGGGGTTCAGGAACACTTTGTTTGTTTGCAAATGGTTCACATTTTTTGATTTTGTGTTGCAGAAAACAGCAGCTGTCAGCTCATTTAAAAGTCTGGAACAGAGGTGCACTAAGACTTAACTTGAACTTTTGAAGAGAAGAAACAATTAATCCAGAGTTTTTTGAAAATGCTGGATGTTGGTGGGTTTAATATTTTATCTGGTTTAATTTGCTGTTTTCTCCCCACAGTGTTTTTAACCGTTATCTCATTATACTGGATCGTAAGGGCCTGAATCCCCTGATGCTCAGGACCTCCAGAGACAAACACCTCAGTCAATTACTCCTTCCCACGCCAGCACTCCTCACATTAGTGTAGTAACTCATTATACAGGAGCAGCAAGAGCTGTTTGGACAAGAAATACAAAAATGACTGAATTATCAGCTGAAATGAATCCACAAATACTGGTGAACGGTGAACAGCAGGAGCAGCAGCAGGAGGATGCAGCTGCAGCAGAAGAGCAGATCTCCTCCGTCAGTCTGGATGAAGAAAGTTTAGAAGACAACGTGGTTGCAGAGAAGGAGAAGCATGCAAAGATGCAGTCTGTTTTCCAGCAGGTACGTCACCAGATCAGATCACAAGTGGTCAAAAAAAACAGCATATTGGAGCTGATGAAACTTGTCAAAGATATGGAGACTGCACACGTGAACGGTGAACCTGAGGGTGAGGAGGTCAGCAGTGAGGAGAAGAAAGACGACAGCAAAGATGAGAAGGATCTAAAGCAGGAGGAGCTGTGTGCAATGTTTGAAAAGAAGCTGGAGGATTGTAAAAAGGCCTTGAGGGCTGAGTTTGACCTGCAGATTTCTCAGGCGCGTGCAGAAATGAGGGCCTACACCGACCAGGCTCTGAGCGACTGGAAGAGCAAGACGCAAACCTGCAATCTGCAACCTAAAGAGCAACATGAGAGCAAAAACCCGGACAAGAAGCAGAAACCCTCAGCGCCTCCTTCACTGGTGTCCAGGAGGGGAAGAGTCCTGACTCGGACCATGACCACCATCATCCCCAAGACCTGCGCCCCCGTCATCGTCGGCCCACGCGCCAAATCAGAGACGCTGAGCTCCTCCAAGGCTGAAAGTTCTCGACTTCTCCAGAGAGATGTGATGCTTCACCTGTCAGGCAACAAAGCCTGCCAGTGCTGCAAGCCG
This sequence comes from Ctenochaetus hawaiiensis, assembly GCA_029783645.1. Classification (NCBI taxonomy): domain Eukaryota; kingdom Metazoa; phylum Chordata; class Actinopteri; order Acanthuriformes; family Acanthuridae; genus Ctenochaetus; species Ctenochaetus hawaiiensis. The sequence continues at coordinate 26,619,667 of JAPZDY010000022.1, read as the reverse complement.
CTGCTCCCCCCTGCCTGCCCCCCCCTGCATCAACGCAAAAAACCTGCAGGGGCAAAAACTAAAACAGGGCAGTGACTCAAGCTGATGCTGCTGTGACTGTCATGTGACCATCACAGGCATATTTCCAGCTTTTTGTAGAAAAATAGAAAGTTATAAAGTTGCATTTATGATGCTTAAATAATAAAGGAAGTTGTGAGAGTCTGAAAAAAAGTTTCCTATTCAATTCAATTCAGTTCATGTTCAGTTTTTGTGTCATTATTTTCTTGCTTAAATGTGTTAAACGCCACAAAATGCAACCAGTAACCGTTGCAATTAAATATTTATTATAATATCTTAACAAATAGAAAGTATCTAATAAAAATTTTATAATACACTGTGACAGTAATAAAACATATTACCTGAGGAGGCTTTTTGGGGGGTAATTTTACAATCTGACCAACAGATGGCAGCATTTCATTTATATGGAATCCCATTAGGACAAATGAAACTTCTGTGTCACCTTCCCTGCAGAAAGTGATGAAGCATTTTCAGAACTGATGAATTATTGAAGCTTGAACAAGACTAAGCTATTTTTCAATTATTGTTGCGTCTTTTGCAGCATTTATTTTAAAAAAATATGGAAAAAAGTTTATTAACGAGTCTGAGAAATGATGGAAAAGTTCATGTAATTGAACAAAAAGAATAATTTCTGAATTGTGACGGAGGCAGTGCAGAGTTTCTGACAGAGAGGTCAACTTTTTGAAGCTAAAAACCAGCTTGAAGCTCAAGTTTCCTCCTCCTCTGTAGTTTTACAGTCAGCTGCTGCTCCCTGGTGGTCAAACAGCAGATTGCTGCTCCACTGCAACCAGCAGAAAAGATGTCTAGCTTCTCTGTAAATAATGAAAAGCAACGTGCAAAGTGTGAACAGTTTTACTCCATTTCTACTTTGATCTGCTCTCCTGAAGATGCATTCAAGATTTATATTTGTTTGAGTAAATTACTAAATATTCTGGGACCATTATGCTAATTCTATAAAACAGTGGTATCGAGGGATTTTGTATCTTAAATACCTTAATAAGCACATCATATTAAGAAAGATTAAACTAAATGTTTTGTTTTCCTGCAAAAATGTCGTCACTTTCAGGCTCCTGATGAGGGTCAGGGGTTAAAAACACACACCGGCAGCTTTTTCAAACTGACATCCTGCCATTTTCAGCTCAAAAAAGCAAATGCACTCTGATTATGAGGGGTCACGCCCCCTTGGTTCAGGTGTAACTCAGGTGTAACTGATCTGAGCCCTGCTGTTCACCTCAGATTTTTCCTTGTGGAGACCTGAGCACCTGAGTGCCTCCAGCAGCTGAACTGGCACCGGGACCAAACCAGTGACAGGAGATGCATTTAGCCCTGAAGCAGCCCACAGGAGCCGTGTGCCTCGACGCCGGCCCTTCACAATGGACGGGATAGAGAAGGATGTGAAGAGGATCTTTGTGTCTAAGGGGACGACGAGCCCTGAGCGACCATATCCGGAGGGGACGAGAGCCCAGCACATTCAGGTCTGGCCAAGCCACGCCGTCCTCGGAAGCAGCGATACTCAGCAGCAGCAGCAGCGGGGCTCATTGCTATGCAGCCATGTCAGGAGTTTTCCTTCAAATATTCAGACTTGTGGACAGATTATGAGCCACAAGTTACAAGTTTAACCCCAGAATCTTCTCATATATTTGCTCAGCTGACTGAAATCCTCTCACTCGCCTGCTCGGATGTTTTTGTGACCCAGAACAACAGTGAACAACAGCGACTGGGAGGCGGTTTGATTTCCTAATCACCTCTTGAAATGTGCCACAAGATAACAACATTACCATTAAAAAACCAAAACACTGATCTCATGTAAATGCTGTGTTTTTCCAGGTCTGAACGGTTACAGCCAGAGGCCACTTCCAGGTCGAACTGAGCTGATGTACATGCTGATTCCTGAGACGTGGGAGCAATTTACAGTCATCACATGGGGGAGAAAAGTCGGGGCATGATTAGACATGTAATACCCGCTTATTTGTGAGGCCTTATCGATAAGAGTTGTGGTGATTTGGCTCCGTTTCCAAACTCTGTGGAGTTTCATTGATCATTATCAGCACAGATTCAAGCCAAGAGGAGAAAATGTGAGCAAAAAAGACGAGTTTAGGCTTTTTTTTATTAATAACAAACATATTTATCACCAGAGAAGCTGTTTGGATTGATGAGATGCTGAAGAACAACTGAACAGGAATGAAATTATAAAGATTTCTTACTCTTACTCAGTTTCTATGAGAGATATTTTGCATGTAGGAGCTGCAATAACAATAATAGTCATTACTGATTATTTTCTTAATTTATCATTTACTTTTATTAAAAATTAGAAGATGAAGTCTCTGCTCCGACTGCCAAAAACAGTTCAAAACTCAAAGATATTTAGCTCACTGTCTATAAAGACTAAGAAACAAGCAAATATTCACATTTGAGGGAATAAAATAAAATTATACAAACAACTGATGAATAAACAGAACTGTCACTGTTAAATTTTCTGATGAATCAAATGGTTTTTCTTGTGTTTTATTGTGATTATTGGATGATGAACCTTTTGTTTCTGTGCAGCTCTGTAACACGTTGGCTCATCTTAAAGTTTGAAATTCATAACAGGAAAGAAAACGAGTTTTATTTCACCATCTGGAGAGAAATAAAAGACAGAAATGCTTCATGTTTTAAGGTCTTTGCACTGAAAATGAGCAGTGAAACAGGAGGTTGGTGGCAGGAGATGGAGGTCAGTTTTGCAGAGGTTTGTTCGTCGGGTTGAACTTGTTTTGGCGGATCAGAAGCTCTGCTGTCTAGACTCTGAACTCAAGACCGAAGACTCAGACACTTTATGTTATTAACTGTACAGTTTGAGCCTTAATCCTCCGGACAGTTTGATGCAAATCTGTCAATCCAGAGCTTAAAGGACGGTTCCTTTACGCTAAATCCCACCTGTTCACTTATGGTCGTTTTTCTGCAGAGAAGAACTGGGTTTGTTCAGGAAACTAAAACTCTTTTCTGAAGTTTATGTTATGTGCTTAATGTTGTAAATTTAAAGTCAAAAGATAAATAATATCATCGCCAAAGGGCTGACAAAACATTCTGCAAATAATAATCTTGTTTTATTGTTTGTTTGACGAGTTTTAAGGCATGTTTTCTGTAGTTTTTGGGTTTTGAATCTTCATAGTTGGTTGAACTTCTCAATAAATGTTCCATCAAAATACATGTGATGTGAATGGGAGTGAATCTGTCTTCCATCACATAAAACTGGCAACAACACCTGTTAATGAATCAGCTGACCACAGTTTTAATCCTGACATGCAACTTTTGATTTAATCTCTGTCTGAAGCAATAATTTCACATTGTATGCAGCAAATGTTTATTGTTGATATTTTATTTGCTTTAATGAGTGAAGAAAGCAGAAGCAGAAAACCTGTATGACTCTGATTGGTGCACAAAGATGAGTGACATTACCTTCCTCCACTTAAGCCCCGCCCACTTCAGACAACTGAGTAATGCACAGAGAGAAAAAAAACATGAAAATCTTTGAGAATAATAATTAAAACTGTTCAAATTTTGGCAGAAAATGATGCACAAAAATGTTTTATTTGCACAAAAAGCTGCTTGAGTTAAAAAAAACTTTCAGGATCTTTAACAAAACTGGGAGGGAAACAAACAAACTGCATTTACCACACACACACTCCTGCTCACCTATCAAACCACCCACACACACACACACAGGAACACACACACACCCTCCCCCTTCTCTACAGATTCACAGGTAAGACAAACAGGGAGGGGGGGGGGACACCCAGAGCTTCTTTTGATCTTTTCAGACGGAGTTTTGGGCCTGATGTTAAGTGATGCTCTCACCCCCCCCACACACACACCTCCTCCTCCCCCCTCCTTTCTGTTAAACATGACTAATGGACAGACTGTGTGGATATTAACTTTCCCTAATTGCATCTTTTGTGATACGTTTCCCTGAGTTTATACCATTTGTTCTGAGGGTGATTATAAGAATGAGGAGCTGATTGTGTGTGTGTGTGTTTATGTGTGTGTTTCATTGTGTGTGTGTGTGTTTATGTGTGTGTTTCATTGTGTGTGTGTGTGTGTGTGTGTGTGTGTGTTATGGTCTTACAACAGGTGGACTAATGCCACAGAGAAAGTGGGGTTAGTGTTGACAACCTGTGGAATGTGTCCAGTCTCTGCTTACATGTGCATATGAACACACACTCTCTCTCACACACACACACACACACTCACACACACATTTGTTGCAGCCTGGGTGGGATTGAACAGCAGGCAGATCTGAGGAGCAGTGAGCAGTTGTGTTTTGGTTCAGTTGTCCCATTTGGGTGCAGCAGCTCGTCGACGCCGTGAACACCTGCGAGTCTGAAGCTTCAGTTCGGACTGAAGATGCTGAGTGAAGATGCTCCTGTGAGGTTAAAGGACAACTCTGGAGATGTTTATTATTTCGACTTTTATCAACAAATCTCAATAATTAAAACCAAACTGAATTTACTGGACATGTTTGTTCATTCAGGGCTTCTGTAGAAACAAATCAGACTTCATGTAGGAGGTGATGCTTCTTCTGTAGATACTTGAAGGTTCATTTCAAGGCAACGAAAACACCAAGATTCATTTTTTTCATGTTTCATATTCACAACTATGTTTTAATTTGTGCTTAAAGTTCCATTTCCACCAGTAGATTCACCTAAATCTTACACACCAGACCTGTATTTTGAAATTAAAACATCTTTTCCAAATAACTTCTGACGTTTAACAGACAAAACTGTTCAGCTGATTTCAGCTTCAAGAAAAGAATAAAAAACCTTTTTTCACTTTTGGAAAATTTCCGGAAACATCCCTCCATCATTCTCTTGTAGTTGAGTCAAAGCGACTGGTTTGTTTTTTATTAATTTTTTGAGATTCATCAAAGATTTGCAAACAATTGATTTTGTTTCCTGTTTGATCTCTTCTTCTTCTTCTTCTTCTTCTCTGTTTATCTCTGTCATAGTAGCAGAACCTACACTGCCACCTTCTGACAAAGTTTTGCTTCATGTCGCATAGTTTATTTACTCCAGATGAGTTCACATCTCATATCTCAAATGCTTGCTTCATATTTACTGTTTTTCAGCTTAGAAACAGATATTTCCTGTATGTCTGAAGCCTGATAGGCTGATATTTTATCCCTGAGTGCCACAGAGCTCCACTGTTGTGCAAAGAAACTACAAAACACATTAATCAAGTTTTTTCTTACCATGAATAAACACACTGTAGTTTATTTTCACTCAAAGCCACATTCACCTTCCTGCTGCTGTAAATACTCAAGAACATTCAATATGTTTTACTACACAGCCAAAAATAATCCTCGAAACTGCAGTTTTTACTCGTTACTCAAAATGTCACTTTATCATAACTGTGTGTGTCGCTGCAGTGGTACAACTATGCATCCTTTTCACATTATACACACCGATGTAGCTACTTTTCAATATATTTGTATTCTGTGCAGTGAGGTTTGCCTCAGATTAACTGGGTTATGAAGACATCAGATGGAGACTACGTGTAGCTGTCTACACCCTCCTGCCTCCTTATCTCACAGCTTCAGATGAACCCGTTCTGCTGTGTTTTCCAGTGTTAATAACAAAACTGACTGATCTAAAGTTCAACTGAACTCTGGATGTGCAAAAGTGTCTCCTCTGATCAAAAAACTTGATTTATTGTGAAACTTTCCTTTTGCTTCTTGTTACATTATAAGATATGAGCTGTTCTAGAAAAACTTTAAGCCTATTTATATATTTAAGATCAGTTCATCAGCTAAGTTTCAGGAGAGTCGGACAGGTTTTATTCTCATGTTTGCATTGTTTTAATAGTCTTATTTAAAAAAAGAGGTTATTAAGTTCTTATTTGATCTTCAACAGGATCTTCATTTTATAAAAGACGGTAAACAGACCTGCAGTCTGATGAGTAATAACTTAAAGAAGATGTAAATAAAACTCACTGATGTGATCATTTCACCTTTATAATCTGCAGTTTGTCGTGTTTTTAAGACTTTTTTTTTTTTTTATTCTGAGAAGCTGCTGGTCTGAACAACCAAAAACCAAATGATCAGGAACGTTCCTGCTCTTCTGTCCATCACGAGGAGAAAAACATTTTAAGGGTCCTGTGGATTAACACGGTCAAACTGCCTCTAAAAATACTTTGAAAACACTGTAAAGCCCAAACACAC
>JAPZDY010000022.1:26582239-26593961 GCA_029783645.1 Ctenochaetus hawaiiensis | reverse complement strand
GAACTCACGGGAGGCTGGCCAAAATTGCGGAAAAGTGGCAGTGATTGGACAAAATTGCAAGGTCGCGCAGAATTCACAGAGATTGATTGAATTCGCGTGAATTGTTGCGATCGCAACATCGCAAATTCCTGGAGGGACTGAATAATCTGCAACCTGTTTGGAAGGAAGTCACTGACACTCGCACATAGATCACAATTTTGACATTATCATATCAAAAGGCTGCACATCAGCCCTCAGATTCGTCCTCATCCTGCACATTAACTCCTCTCCTTCCCTCGGAGAGTTTCCACATATCTCTCATTCCCCACAGCTTCTATCTGACCTGGATTGTTGCAGGACAGACCAACCAAATTCCACAGTTAACCAGAGCCATGGGGGCAGAAAACCAGGGAGGTCTGTTGACTGTTTACCACGGAACATCTTATCAGACAAAATACCTCCAGCATGCAATTAGCCACCATGCTCGGCCATTTAAAGTTAATTCCCTGATAAAACAGCTCATGCATTCCACGATCCATGCAAAAGGTTGTGCAACTTTAAAGATAATAGGTCTATATCTGCTGTTAAATGGCTCAGAATCACAAAACAAAATCTGAAATTTGAGAAAAAGACTTTTCAGATTCTAATTAAAAGGTCAGACAGATTCGGTCCGGCAGCACAGAAAACCCTCAGCCCTCCTCTTATCCTTTGTTGCTCGGGCGTGGGTTGTCAGATCGCATGTGCTCCAGCTGTCGTACATTGTGTAAGAGGAGGGCATGTTCGGTAAAAACCTGCAGGAGCCAGCGGCGTGACCTGACGCTGGCCCCTGACCTCCACCCAATGGGAGTGAAGCTCAGCAGCGGGACGCCACGGCTGACATGACAGCTCCCGCTGGGAGGGGAACGGGCGAGGCAGAGCTCACCTCTAATCCCCAACAGATCGGGCCTCAGCTGGCTGGTAGCATGCCTGCAATGCTGCTCACATTCCTGCACATCCCGACGGAGCAGAAAACTCCGGCTACACCAGAAGAAGAACCTCGAACCGACACCGAAACTCATGAAACCAACGTGGAAAATGATGAGGGTCAATGTGGGCATTCAGATATTTGTTAACACTTTGTAGGTAAAACAGTCCTGTGTGCACATGTTTCCACATGCAGCTGCATGTTTCTGATAGCATGTCTCACACACACACACACACACACACAAGGCCAAAGATGTTGCCTTTGGGGCACAATGCGAGAGCAAATACTGCAAATCTCTGAAGAGCTGAAGAAACAAGGGGAAGGCATTCAGGGGCTCCCTGAAAGCAATTATCCTGGCATGCACACACACACACACACACACACACACACACACACACAAAGACCACGGTCAGTCGGTGCTGAACGGCTTGACTCCTCAGCTTCTGGCTCTCCAAACACACCCTCTTCCTGTTTTACTAAGGAGAAAATGGGAGCAGCAAAGAGAGGAAGAGATGAGAGACACATGAGGATGAAACATAAGAGACTGAAGAATCAAACTCGACAGAACAACAGAAAATAAGCCAGAAATGTGGATTATGTCTGATTTAAATCAGCTAAGATGATTATTAAATCATCAAAACATTAACTGAAAACTTAAAAAGAAATTTAGTATCATTTGCTGGAAAAAGAGAAGATAATAACCACTGAAAAGATCAAATTAATCATGTTTGAAACCACATGATCGCTTTTCCTTGCTGCATTTGATAATAACAGACTTTATTTGGGTTTTAAACTGTTGATTTGATTAGACACGACACTAAGCATATGCATTAAAATACAATATATTTCCCCTGCAGTGTCTTTTCTTAACAATCTTTTAAACATAAATATAAAAACCTGACATGCCTGTCAATACAAAGTGTCAACCAGGACTGAAAAACATGTATGTGGTGAATTTTTTTTTTAGATGTTGCAAAAATACTTCAAGGATAAGAGGAAGCAGAGGTGTATGTGAATCACTTATATAATGTGTGACACAATGCATGATGAGTGTATGAAACGGTCCCAGTTCACTCGAGCTGCAGGTCGGACGGTCGGCCTGTGTGGTTTTCCCACATAAAAGCAGAAAAACAAGAGGAAGCTGCCGGCTTTTATCCGCAGAGCATCAACTCAAACATCAAGTATCTGTGGGGGGAATTCAAACTGCGTCAACATGGAAAGCTCTGCAGGTCTGAGAGGGGATGCGGCGTGTGTTTTTCGGTGTGTCACAGTGTGGGAGGTGAAGCGAGGGACGCTTTAAAAAAGCCTTTCACACGACACGACGCTTCTCTCAGGAAAAACTCTGTTAGTTCCTCCTCTGGAAGACAACAGATGAGTCAGAGTGTGAATCTGAGGAGCCATATAGCGTCTTCCTGGACCTTGAGAAGAGTCACTACAGTTTTCACTCCTGTAAACTCCAAACAGAGGAATCAGAAAGCACGAGCGGCTCGACAGGTCGCTTCTGTCGGCACATTCGAGCAGATTCCCGCTTCCTACGACTTCCTGAGGGGCCCTGGCTCGTACGAGCGGGGCCGTGCAGCGTACAACCATTCATTATTACACTTTCAGCCGTTCTTATCTGCAGGCACGCCCACCAAACACACAGTATCAGCTTCCATATGATGAAATTCATGTGGACACTTCTCCTACAAACAGCCCTCTCGAGGCGTCCTGAAGGGAACGTAACAGAATCAGGAGGAATGCACGCAAGAATGCGGGAAATAACAGGACAATATCACAGTTTTATAACCTGGATCCTCTTAGTTTAATAAATGAATTCAGAAGCAGAAGCTGAGAGGAGAAGCCTGGTGCATAACTCAGCTTCTCCCCCGCTCGACTATCTGCATCCTGGGACGCTTTCACCTCCTCTCAGAGGTGCAGGAGGCCTCTCGCTCTGACCACCGCAGCCTCTCCCATGACATCAGAATGATATCTGGTCCACTGGGGGCTCCACCTCCACCTCTCCTCCCTTTGACCTGCACGCTTCACCCAGAGGTGGAACCACAGCTGGAGAACTTCCACTCCACCCGGACAAACCATGTTTCACAGCACGAACACACGTGTGCTGCAGCCGACCCCCGAATCCACCCGACCAACACCAGATTATTCAGACTAGAATGAGCTACTGCATCACTCACATTCTGGCCCGTTTGTGACGGCGAAACAAAGTGGTGACTGATGGGATTTTGCTCTGGAGGTCAAAGTTCATGTTGATGTGACTCTGAGTGGGATTCATAATAGTTAAAGGATATTAACTGTGGCCAATTTCTTAAATCCCTTCAAGTATCAGATAACATTCAGCTAAACGTTATTGCTTCTCTCTGTCTGCAGTTAATCTTCTGCAAGAAGGAACTCAGGTTATTAATAGAGACCAGAGGCTTATAGATCTCAGAGAAATGATCAATCTGTTGACCGTTTGTAAACCCTTCAATCAAAGTTTAGCAGTAATGACACGAAAAACTTTTTTAAACATAGAGAAGTGAATAAATTGAACTGTCTGCTCTAATATAAGCTGCAAATGTTAACATGCACACTTAACTAGCTTGCTAACTGTATTGGTACACTAACCCTCCTTGGTTCAGGAGGTGTTTGTATTTGCATGATGGCCTTGTGTATCATGTATCATCTGTTTTGAGTGTTGGAGGTGCAGATCATCAGAAAAACGAGTCATTTGCATGTTTGCAAGATGCAACATGCATGAATGAAAGGGACAGTGAAGGGAAATATTGGGATGTTAGCAGCGATGTGATGCTAGGAAGTAGAAAGTAGACTAACTTTGTATTTTCTATGATGGACGATAGAAAATACTGGTGGTGTTTGTCATGATCACCTTGTCACGTGGCAGAACAGGAGACACTTTCCATCGTCACAATGAGGTTAATTTAGGAGCTTTCATATCACCTGCTGTAACTTTTTCTTCTGTAATTCACAGAATAAATAAAACAGTAAACTCATAATCTGTCACCATGTTTATATCACCTCCACTAAGAAGATTTTTCCCTGAATGCTATTATATCATAACGCAGACTAACTTAATCGCTTTGTTCAATTTTCTTTTAGCTTTTAGGAAGTTTATATCATAGACAATTTCTGAGATAGAAGCTGGATTACTAAAGACACTGTAAGTCATCATCCAAGAGGTCATTTCTCATGAAACCTTCAAAGCAATTTTTAAGTGTTACATCGTGTGTGAGGCCATCAAATTAATATTTCAAGCCCTTTTTACAAGAAAAGATTTGCTAACTTCACTTAATGTCATTTTACCCAACAAAAAAGGTCGTCTGCTATAATTAAAAAGTCTACTTTTGTCTTCATTTGTGTCATCTTCTATTAAAAATTACAAAATTACTCCACTGTGAACTAAACTTTGTGCTGTTGGATCCTGACAGCTGAAATGAAGGTGGACAGCAAATTAGCAAATGGTCATTTCACGGTTAACTTTCCGGTATTTACAGCCCTCTTTTGAAAGCAGCTCTCTTCCATCAAAACTCTTTCAAACAGGTCATAATGGTTAGTTGTGCTTCATCTCAAAGAAACGTCTTTCTTCCAGAGTTTCTTCTCTCGTGGTTGGTGAGTTTTCTCTAAGATATAATTATTCACAGCAGGCTAAAGCTAAATCTTGGCCTGTTAGCTGCCTGTCACCTGTTGTTTCGGGTCCTTCTCTTCCTGTGCCGATGTCTTTGATCAATAATTCTGTGGCCACTCGGTTCCACCATCAACATGTGAGAGAAGGAGGCCCATTGTCATCTAATTACAGAGCTGCTCTCTCTGTAACCGAGTCAGTGCCTGGGTGAGTGTGATTAAAAGTCAGCCGGGGCTTTTTCAACTGGAACCAACAGCTTGGAAACACGTCACGGCCAAACAAAGGCCTCTTCAGCACGCGCACGGCGGTCAGGAGCTGAAGCTTTAAACATCACCGCCGGTGAGGTTTCTCTCTGATGGAGGTTCACAGGAGTTCGGAGCGACGTGATCGAGCAGCTAATTTGTAACGAAATTGGGAGCACCTGTGACATCTGGAGAGGTCGAAGCTGAATCACACACGAGTTCATCTTCAGAGCAAAGAGGAGCGAACATCAGAACAATGGCTAATAACATCAGGACGAGGACATCAAGCATCTGAGTCAGCGAGGCCACGAGAACCGAGCCAAAACCATTGTTTGACCTGACGGAGGTGACGGAGAGCAAACACAATAGGATCTTGAGAGCTCGGATCTATATGCCTGCATGTGTGTTTGCGTTTGCATGTTCATCAGTATGTACAACATGAACTCATCCCCTCCAAACTCCCTCCTCTCCTCTTACAACTAGTATCAATAAGGTTTATTTGATTTGCAAGACGGCAGCAAATCAGTTCAAGATGTCCTCGCAAACGTTTAGCCTGCTTCCAGTCTGCAGTAACCCTATAGAAGTGGATGGAAGAGGACTTTTCCTGAGGGAACACTGGCAGGAAACACCTTCTTCTTTATTATCTTTCCTGCTGTTATCGCTGGCAGCGCCTGCTCGCCCTCTCCTCTCCATTTTTAATCTCCACGGCCGGCGCTGCCTGCACGCCATCGCGGCATTACTCCTCTTTCTCAGGGTCTCAACTCCACCATGCGTCCTGCACAGCCAGTCTCCTCGTTTGACCTTGTAATTCATTCAAAAGCAATGATCAGTTAGCAGAAATCAAGGACTGGGTGTGTTTTGAAAAAATGCAATCACATTTGACCTCCTTGAGCTGCCGGTTATTTAAAGCAACGCAGCGTTTCTGGTGTTAACGCTCCGTGTGCTCACGTGTTTCTCAGTGATTCAGAATAAAGTTCCTTCCTCTCATCTGCAGCAATCATGCTCTTCACATCCGTCACGATCTGAAGCCCTCAGCGGATGTAAATCTGGGGTTGAGTTCAGGTGACAACAGCACACAAATGCAATCAAGATTTATGATATGGCATAATGAGTTCATATTAATGCACGAGCAAAAACTTCAGCAGAAGCTCAAACTCCAGATGTGCTCACATGTGGCTTCATGGACTCCAGTTACATTCAAGATATTTTATTCCATGAAGAAGCTGTTAGAGTTCAAAAGTCGCTGATGTTGAGCATTAAAATTTAATGAAAACATGTGTAAAATAAAACTTATGGCGCCAAAGTGGAAACAAACATCGTGACTCTATGAAGCTTCAATGATTAGATTATTATTTATTGATAGTAAATGTTTTCAGCTTGACTTACAGAATGTTAGGAGGCGTTTAAGCACAATGTGTGAACTAATGATGTAGATTCATGTCAAACATGAAACAATGTACTTAGATGGTAAAAGTGAGGTTTAACTGGATGTAGGTGTTTTTTAATAATTTGCATTTCAGCCTCGTTCTTTTTTAAACCTCCATCACATCTGAAGTTTTTCGCGCCAAATGAAGAAAAACTGTGTTGCATTTTGCATGTTTGTTAGGCTTTTGCATGTATTTAGGATCAGAAGGTTAAAGAGTCGTGAATTGTCCCACAGCTGAACTTCCTGCTAATGTCTTTAAATACACAAAGAGCCGATCAACAATCAATCCCTGTGAGGCATAATCCGGCATAAAGCAACAATATTTGCCGTCCAGATCCTGCCCGCCGGCTAAAACTGAAACCTGCGGCCGGCGGTCTGAAACCACAGTGTTAACACCGCCGAGTCCTGATCCTCCTCGATCCCACCAGGGCCTGGAGATGAAGGGGCTTCGTCCACGCAGCTCTGAAGACACAACACCCTCTGTGCTGATACATGAGCTGCTGTTTCACCCCCCCACCACCACCACCACCACCACCCGGCTCATTGTAAACAACAGAAAAGCCAAACTCGAGCTCTTTTCATGGGAAACAAACCTGCTTTGTGTTCGGTGTGTGTGTGTGTGTATCTACCTCGCTTTCGTACTGTACGACCGTCCTCCTCATGCTGGACTCCAGGGCTGGTTCTTCTTCTCAGAGGGGCCCCCACCTACATGGCTGAGCATCAAAATTACTGGTTAGTTTTATGGTTCCTGCTCTGTAACACTCAGGTTTCTGCTCATCTGGTCCACATAACACGCGAGCTGCGCGGGGGTATCTCTGGCTGCATTTTGGGGATCTGTGCTGGCTGATTTAGGAGCTCAGAGGCTCCAAGAGTCCACAACTATTACAACACTCCTCTATATGTACGAGGGGTGATTGATAAGTCTGGGGCCTGAAGCAGAAGCAGATGAGTTATGCAGCTCTTGTTACACATGCACAAGCAGTTGTTTCCTTTGAGTGATTATGCAAAGTTTAAAAACTAATAACTTTTGTTTTATTTCTGTTTCGGGTCAGTTAAAAAAATTGCATGTCAGCACAGTACGGAGCTTTGTGTGGATGTTCACCACATTTATCTGGAGGGTTCACCCAGGGAGGTCCAGCAGGACCAGGTGCCCCTTCGCACAGCATGACTGCACGAAGGCTGAGGCTGCAGAAGCTGCAGATTTTATTCTGCAGAAAGTTTGAGGTTATTAATTTTAAAAGAGTAAAGCCGTACATGCGTTAAATGAGATCTGTATAACTAATCTCCTTCTATCTCAGCCCTCATGGGGGATTACTGATTCTTTTTGATCAATAAATCAACCAAAAGGAGAGGAAATGTAGATTCTTTTTCATGTGTTATTGCTCTGATTACGTCTGACCTCTGTCCTATTAGAGGAAATCGGTTCCTATATAACAGAATTATTCTGGCAAATACACAAGTATCCGTGTTTCTTCTGGCTCGATATACGTCCGGATTTGGCTCGAGTCCGGTCCACATACAGCATGACTGTCAGATGCCTCTTCGACATCTGGATAAATTTTGGTGCACAAACAGAAAATCTTCATGGCTGTCAGCAAAAACTGTGCTGGAACGAGCCAAGAGGTCGAGGTGAACGGGCCCAACTTTGGCCAAAACCTCAACATATACATAAATATACATATAACAGGCCAGAAGCTTGATATCTGGGTTGGTGGGAAAAGAGGAGATCACACCATCAACATCATCTCCAGAAACTCATGTTGACCATTGGACTAAATAGAGAATCCCAACCTGAGTAGACTGAATCTGCAGCTGCAACAAGGGATTGTGGGAAGATCATATCAAAAGGTTTAAAAACACATTGACAGATTTGCGTTATCATCAACTAAAACAAATGGATCAACAGTCAAAATCTTCATCCTAAACTGCTCCAACTATCAGTCAAACTCAACCAAAGCAACTTCAATTTCTTGTCAAACTGAGCGGAAAAATTATTGTAACAGTATCAACTTTTTTGTTAATAACATCCAGTTGAAAATGCATCTACAGGAACATATTTGGAATATTTGGAGTGGTATCAGTACTTCTGGTGGGACTGTGGGGGGAAAGTGGGACAGTAAAGTTTAAAAACCATCGAGATGCAGCTTCTGTAATACATCATAGTTCACACACACTCTTAAGCTGTGTTTCCCTGCAGCGGACTCACCAGCAGCGCCGCGGTGTTTCGGCACAGCCGGTTAATCTGCCTGACAGCATCACAGTCGGGAGCAGTTTTCTGCAGCCGACCGAGAAAACACTTCACAGCCAAAAAGGTTAATAAATCATGCAGAAGGTGGGTTGGATGTCAGAATTTCATTTCTGTTGCTTTAATTAAGACTTTCACATGAAAGCAGTGTTGTTCATGTGTTCATGCAGTACAGTACGGTGCTTCAGATGGGAGCTCTTATCCCGTCAAACATCAGTGTGTTTGGGTAAATCCTGACGTGTTGAGAGAGACCCGTCGGTCCAGCCGGGCGATGACAGTCAGAGTCATCAGAGACTTTACCGCTACTGAGTCTCACAAAAAACCCCCCAAACAATGGCAGGAAGAGGCTGCGAGTCTTCAGGAGATGAGCCACACACAAACTTCTTCAAGCAGGATTCGTTAGACTGGCGCTGAGGTTGGTGGATGGTGGGGGGGGGGTCCATCCATTTCCTGTTTTTACCTCCCAGCTCAGCGGCGACGAGGGCCAGCGTGTGCCAACACCCCTAATGAGTCAAAAGTTTGGAGACGGCGCAAACGCGATCATTCAATGCTCCATTATGCCCAGAATGGAAGTGAGGAGCGGCGTGCATCCTCGCATCCACATGTGCATTGTGTATCATCTCATCATTAACGGTGACCAGAAATGATGCCGGTGACTTCGTGTCTCCAGCTTTGAACACAATGGTTCTGTGAAGAGCCTCCTAACGCAGAGGACATCCTCCCCATGTGGCCGAGGGAACCCAGGCTCCAATGCTAATCTGCTCCCACTGTTTATAAAACAAACAGGCCCCCCGAACACCAACCCACAGGCTGCCGCCCCCCTCATTGCATCTGGCTGACCTTTGACCTGCACTGTTTGAACTGTGCTTCCTGTCCAGTGCGACATGCATGAAGCATCACGGCAAAATCCTGCACTGTAGGCATTTTTTCATGCAGCGGAAAAAAGGGGATTACCAACATTTCCCCAAAGAGGAGGCACATGAGGCAGCTGCCATCCCACACATGAGCACACAGAGGGGCTACAACCCAAACCTTCAATTATGAATCATAAAAAGCCGCCAGCGCAGTGGTGGTTAATCGATAAAAGGTGTTAAAAGGTGTAGATGCCATGTTGTAAGACTGCAAATGAGCATGTGTTTGGATAAAGCTCCATTTAGTGGCTCTAAAGTCGCTTTTAATTACAAAATGTGTGCAACTTAAAGGCAAAAGCATTGCTTTTTTTAAAACAAGGCTATTTTCTCACAGGCACCCCCACCAGACGACCCCCCCCCACCCCAAGCCCTGAGCCTGCCGGGCCCGCTGACGGTGGAATGAGACGAGATAAGCCCGTGGTCGGCCTCCATCAACACATGAGGCTTGCCAAACAGCGAGTAGAGTTACAGACAGGCGCTCCTCTGGGGCTCAGTGGGAGTGGGAGTGGGCTGCTCAGACAGGAGGGAGGCTGCTAATCTGCCCCCGGCCGGCCCGCTGATGCCCACCATCTGTGTCTGTAACTCATCACCCAGCAGCCAGGAGCCACAGCAGGCGAGAACACGAGTAAACAAACACCCGGAGAGACGATTCACAGCTGATTCTCTACCTGGATCTGTTAATTACTGACTATCAGAGGGGGTGAGCCGGGAAAAATGAGTCTAATAACTTCGGGGTTGTTTTAATCGTCCTCATTACGGAGTGATTCATGTCAAACAGAGGAGAAAAACAACTCCGTCAGAAGACAAAAACATGAGAAAAGGGGAATGAAGATTGAGTCGAGCGTCGGGAAAAAAGCAGCGGCTGCTTACGCTTCATTTACTTGACAAGCCTTCACAGCCATAATTGTGCGAGGCCTCTGGCGTTGCTGAGCCAGGGGATGTGCAGGGTTAAGAGGTCAGGAGGATGGGTGTGGGTGTGTGGGTGGAGGGGGGGGGGCCTCAACTGATGGAGATTAAACGAATCACCTAAAAACTCCTCAAGGAGGAGTTTGACAGCCACGCAGGTGTGCGGCACTTACCCCGATGTAACCCCCACACACCCGTCGTTTGCAGCTAGAATGTCCCGTAGGCACGGCAGCAGGTGATTAGCAGACACAATTACTCTGCCTCATTTACCTTTTAACTATTCACCCGCATGTCTGAATCTCCCCTGACGGAGAGAAACTCGTTGCTTCGAGTGATTTGAACCCTCGACCACCACTAAGTTGACGTTTTCCCAGTTTTGTTTTTCAAGAATCTGCTCAGAGGCTGAAAATCATCTCCCTTCACATGAGAGAGCGTGCATCAGAGATGATAAGGTGTTTTGCTTCATGCAGAGAACAATAATCACGTCTCTGTAGCAGGACTTTTTGTAGCTGTTAGATAGGCCAGTCGAGCAGTTTTGAACAGTGGAAAATAAACTTTTTAGATAGAAGAGATTGAAAATTGCACCATTTTTTCACGAGAAAACAGTTGCTTTAATCTTAATGAGTATTGTACATTTACTATGGTAAAAATAACCATAAAGAGCTGAACTACACAGGACTTTTTTACACCAAAAGCAGCACATTCATGCGATTCTGCTAAATTAGGCAACTGACTCCTGTCACTGCCAGCAGACAAGCTTCCCTTCGTGTTTTTACTGGTCTGTCACATTTCATTTCAGGAGTGGATCATTGGAAAACAGCAGTTTTTTGACAATTTTACAACATTTACTTTTTTATTCTTTAACTTCATTTTCTCTTTTAAACTCAATGCCAACTAAACAATGTTCGAACGTTGCCTGACTGCTGACTGTTCACTTCAAACCAGGAGCATCACATGATTATTTTTTCACAACACAAGAAGCAAATATTATCAGATTGTGAAAAGCAATAAATGGTGTTCAGATTGAGCGTGCATTGAAGCACTGCTGAATCAAAAGGGCAATAAATACCATCAACTGCTGAGTCATTTGACCTGCAAATGACTGCTGATTGCGTCCACTTCCATTAAAGAGAAAAAGCCAGTTGTCAGCGAGGGTTAGGAGGCTTTTTGTACGGTGTAAAAGTATTTATATATACATTGAACGCAGCTCAACTTGTTCTTCTGTTGAGTGAAGTGAAAGATGCTGAAGCCTCATTCTGGTAACTGCTAAATCTAGTGATAATTTGGCATCTGCAAAAAAAATCATATCAGGATGGAGTTGAGGAATGTGTGGCAGCGTGTTGAGATCCAATCCAAACATCTAACAGCCCCGAGGTCGGCCAAAGTCAAACACACGGCTCAGCCTCCCTCACCACCCCGATAATTTT